>CM056379.1:24746463-25255534 GCA_029718625.1 Synaphobranchus kaupii
GCAGAGAAACGAGGGGTAATTCCAGTGATTATCTGTGCCGTGGGGTTCAGGGAACCTGGGGAAAATGGACTTGAAGTGTCCTGCCCGTATTCCCATCTCATTTCATTACATCACATGAAATCATAGCACAGCCAAATAGCTTGCGGCCGTTTGCTCGCCAAGGGCATTTTCACACAAACAGAGCGTCGTCGGCTTGCGTCTAGCTGAGGCACGCTTCAATCCCAGGCAGTTCACACCTTGTGACTTGTCCACGTGGGTGTCTGGGGGGTCGCTAAGCGCCTGCGAGTGCTAAATTACTGTCACATATCTCGTGTTGCAAAAAATAGAAGCCTTGCGCTGTGAAATGCCAAACCATCCATATTCAAGCATGCAAAAGTAAATTGTTTCTGCATTTACCAGAAAAAAGCAAGGATACAATTGCCACTACAGAGCAGTGAAATGGATAAATTTAAATGGAACCAACTGTAGTAAAAAATGGAGCATAATGGTTCCTTTGAGAACATCAGACTCACTTTACAGTCTCCTCGTTTTGTAAAGATTGAGAGAGTGAGACATTTCATAAGGGAGACATTTGTATAGGTCTTATGTGTTATTGTTATTGATGAGCCGAATTCAATATGCCCATGCAACGTAGAACTACAAAAGGGTCTTAATGAGGCAGAGGAGGTAAAAAAAAAGTACAGCATCGCTGATATGACAGGCAGATTTATCTTTTAAAATTGGATGCAGGATGATTACATGGGGACACCAATGAAAACAAGGTTCCTCCATGATAATGGAATGCTCTTCTGCCTGCACAGAGAAATCTCATTGCCTGAGCACAAGCAACATGGTCACACAGTATCCTTCTTTTGCCTTATTGGCTCATGACATAATTGTATCTATTTATGAATATGTATCTATTAAATCTAAATATTTCACAAAACCTGGAAAATGTGCATGATATTTTGACATTTAGACTATGAAAGCAAGGTTTTCCATACATATGCTATTGGGTGGATTCAGTCAAATCCATAAAATAAATTTTTTTTTCTCATTAACCTTGCACAATATACTCAAGTTTGCTGCACCAAAAATAATGAACTTGAAACAACGCCATCTCAATTCTATGAATATAGCGGTAGTTTACTTTATCACCAACATGAGAAAAATATTGTAGTCCTCCAGGCACACCAGATGAATGAAATAAGAGTGAAAACAGGAGATTATCTTTATCACCCAGAATACTTTAATTTCCCTGACCACAGTCTACGGTTCTTGTTGACCAGAACTATTCCATTACTCGCCGAAAAATTGTACAATATTAGTACCATTAACTAAGTATTATCTTTTAATTTCTCTGGGTTTGTCTCAACTCTAGCTTGGATCTCTCCCTCACAGTCAATGAAGTGCATTCTCCCCACACATTTAACCTCGTCTCCGCCAGTCAGCAATTGATTCCCCTCAGTGTTTCCCATTCACACAAATCAGATCACAAAAGTTAAATGTGACATCAGTATTAACATATATTTGTATGCATGCTAGGTAGTATCTGAAATCATCTTTCAGTTTTGGACCTTTCTGACCAGCTGATTTGGAAAATGCATTGCTTTGCGCTTGTTAAATCTTCCTTGAATAAGAGAATATGAACACCCTCAAGTGTGATTCAAGTTCTACGTTGCTAAACTAGGAAGTCCATAAATGTATACCTTTTTAAAAAAATAAAATTTGGCAGCCAAGGTGGGGCTGAGCATGTCCAATTCCCACCCTAACTTGGATTGGCCAACTATCTGCAACCACAGCCATGTTCGTGCTCGAACCGTCCTGCCGATTGGGGAGAGCGTGGACATCCACGCTTCTCTGAAACATGTGGTGTCGCCAGTCTGCTTCTTTATACACCACAGGCTGGATCTAATCTCGCATAGAGTGGAGTCAGAGGAGGACCACTCATACGTGGCTTCGACATGCAGTCCATGGGTACCCAATCGACCAGCAGGGGTCACGAGAGAGCGATGAAATGCGGACCCCTATTTGACTGAACCCTCCCATACCCTGAGTGAGGCAATGGGTAATTGAACTACTGGCCCCAGTCGGCACCGGCACAGTCCGGATTCGATCTGAGACCGTGGGGCTCATCCATGCTCTACAGTGTGGTGCCTTAACCCAGTTATACTCAAATCTGGCCCTTGAGGCTTTCATTATCTCCCTCTAATCAGAACTGATTTAAACCTGGGACACCAAGGTGAGTCAAATCTCTGGCCAATCAGTGACAGTAATCAATCAATTAAAAGTCAGATAGAAAAGAAAACCAGCTGTACTCTGACCTCGTGGGCCAGATGTAAGTGTCCTTAACCGAATGAGCAATCCAGCAGCCACACTTTTACTTTTTAAATGTTTATTATACATAAAGCCATGGATGTATATGTTGTCTTTATACATGCCAGGTTGTCATCCAAAATGATTCATCTTAATATCGGTTTACAGAATAGTACGCTGTATTGTAGAAGAGATGTATCTCTTTCTGCTGCTCTTTGGAACATATCACAACCCTTTGTTCAGCAAAGGTTATGTCAATATGTTATCGGTTTTTTATTTTGTCATGATATTTGTTTTAGACACATGTCATTTGTCAAGCAACTGAACTGAGTGATTTGTATAGCTTGTTGCAAGAGAATATGGCATCGTTATCTTCAAGTTATTTGTGAAATAAACGAATGTGAAGTAATATTACATGCCATTAATTGAAATTAATAGTAATTTGAGAACCACTGGTTGCAGGGGAAAAGTCCTGCAATGACCTTGCAATGATATAATTAGTAGCCTGAATAAAGCAGTGTGAGGAAATGGCAGAGTTGATCTGTTTGTTTAGTAGCAGTTATTAAGTGATGTATGGGATTGTTAAATCAGTTTGCTGTTTCTCATATAAATGCACAATAATGATTCATATTAACAGTATTATGTTTGTTTTGTCTCATGGAGAGACCAGAATACCCTTGCTGAAACACAAGGAAGCTGCTATTTTACATGTGAGATTGTGTGGAAATGTATAAATTAGGATTAAAATATGAAGACGGTGTTGCACTTCGCTTTCGAAAGTGTTTTTTTTTAAAGTGGTTTTACAGCGATGTAGAAACGTTCTGCCGTAACCTATTTCTCGTGAATTGCTTCTCACTTTTTTCCATCAAAAGATCAGCCAAAAAACAAACAATAAAAATACGTGTTAACAAATTTAAGCCTTGAGACTAGAGCTGTGTTACACTAATTTCACAACAGAAAGTGAATGGCATTAAAGAACAGACTTATGACCTGTTCATGTATCGTAGGTAAGTGGATAGAAGGAAATCGTAACAAGGCGTTTCAAGGCGCTTTAGTTAAACATTGCGTTCTGCTATTTTGTCTGGTATTAATCCTTTATGGTTTTCAAATGTTATTTCAACACACTGAATAAAACATGCAAGGGGAAGACAGAGGAACTAACTGTAAAATCACTTGATAGCTAATTAATGTGATATGCCCCGGAGCGAGAGAAGAGCCGTGAGCAGCTCAAAGTGCTCCAGGCCAAATCGCAAATCTCTAACAGGCTGATATTGAACAGAAGAGCCGCACTCATGGACATGGCACTCCCTGGGCATTGCGTTAATGGAGGATTATAGAGGCAGCTCCATGCCCAGCTCCAGTTACAAACAAACTTCATATTTCACCATTAGCGTCCATCAAAGTCAGCACTTGTTTCATATTAGAATGGAGGTTGCCACCTCAGACTCCTTTATTGTAAAAGTGTTGCTTGTGAAATGCCTCAGTTCAGGTTACAGGTAGACGTTGTTGTTTATGTGTTTTTTTTTTTTTGTTTGTTTTTTTGTGTTGCTGTTACTGGTTGTGTTTATACTCCATTGGGAACTTATTTCGGAATGGTTTTATGATTTATAGCAAGAGGCTTTTTGAAAGTTTTTTTTTTTTTTTTTTAAACAATAAATATATAAATAAAAGAAATAACTTCTGTGTTGCCTTGCCAAAATACCAGCCCCCAGTAAGCAGTAATGAAGCAATCTTACAAAAGTAATACGACTATTTGGAACAATTTAATGTATCAGGGCGGTGTGGTGTTTAATCAACTGACCACAAAGTTACAGGTTTTGTGTTTAGGAGGTACTGTGCCTTTGTACCCTTGGGCAAATAAATATTGAGCTGTGTGAATGAATAAGGTGTAAAGTTGAAAGGCAGGTTGCCCTGGATAAGAGATTCTGCTCGGCAAATAAATCACTCATTGCAATTTTGCTGTCCGTTCCAAAAACTCAAGGTGAAGCAAACCAAGGTTGCAGCTTGACATGAACATCTCTTTCAAGATTAAATTGATTGCAGATGAAAGAATGTGTTTAAATGTGTTTCCAACTGCATTATATCAATGCTGTTTGTAAAAAAATAAAAACAACAACAGCAAATGCTGAAATTGCATCTCCCACCTTGAAAGCAAGGTTAGTTGAAGGGATAAGACCAACCCAGTTTCCATCCAACCATCCATTATCTAACCCGCTTATTCCTGGTCAGGGTCACGAGGGGCTGGAGCCTATCCCAGCATGCATTGGGCGAGAGGCAGGAATACACCCTGGGCAGGTCGCCAATCCATCGCAGGGCACACACACCATTCACTCACACACTCATACCTATGGGCAATTTAGAATCTCCAATTAGCCTAAGGACTAAATGTTGCGAGTTGTATTTTTTAAAATAAAGTTACAAGTCAAGTGCAATCCCAGTTAAGTAAACTGCACAGACCAGAGCCACACATCTGTGGGAGGAAACCGGGGTACCTGGAGGAGACCCACACGGACACAGGGAGAACATGCAAGCTAAACACAGAAGGGCCCTCGGCCGGGATTTGAACTCAGTACCTTCTTGCTAACCACTGCACCACCGTGCCACCTCCCAACCTGTTTTCTTTACATGGTAATTTTAATGGAAGTCTTATTTGCAATGTGATAGGACTTAGCTGAAATTAACTTATGGTTATACAATTGTAAAATATAACTTACCTAAAACGTATTATTCTATAATTCAACTTAAATAGTTGTGCTTTTAAAATTTTGTCAATTAAACAGAGTACAGCTTTAAAACATAAACCAAATATATAAATAACAGCCTAATAATAATAAGTGAAATAAAAAACTCCTAACTTAAATGCTTCGGTATTAACATGCTGAGTCATATAATTCTCTTTACTACTTATTTGAAGCGGTTTTCTCTTTTTGACAGTTCCAACCAAACCCAGGAATACAGCTTTAACATGTAAAATAAAAATAATAGCTTAATAATAGTAAATGAAATAAAACTTAGGTAACTTAAATGCTTCAGTATTAACATGCTTAGTGATATAACTAATTATTTGAAGCGCATTTGTACGTAGTTGCACTGACATAATTTTCACAACTGGTGTCCTGTTGTGCATCATGTTTTCTAAAACTGAACCATTTACAAATCACTGATGGCGCTCCTGTTTGTGGAATTAATTCTTCTTCTGTTGAGAAAGTGGAGGTCAAAGCCTCAGATTCTTCTTGTTTTTCCTCACTCATTTTGTTGTGTGTTGTTTATCAAATTGTTTGTTGATAATGTGTTTACCTCAGGAGGCAGCTCATGGGCATGACAGTCCCTGCTAATGGGGGTGGGAACGCTAATGGTAGGTCATTTCCATGCTATATCATGGGACTTACAATATGGCAAAATTATATTGTGCGCAAGAAATATATCAATATACTATTGTGCACAATACGTATATCGCTCACCTCTACTCCTTAGTGAATCATGTAGGGGAATGTTGACGCACCATAATGTTGTCCAAAGCAATCCATTGATTATCACCTTCTACGAATTTGAGAAAAATCCTGATCTGCTCCTAAAATCAATTTTGTGGGCAAAAAGAGTGCTGCAGGTTCAAATATTTGTCTTTAGGTACAACAGAGAATGACTGTTTCTAATGTCGGCCTATCTCTACCAGAATGAGGCTTCATCGTGAACTAAATCAGTTGAATATAAGTGTGTGTTTCTGCACACAGTATATTTCAGAGTGAACATAAACCTTTGTGCATGTCAAGCTGTGGAGCATTTCACAGTAACGCCATTGCATAAACTAATGATGGATTGTATCACGCTCATTTTGTTGTCTTTATAGTCTGACCACTCAACTCCTATACCGTGTATTTCAGTTGTATCCATCTTTAAACTGCTGATGATCCGACCTCACCTCCCTTGAATCATAGACTGCTCAATCCCACACAAGCACACACTCCTAGCATGGCTACTAATCATGGAAGCAGCATGCCAACAGACATTATTAGTGCTCTGAAATCCTTCCACGGCATTGACACTTTAGTTTCCCACCAGGCTTTCTGGATCTCATTCTGCCTTTTCCAAGATTAAGGGCAAACTTAAAAGAGAATGTATGAGTTGTTTTTTTTCCTCCAGAAATACCCTTTTGTTCTCTGTCTCTTTGCTCCATGTATGTCTAAGGTTTTCTCAGTGCAGCGTTAGGATCTGCAAGTCTTTAATCTTTCTCATCCCTCATTCATTAATCCTTATTCAAAAACTAAATCCATTATCCTGTACACAGTGTGGAAGAAGAGTAGCGGAAGCAACACGTGCTGTCTTTTTTATGGGATAAGAATCAGTTGCACAAAGGATTCTCTTCAATGATGCGGCTTTAACATTTTCATGCATTTTGAAAATGATCCTTCCATCTTCAGTCCACAGCTTGTATCGGCTCTGGTCTTGTATACACATCTGTCAAACCCTCCCCCACTCCATCTTCGGCTATCTATAAATGTGCATTCTGAAGATCACTGGGCATGCTGAACATGCATACATCTTGGTCTGAAGGCAACAGACTAGATTACTTGACTGCATTAGATTAATCAGACTGACATGATGGAAACCTCTAAGCTGCAACTCGCAACACAGTGTCTATTGCACTTGTGTCCCATTATGAAAGCCAAACAGTGTTTGACTCCAAATCCAGCACATGACAGTAGTGGCTCCCTGGCGACTGGCCCGTCAGTGGCAGCACTGTGTGCATCCAGAAGGGAGTGTGCATCCAGAAGGGAGTGGGCAGGAACAGCTGGCTTGTGGTTGGCAGCAGCCCTGGCATGTGCCGTTGAGATCTGCGCAGCCCGAGCCAAAGCACGCTGTATATTAGAGCTGGAGCCTCGCCAGCAGCACAAGCTGCTACTGTGTGTAATGCTGTGTGTTTAGCACATACAGTAAACACACACACACACAATTCATACACATGCACACACACAAAATCTTATACACATGCACATACACAGAAAAACACACAGGGACATACATAAGTACATGGACACGTACATACTACACGCAGATGCACAGAAATCTATAAGCACACCCCCCACCTCCCCAAGACACACATCTACATACATAGATCTATATATTTTCATACAAACACACATGTACCTTGCAGAGCACACATTCTAATTGCCATTTTGGGTATATCATTGGTCTCTGATGACTTGGTTCTACTATATTCCTGTGACATTAACAATGCCATCACACGTGCACATACTGTCCAGGATCGAATGGCTTTCAGGCAGTATTTTCTAAGAGTCACTACCAAGCAATGCGCTTAACTGAGAATTAATTTTAAAAAAGGGCATTCTAATCTAAGACAGCGGGTCAAAAACCTCACAGGAACATGCTGACATTGAAGGTTACAGGTGTGTTCTTGAGAACAAACAGTGATGAAAGGATTCTGTTCCTTCACCTTACTATTCTATTATCCTGCTGCTTTGTGAGGGCAAAGATGGAGGTGTGACAGCAGTGAGACTGACGTAGAATAGGTCCCAGGAGCCCCTCTGTTATGTCCACACTCATCCCTGTACTTTCTTTGTAGAACACCACAAAGTTACGTGTCAGGTGCCGCTTTGGCTCCTAATGAGACACAAGTCATAACACCCCCCCCACCAAGTACTGCTTGCGTGAATGCTGCTTAATTATCTTTATTACACATAAACACAGACAATGGGCTCTATTTTCCAGCAAACGGCGCATAGGCACAGTCAATGGCCAGCACATGGAGCACAGGGTATATTAGCTCCTGAAATTAGAAACTCGCCATATGCTGGGCGGCGGCTTGCGCTGTAGACCTGGTCTGAGCGGGCGGGCACTGCAGGCGCGAACTGTAGACTAAGCAAAAAAAATGGAATGCGGAGCTCCAAAACTGCAGTCCAAAATAGATCTGCACTGATACACCGCCAACAATGTGTCTCTCCTCCCACTTCGGTGCATGGCGAGTCACAAAATTACCAAACGGGCTCAGGTGCGTCAACATCGAAAATGGCATGACGAAAATGGCATTTAGCCAGTGCCACGGATCGCGACTGGCCAGAAAATAGAGCCCAAGGTGTTGAAACTAGATTAGCATCACTGCTATCCACTATGTCTCGAAGGGAGTGTGGATTTGCTTGGTGGTTTGGCAGACATAAGACCAATTTGCAGGGTGGTTGAGTTGGTTCAAAGACCCTTTTCTCCATTTACTTGTATCCAGAGGAAGCCATTGATGATTTATAAGAAATAGACGACCAGATGCTCAAAGTGCATGCATTAGGCACAGGCCCCTCTTGGAAAGGCGGATATGTCAAGCAGAGAGTTTTATTGATGTACCATGTAGGTATATACTGTAAGCACTTAGATAAAAGCACTTAATAAATGAATAAGTAAATATGACAGAGTATTACTTCCTGAGAGCACCCTCCCCTCACTTTTTCCAAAGTCATATCAGTTATAAGAATAGAACTTATCTTTGTTAGTGGGCCTCATTTCATGACTGCCATTAAGCTGATAGACCTGGCAGACTGTACTAGTCAATCACATTGTGATCGATGTTAACCTCACCTTGAATAGCAGATGACACTTCCATGATCAATATTAACCTCTGTGACACTACAGGATCACTCATTGTTAGTTTTAGTGTTAGCTAACACTGGAATACTGAATGCATCATTAATGCCAAACAGCATGTGTGGATGACACTGACAGTGGGGTGCAAATGTTTGGGCACCCCTGGTCAAAATGCCTTTTACAATTAATATCTAACCTGACCTCTAAATTGTACAAAGTTAAACATGACACATTTCTTCAAATTTTAACCCCTTTGCGTGGGTGCATAGTGATAATGGCGCCGGCGCCACCATTTTGCTCAACTGGGACATTCGTTGCTCCTGCAGCCAAACTATTAGTGGAAATGACAAACTCTGTGTTTTAACTTTATTGGTAGATGACTCGTGACAACTCTGCTGAATAGAGAGTTTCTAAGTGTCACTATTTTCCCGTAGCAAGTCCATTTAGCAAGCACCCCCCCACCCAGTCTATACCTACCCATGTGTGACATAGTGGACAATAGTGTCTTTGTGTGAGTTCATAAATATATTTATTCATCATATAAAATTAGAATTCCATCATAGCAACAGGATAAACCCAACAATAGCCTGATCATATGCCAAAAACGCAGTGAAAAGCCCTGCTCACTCAAATGCAAAATAAATGTTAAATTATTGTCTCATTGTACCGCATATTCTACAATGAATATCTGCTACTAAATATGAAATAAATATACAATCCTACCATTGGTTTTACAGATAGAGATGTTCCTTTCAAAATTCACTGATCATTTATTGTCTGGTACAATCGGTTTGAGAAATATACAACACTTTATACCGCTATTACACTATCTGAAACGTTGACTCGTAATACCCCCCATGCCCTGCAAGCCCGTCTCATTCATTAGAGTTCATTCTGGTTTAATTGTCGGCTCTTTTATCCAATAGAGTACATTATAACCTTACCAGCAGTATATGCAACGTCTTATTTTGTGCTTTGAAAAATGTATTGCAGGCCAGCGTAACGGCAGTTTTTGTTTTAACAGTCTCGTATTACGCAAGCTCTATAGAAAACGCATTAGGGAGGGAAGTATTCCCTTTCCCGATATGTTAGTATTTTTGCGTCTAAAATGCTGTTGGTTTCGCTGGCTACATATGTACGTTTGTGTTTCCATTCGAGCACTGTCTTTACAATATGTTTGATAGGCCTATTGTTATTTTCGTATTTTGAGTGCATTTCACATACTGTAGTGCAATCGTTAAATTTATTTTTGATGTAGGCTACCGATGTTCATTGAAGATTTGGCAGCATTTTGCAGATGGTGGAATACTATTTTATTTTCATGTTATCATACATATGGAGTAGGCTATGGCATAGGCTATGGCATATAACTGCTTCTGACCCGTTCTGACCATAGCCTACTAGCCTGACAAGCCGGCAACTGCAGCGCCGCTGCATTGCCTTGATAAACGGTTTGGGAGCTAAAGTCGTGTCTAGCTAATATTGCCTATATAAAATAAGCGTTAGCTTGTGATGCTAGGTCATGGTAGGTATATATTTGCAGGCTGTTAACTAATATATCAAGGCAATGCATCAGCGCTGCAGGTGCCAGCTGGCCACATCATTAGTATGGTCAGAAGCAGTTTGTGGAAATTAAGTTTTAAATTAAGTTTTGTTTGGTACTACTCATTTGAGCATCTCGGGACAATACAAAAACCGTCTGTGCGTTTTTTGTTTTATTTTTTCCTCACGATACATCGTTGAGCTCACTGAAAGTCAGCTATTTTCCATAGGAATGCATTGAGCAGCAGAGGCCAACCAACCTAGTGACGTCACAACCACAGTTGGTCCAAGATGGCTGCAGCCTAGTGGGAAAAAAGCTAATTTCAACTTATTTTTCCAGCAAATACGGGTCGGTTTGAGATTTGAACGCACAGTCATATCTAATTTAAGGTAAAAAGCTAACTAACCAGAGCTACTTGACCGAGTGCTTCATGTCCCCTTTAAGTCAAGGCAAGATATGGAAGACCAAGAACGCCTGGTACTTGAAATCGTATTTACCTTTTAGGGTTGTTTTAACGCACTTGTTCCTAGTTTGAAAATGCACTAATGTACGTCGCTCTGGATAAGAGCGTCTGCCAAAAAAATTAAGAAAGAACAATTTCAGATAGAATGGCTTGAGATCTGGTGAGAAATGCTCAGAAGAACCCACACATCACTGCAAAAGAGCTGAAAAAGGAGTAGTAGACACTGGTCTAGTTGTTCACAGGACAACAATACAACATACTTTAAACAACAAAGACCGGCAGAGTTTCCAGAAAGAAGCTTTTAAGCCTCTGAAGTATGCAAAAGAAAACTTTAAAAAGCCTGAAGCCATTTGGAACAATGTGCTTTGGACTGACAAAACCAAAATGGAACTTTTTGGCCGCAACCAAAGAAGGTATGTTTGGAGAAAAAAGGGTGAAGCATTTGTAGAGAACAACACCTTGCCAACTGTTAAGCATGGACGTGGATCCATTATGCTTTTGCGTTGTGTGGCTGTGGCAGTTAGGGGCACAGGAAATATTGTGCAGGTGGGACTAAGAATGGATTCCACCAAATATCAAGAAATTCTAGATGCTAATATTCGAAGGTCTGTCCAGACATTGAAGTTGAAGAGAGGTTAGGTATTCCAGCAAGACAATGATCCTCAAAATCAACCATGAAGTACCTCCAGGAAAGATGGATGAATGTTTTGGTATGGTCACCACAGTCCCCAGACATGAATATTATTCAAAATATGTGGAGAGATCTCAAACATGCCATGCATGCAAGGAGGCCGAAAGAATATTTCCGAGCTAGAGGTGTTCTGCCAGAAGAATGGGGGAAAAGTCCCCCAGTCTTAGCTGGCTACAGGAAGCGTTGGCAAGCTGTTATAGTTGCCTGAGGAGGAGTTACAAAGTACTAACTGACAGGGTTCACAAACTTTTGCACCTTATTATTTTGAAACTGTAAAAATAAAAATAAAAATAATGTCCTTTAAAATTTTGAAGAAATGTGCCATGTTTAACTTTGTAGCATTTAGAGGTCAGGTTAGCTTCTGTTCACTTAGATATCAATTGTAAAAGGCATTTTGACCAGGGGTGCCCACATTTTTGTAAATCATTGTATAATATGATCAGTGTGTGGATGGCTGATCCATACACTTATCAGTGGCAACACCACTATCAGAGCAACTGTCATTCACACCACTGATCAGTGTTAATTCTCCTGTTACAACCAGTTATTCACACTGATCAGTATTAACCCTGCTGTTAAAACCAGTTATTCCTATATGGGCCGTCTTATCTCTGTTGCAAGATTCAGTTATCAACATGCTGTTCAGTGTCAACCCTGCTGTTATATTCAGTGATTAACACAATGATCAGTGTCAACCCTGCTGTAAGGTTTAGTTATTAACATGTTGATCAGTGTCAACCCTGCTGTAAGGTTTAGTTATTAACATATTGATCAGTGTTAACCCTGCTGGTAGATTCAGTTATTTAAACAGTGATATGTGTTAACCCTGCTGTTATATTCAGTGATTAACATACTGATCAGCGTTACTCCTGCTGGTAGATTCAGTTATTAACACGTTGATCAGTGTTAATCCTCCCGGTAGATTCAGTTATTAACACGCTGATCAGTGTTAACCCTGATGGTAGATTCAGTGATTAACACGCTGATCAGCGTTACTCCTGCTGGTAGATTCAGTTATTAACACGCTGATCAGTGTTAACCCTGATGTCAGTAACGTTCATCTGCACACACTTCATCAGCACCCCCATCAAAACCAGTCCATCACATATTGTGCAGTGTTCAGTTAACTCCGCTGTCAATAGCTGTGATCCACACATCGATCAGTGTTCACACAGACCATCAATAATAGCCTGTTGGACATTGATCAGCCTTGCTGAAGGCTTTAATCACATTGATGCTCCAGCATCTTCAGCAAATGCTGTCTTACTTCTTTATTTCTTAGGTTATACAACCACAATATACACCCAGCAACCAATAAAACACCCATGCAATTGCAATGCATCTATTGCAATACATCATAACCAAAGCATCCTAGCCTAAACTATGTAAGGTACTCCCAACCTTTTAAACAGAGGACTCTCAAGCACTCTTATCTGATATATGTTCAATGTGACACGTAATGTCGTCATTTGAAATTATGGGTACAGTTCTGTGTTGCTCAGTGTATATCATTTTAATGACAAGAGACATAAACACTTTCCATTTAATACTGCAGCAGGTAAGCATTTTCAAAAATTACACATCGTGAAGGTAAAAAAAACCCTTCAAAATATCTTCTGAACTCATCTATGAATACTTTTGAAATGCAAGATTTTCCTGTAGTGTATTATACCGTACTTTTATTGTAGTTTTATTAAAGTGGCTAATTGTATATCTGTCTATTTTTTATTTATATTGATGTTAAGGATTTACAATAAATAAAATTACAGAAGGCATTTGAATTTGAAAGATACACAACTCTACCAAAATGTAAGATTTACCCAAATGTTTTGTCATTTGCAAGGATGATAGTATAAGGTTGTTGTACATTTCTGTCTGTTCAAGGAGACAAAATGTCTTGTAATTCATCCCCACAAATTAAAACATCCGCTTTCAGATGATGTCAGTTCACAGATTTATTTGTGCTTGCAATTAACGGCTTTGTCAGTTCACTTACGCAACATGAGTTTGTTGTTTGTTCAGGTAGTCCTGAGGGTGTAATGAAGTGTACCTGCCGACCTTACTCCACAATGTGAGTGGAAAGTCAGATTAAATAATCAGTCTGGGTTGTTCTGGTCCTGTATCAGTTGGAAGATTGCAGTGGGAGATTAGTCCCCTTTCACTATGTGTATAGCTTTCAGTCACTTTGTGCTGTAAAACCACAGGAAAATGTGTTTCTGCTAGTTGGCGCTCACAATGAAAATGGGTGAGACAAGGGCTTTACAGATAACTCCTGCTTCTGAATTTTAATGAGCATGGTAGATCGTCACAGGTAGCAGAAAGTTCACACTGGGAATTATTGAGTAGTTGAGCATTCAGATACCAATTTAATTTAATTCTCTTTCCTTCATTGGCCTTTCTAGCTGTGCGAGAGGGTATATTTATGTGTTAATTGGTCACCTGTGATATTGTACCGTCCACACTTTTTTTACTGGCAGGCCAGTGACGCAGTGTGTGCAGATGGTATTTTGGAAGTGTTCCAAAGTTCAGAATTAATGCACCCATCAGGGGCTGAGACTTTATGTATTCCTGGTCAAATATCTTTCCTTGCATTTTAAATATAATTCATATTCAAACCAAGGATTGCTCTGCTGCACAAATGACAATGTCTTTTTGATGAGTCAAGGAGACAAGTGGCACATTTCTGCCTGGGAGAACGAAAGTTGCAAACAATGTAGTGGTAAAACTCACACCGAGAGCAGGGCTATGCCTGAAACATTTGCATATTTCTGCATATATGTTGAAAGAAAGAAAATGAGAAAATGCCAACTGTGATTTTTTTTCCTTGCAAGCAAAAAAAATGAGTTTGTGGATTCGATGTATGTCCATGAGTGATTCACCTGTTAAGAAGAAAATAAATCTATTAACCTGCATAACCCTGCCAGTGGGTTCCAAGTAATGTCATCATGGCAAGACATAGAAATTATTTTTTTCTGTAATTTAATATTGTTATGTTATCAAATAAAACCAAAGCATACTCATGTACCTGTCACTGGAGTTGTTTATCAGAAGCAAAGACAAAAATCCAGCTGGTTTTCAGTTAATGGTCTAAACCACAAATTCGTAACCTTGTCTTATTATTACAGACTTATACTACAATAGATTGAGTTCATTTTTTGCCTACACACAATAGCCAATAATGACAAAGTGAAAACAGGTTTTTAGCGATTACAGCTTCAAGGCGTCTTGAGAACGAAGCTACGAGCTTGGCACACTTGTTTCTGGACATTTCTGCCCATTCCTCTTGGCATATCCTTGCAAGCTCCATCAGGTTGGATGGGGAACGTCGGTACACAGCCATTTTCAGCTCTTTCCACAGATGTTCAATTGGATTCAGGTCTGGGCTCTGGCTGGGCCACTCAAGGACATGCACAGACTTTCTCCGAAGCCACTCCTTTGTTCTCTTGGCTGTGTGCTTCGGGTCGTTGTCATGTTGGAAGGTAAACCTTCGCCCCAGTCTGAGGTCCAGAGCGCTCTGGAGCAGGTTTTCTTCAAGGATCTCGGTGTACTTAGCTGCATTCATCTTTCCCTCTATCAGGACTAGTCGCCCCGTTCCCGCTGCTGAAAAACATCCCCACATCATGATGCTGCCACTGCCATGCTTCACTGTAGGGATGGTATTAGCCAGGTGATGAGCGGTGCCTGGTTTCCTCCAGACGTGACGCTTGGTATTCAGGCCAAAAAGTTCAATTTTGGTTTCATCAGACCAGAGAATTTTGATTCTCATGGTTTGAGAGTCCTCTAGGTGCCTTTTGGCAAACTCCAAGCGGGCTGTGATGTGCCTTTTACTAAGGAGGGGGCTTCCGTCTGGCCACTCTACCATAAAGGCCTGATTGGTGGAGTGCTGCCTGCATGGTTGATCTTCTGAAAGGTTCTCCCATCTCCACAAGGATACGCTGGAGCTCTGTCAGAGTGACCCTCGGGTTCCTGCTCACCTCCCTGGCCAAGGCCTGTCTTCCCCGATTGCTCAGTTTGGCCGGGCGGCCAGGTCTAGGAAGATTCTTGGTGGTTCCAAACTTCTTCCATTTACGAATGATGGTGGCCACTGTGCTCTTTGGGACCTGTAAAGCTGCAGAGATTTTTCCGTACCCTTCTCCAGATCTATGCCTTGACACAATCCTGTTTCTGAGGTCTGCAGATAATTCCTTTGACCCCATGGCTTGGAGTTTGCTCTGACATGCACTGTCAACTGTGGGACCTTATATAGGCAGGTGTTGGCAATCCCCAATCATGTCCAATCAATTGAATTTATCACAGGTGGACTCCAATTAAGTTGTAGAAACATCTCAAGCAGTATCAGTGGAAACAAAATGCACCTCAGCTCACTTTTGGGTGTCATATCAATATTTTATTTAACATTTAGATTTTTAATAAATTAGCACAAATGACTAAAAACCTGTTTTCACTTTGTCATTATGTGCTATTTTGTGTAGAATTTTGAGACAAACAATGAACTCAATCTATTGTAGAATATGTCTGTAACGTAATAAAACGTGGAGAAGGTGAAAGGGGTGTGCAGACTTTCCGGCTTGACTGTATGTATTTTATTTTATTTTTTTTCTCAATTGTGTAATTAGTCACTGGATTGTGCCATTCATGTGCTTACAGGGGCCACGCCACTGGAGGATAACAGTTGAATTACACGTTTAAATACCTGTTAGTCACATGGATGTAAATAATAGATCCACCTTGATTGTGCCATTCCAGTGCCTACAGGGGCCACTGAAGGATAACAGTTCAATTGCAAGTTTAAATACGTGTGAGTCACATGGTGCATTCATCAGACACCAAGTTTTCACCTGCAGCTTATACATAGACGTGCAAGCTGCCTTGCGTTCAAAGCCTTATTTTCCTCATTCTTGTATGACTGAGAAATAATAGTCTAATTTCCATCTATTTAGGTGCATTTGCTGACTTTTACCTATGCAATTTTTTTTGATTTTATTTTTATTTTACCTATGCAGTTTTAGGTTTTTACTATTTTGCATCATTTACCATACATATTTCACATCTGAAATACAGCGTCCAATAAAACAGAACATCCCATTTTCAAAAACAATACGGTACAGAACAATCCGTTACAAACACACTGACATACACATGTGCAACAGGTCATTATTAATCCGTTACAAACACACTGACATACACATGTGCAACAGGTCACTATTAATTGACGCCGCTTCAACTGATGCTTGACTGAGCAAGGATGTTTCAATTGCCAATGCATTTTGCCTCGATTCCTCCGTCCTCGTATCTCATCCTTGCATCTATTGCGCGCGTCCTCTGTTGGGTGGATCTAAGGAGTGAGGAAAGGACGTGAGGAAAGGATGCAAGGAGTGAAAATAAGCAATTGGAATTAAACCCCATTAGTCCTTCAAGATTCAGATGCAAATGAGTTTGTGGCCGGACAAAAGAGACAGCAGACATCCATTTTCCTCCAAACATTATTCTGCAAAGTATTTTGGGATAGCTATCTGTCAAGAAGTAAGTAACTGTTGATGAGGGCTATCAGCCATTTTTATGCATAGCTCCCCCATGTTGTGCTGGATTACAGAGCCAAAACAACAAAAATTGTGTCAGCACTGTAGATTTTTTTTTTTACCATCCAGCATTGGCTTGTGTCCTGTGTAAACTACTGAACTCCATGCAATAGCAGGTGAAAACGCATAATTGGATGACTAGATGCCTGGGTTGTTTTCTGAGTACCTTTAACCATTCCTCTCCAAAATACACTGCCTGGCCAAAAGAAAAGTCGCCGTTGCACCCGTCATGCATAGTGCCCACTGTACAAACCTCTGGAGGTAGTGTTAAGATCTGGGGTTGCTTCAATTGGTCAGGTCTAGGCTCAGCAACGTTTTTCAGCAATAAAATTAAGTCAGCTGAGTACCTGAATGTACTGAATGACCAGGTTATCCCATCAATGGGTATATTCCAGGAAGATAATGCCAAGATTCATCAGGCTCAAATTGTGAAAGAGCAGTTCAGGGAGCATGAGGAATCATTTTCACACATGAATTGGCCACCAGAGTCCTGACCTTAACCCCATTGAAAGTCTTTGGCGTGTGCTGGAGAAGACGTTACAGAGTGGTTCGACTCTCCTGTCGTTAATACAAGATCTCGGCCAAAAATTAATGCAACTCTGGACGGAAATGAATGTTGTGACGTTGCATAAGGTTGTCGAAACAATGCCATGACGAATGCGCGCCATAATCAAGGCTATAGGCGGTTCAACGAAATATTAGCGTGTGCGACTTTTATTTTTGGCAAGGCAGTGTAGAATTATACAAAACACACACACTGCCTTCCCAGAGCACAATTTTATACCAATATGCAACTAACACCCAGATTCTGGCTTTCATCCACACCAGCTAAGTACTACACTAGCTAATTAGTTTTCTTTTTGCAAATAAAACCAAACTATTATTTCTTAGTCAGTTTTAAACTTCATGCAGTCTCCTCTTTTTCCAAGTTCCTGCTTTCTATGACCACATTTACAATGGAAAATGGTGAGCTCAGTGGGTGTTTTTAAGATACCGTGGAGGCTATTGTGCAAAATGATAAGGTGGTATTAAAGCAGAGAGAGCTGAAAGGTCAGCTGAGTCACCTTATGAATCAGTGTCTATGAGTGGCTGCCAAATATTCACAGCGCGCTCTGACAGTTCCCTTTTTTACCTACTCTTCTCTCTTTCCTCCTGCATCTCTCATCCACTTTTTCTTCTTCTTTGGTCTTAGAGTCTTATAGATTTGGTGCAGATTTGCTTTGGGTTTGATGTTAGACGGGCGGCAGTGTAGTATAATGGTTAAGGAACTGGCCTTGTAACCGAAAGGTTGCAGGTTCGATTCCCAGGTAGGACACTGCCGTTGTACCCTTGAGCAAGGTACTTAACCTGAATTACTTCAGTATATATCCAGCTGTATAAATGGATAATATGTAAAAACATGATAAAAAAGTTGTGTAAGTCGCTCTGGATAAGAGCGTCTGCTAAATGCCTATAATGTAATGTAATGTAATGTTAACAGGTAACAGCAGCAGGTGTAGATATGAGCAGACACATACAAATTTGTCGTTAAATTGTAAAAGTAAAGTTACATGATTAAGGGTGGACTGAAAAGGAGCTTCATGATTGCCTGAATGATTTTACGGAAAATCTCTGAATCCTTCGGCATTATCATGAGGAGGCTGCTGGTGTGGCATACTCTAAAAAGATTGTTCTACATGTTGAGCTTAGATTGCATCTTCAATCTGGATGTTGTATTCCCTATGTGCAAGAATGCCTTTTTGTTTTAAATGGGAAAGGACAAACAAATCATTCCCTTGGTTTGCTTTCTGAAGTTGTAATTTAGGCGCAGGTTGTAAAACACAAATTCGAAAATAAATAAAAACTTTTCTGTCCCAGTTCACTGAAGCATAATGGTTATTTTATCATTTAACGAATTTGGTTTATTTTTTCTAATGAAACAAGGCAGGATTTTCCACTTGAAGCCATGTGTATTCCATCATATGGAGTAAAGTTCTTTAATACCATGTTCAGGAGCCACTTTCACCTGGCAACAATTTAGAAAATGACTAAGAAAATACTGAATTGTACTATGCGTTCTGCAAGAACTGCCAGCCCTTAGGCTACGTTTAAATGTGCTAGTTGTATAATCCCACCCTTCACCCATGACTGCACATTGTACTTGTTCTATTCAGATTATGGGGTTTTGTGCCCTTGTTGAAATCCATTGCTAAACTGTGTTTTTAATTAAAGGCAATATCACATTGTCACTAATGACAATCATTTTCCCGCTACGTGACACAAAGGGAAGCCATTGTTGTGCTAATGTTCTCAAAAGGGGAGAGGGAGTGCACTCGGTGTCTGACGAATGCACGCTTCATTCAGTGTAAAGCTCTTGTGCATTTTACTGTTGCTCTGGTGACCTGTGTTGGAGTTGAGAGGTGAGTATGAGAGGGGAAGGTGCAGGGGGTGTAGGTATACTTACAGTATGTGCTTATGGTACAATTATTGCCAATGACCAAGAACACTGCGTAGGTTCTCAGAAGACCTTACATGCTTAATGAGTTTCCATGCAGACTCAAATACCTTGATTATTATAATTCATCACGTAGCTTATTTCTCTTCTTCTTTTTTTTTTACTTAAACAAGATTTTTATATTATTTTTATTTTTTATTTTTTTTTACTTAAATCTTTTAATTTTTTTCTTTTGCCATCAACTAGAGTTTTAACAAACATGTTATGCTCTGCTAAAATTTAATTTGACTATTGGAAGTGCATATTAAGGCATTTTTGTTCTTTGAGTTCATTGAACTGTGCATCCAGAAAAGTCTGATATTTTATTCGTCAGCATCACTGCTCCCTCACTCTAATGAAAAAACACAAATCTTGTCATTTAATCAAAAGCATTATGGTTTTACCTTGATTCAGTGCTCTCCGCGTGATGCCAGGAACACTATTAAACCATTTCATGATTGCTAAAACCACACCACCTGCAGGGAACTTTTAAGAAAGCAATACAGTTGATGACCTTGCAGTGAATTATAATCTTTTGTGGATGTCTTGGACTGTGGGTGGATTGCTTTTTCAACACATCTTCATTTAATAACACCACACATTGGGATAACAAGCACCACAATAAATAATGTTACCGTATTCATCTGAGATTCTTCAGTAATTTTCTAGTGTGTTTGCTCCCAGTCTCAATATCTTTTTTAAATGATCTTTGGCTCCAAAGTACTGTACTGTAGGTAAAGATATTTTCTATGTTATGCTGGCAGAAACATTTGTTGGATTATAAAAATAACTTTTCAGTTAGCCCAAACTAATCTGATCGTATTCATAATTGCAATGGTGCTTCCTGACCTGTTTCTACGATTTCATTCCACAACGTTAATATTAGTTGGCATAGTTAAGTTAACACTTACTGATACCACAGTGTGCCTTCTGTTCTTTGCATAGCATCATGCACCTGATTGCATATCTACCTCCAGAGATTTTTTTTTTTTTCACGTTAAGAATGAGGGTGGTATTGAAAATGGTACTTTATACAAGCATTGTAGTCATAACAGTAGTGTGTGTGACGTGCTGTCAATTCACACTTCTTGGTAGACTATTGGCTCTCAAACAGGAACTGCTTGAGAGCAGTTCCTGTTTGAGAGCCAATAGTCTACCAAACAGGAACTGCTTTCTGTGTAGATGTGGTTTGCCTCTATTACTGTGACTCCTATAGGCTCTGCACTCCTGTGGTCAGAAGGAAATGTCGTCCCTTGTCTTCTACCACCTACCCAACATGAAAAAGCAGTATAGGTAGTGAATTGTGTCAAAGATCAAACATTGGCTTCTCATGAAGGTACGCACATATTCTTTCAGCAAGATTGTCCTCTCCTTTTTCCTTTTATGTGCGATAAGAGTTACTCCCAATCTTTTCAAGGTGAATGGGGGGAAAGGGTAAATGCTTTACAAAGGGCAGATACGGTTGTTAAACTGGGCTAATGAACTTTAAGAATCATACGTAGCATCTGATTTGAAATGCACTACATGCATGATTCCCACCTCCATGACGTCTTGTGAAAACCAAGCGGTATCTCACACAAGCATTATTTTCTCCAGAGCTGGATGAGCAGTAAATAGAGACTGGTCTCAGCCGTAATTAGAATTGTTGTCAGTGCAGTGGGGGGGTGTTAAACATAAAATTGTCAAGTCAAGAAATTAAAGTGCAGCAAAGCATTCACTCTTCTGATTTGCATGTATTAATACAAATATGCGGCGAGATGCACAGACAAAACTGCTTATTTGTTATCGCAAGACGGCAGTCCAGATTTTAAACACACAAAATGTATGGCTGTTGAAAAATGCTATTTTGTAGCACGTGACAGTGGTCTGATAAGTGTCATGGCCTATCCTCCAAGAAATTACCTGTGAATTTTTTTTTTATGGTATGTTTTGAAAGTAGATGCGTGCATCTATTGTGTGAAAAGTGCAATTTATACTCTGTAACCCCTTTTTGGAGGTGAATATCTAGTCACACTTCCCTTCCAGCTTTGAAACTTTCCACCAAACCTTTTTCACTATATGCTGGTCACTCCAAAGCAATATTTGGGCTGTTGTGCTTCCAGTAAATTTGCATTACTCAAATTCAGCAGATAATATTTATCTATCACATTCAGTCTATGGCAGTCAGGGCATTATTTTAACGCTTAATTAAAACTGTCAAGTTTTTGACACCAACATTAATATTATGTGCAGGGAAAAGTAAACGCACATCCATCATCATAGACAGTACGCCGTATACTGAAACCAAACATGTAATAATTAATGTTTCAAATGAGTAGCCGTTTGATAAGGACAGTCGGGCAACGCTAAAATTCAACCCTTTTCTGTTGTGGTGGATATTTTGTTTTGTTTTTGTGTTTCATCCTTTTCTCAACCATAATCAGACAATGATGGCTTTGTCAGGGCTCTCGTAGTCATCATGAGGTGGAGTTGGGGGGTAACTATAACAGCTGCTATACTTTCATTACTCTACCCTTTCCGCCTCTGGTGTCAGATATCTCTCTCCCTCTCTCTCTCTCCCTCTCCCTCCCTCCCTCCCTCCCTCACTCTATACCCTTTCAAATCATTGATTTTTCAGAGGTTCTATAAAATATTTACGATGTGTGGGCAGAGTTCTTTCTCTGGGAATTTGGAGGGGGAAAATCATTTTGAAGGCAAGTGGTAAAAGGGAAAAGAGAAAGAAAAAAGAAAGCAAAAGAGAAGAGCCTTGGAAGGTTCCTCGCTGGAACCGTGCTTAGAATATCAATGCTTCACTTTGAAACTACTCCTGAATATTAATAAATAAACACATACAATGATAAAGATCATTATACAGAGCTTATGTATAGCTGCATTTTCCCCCCACAGTCTCCGATCGTATCCATTCTCACTAATTCCGTCTGTCTGTATCTTTGAAGACTTCTGTTTCATTTCCCCCCTCCTCATGGCTAATCTCCTTATATTCTACATGCATCATGCTTCAATTTTGAGAAAGTGTGCTCCCTGAACAGATATTTTATTTAATCATCGACCTCAACTACCTCTCTGTGAAAAAAAAGTTGGGCTCCCAATGACGTCTGTTCAAATATGCAATGACGGCTTGACCGCATCACATGTACGGTGAAAAAAACTTTTCAGCTCTGCTTTTTTTGTTAGGTCACGTTGCAATCTGCTCATTTCCTGCTGAAGAAAATATGTTTAATATGTTACAGTACCATCGAAAGTTTTCATCTTGTCTCATTATCTCCTTGTGATTTGAATCATCCCTGTCGCAGCTCTTTGACCTTTCTGGCATTGCAGACTGGTCTTTCACCTTTCTTTGTTTGCTGTCTGTCACACAGGTTGGAGGGACCATGTACAACACCGGCCGCCACGTCTCCCTGCGTCTGGATAAGGAACACTTGGTGAATATTTCGGGCGGGCCCATGACCTACAGTCACAGACTAGAGGAGATCCGGTTACACTTTGGCAGTGAGGATGGCCAGGGCTCTGAGCACCTCCTCAATGGGCAGGCCTTCTCCGGAGAGGTGAGTTTGGCATGTTCTTCAGCCTCCACACGCAGGCCAAATTGAAAAAATATGACAACTTTCAACACTTTAATGGTTATTTCTCTGGGTGTTCCGTCCCCCAGAATAGCTCATTTCATTTGCATTGTGCAATTAGAGTTTTATTTATTTATATTATTTTGCTTTAAACTCAGAATGCATTAAACATGCACGGTAAGTATGATCTTCACGTGATGCCATATTACAAAATCCATGAGGCATAAAAGTATGCTGAAAGCTAAGAAAACAGAATAAACAAACGTTTACCCGAAGTTACTATATAACAGCAATGATGTTAAGTTTCTTTTGCCGAGGCATATGGACTGCCTTAGCAGTAAGCGGGTCAAACACCTCATCCTTGTTTAATGTTTAGCATTCGGATTCCTGATTCACTTTGCATCTAACCTCACTCACAGTCCTGGTAGTGGGGCAAACACTGTGTGTTGAAATAGATGACTGGACTGAGAAACCATGGGAAAAGATCCATTGTCATACAAAATGGCCGAAGCAAGTAATTGTGACATCTAATAAGTCATACAGTTGTTATCCACTTACCCATTTATGTTGCAGAAGCCGGTGGGCAGCTTTTCTTACTTCAAATAATTTGAGGATCAACCATTTTTAGAACAGACAAATGTGGATTAAGACAGTACGTTAATATGTACTGTCTAAAAGTTCCCAATTAAATAATATATTTCATATAATTTAGAACAAGCTTGACAGGCCTTGACTGGCTCAATAGTTGATTAATGTGACATTAGTGAAAATATTTTCTTGAAGGAGGAATAAGTAATGGAAATCATTAACATGCAAGATGTATTACAATAAACAGCCCTAAATGACACAATTTACCCACAAGTGTTGTGTGTTTGGGTATTTGGGAGAGGGGGGGGGGGGGGGGAGGGGGTAAGGTTAGTTAGCTAATTTTAACCATCTTAACACAGAGGATAATCTCATATGCCTGCACTATATTAGTGATCATAGAAAATATTACATAGTTTCTGGTACTGAAGATTAACTACAGTGGAGTTCCAGTTTGACAAGTAGCATGCCTCATAGCATAGCGTGCCTTATAACACGTATAATGCTGCTAAAAGAAAGAAGCATGGGCTTTACTCCAAAATGTGCATGTGACTTTCTGATAATTTTGCTGTCTATTGCATATTTGATCTTGGGCGGCTGTGTAGTATAATGGTTAAGGTACTGGCCTTGTAACCGAAAGGTTGCAGGTTCGATTCTCAGGTAGGACACTGCCATTGTACCCTTGAGCAAGGTACTTAACCTGAATTGCTTCAGTATATATGTAAATATATGTAAAAAATGCTAAAAATGCTCTGGATAAGTAATGTAAAATTTACAGTGGGGATAAGGCCCCAATTATTAAACGGGATCAGGGATCATGGATTACTGACATGGATCCCCCATTCTGCCCATCACAGACCCCCATGGGTTTCACATCCCAGGTTGGGAATCACTGGGTCTGTGAATTATCTGTGAACTCGGAAAAAGCAGTGCCAGTCGGTTCTACTGCCTTCATCTTTTAATACAGTTATGAGTCAGTTAATCCATGGCATTTTTCTTCCAGGGTAATACGAACACCAGCAATTTGCATGGTAACAAAATAATTGTTGGCTTGACAGGGGAATTCATTGTAATTAATGATAATCGTTTATTTTCCCTTGTGGCAGCCGAGCAATATTTAAATAATAATAAAACAATGGCGCCAACTTCATCAGAGCTCCGTGACCTGTGACACAATCACTGAACGCTTGCGTGCGACCGCTGTTTTTCATTTTAAACGAGAATGTTAAGCCGCTGCTGCTGGTGTCCAGCTTTTGGTTGATTTCTCCGGCTATTCATTGTTTTTCCTTTTTGTTTTTAATCCTTTACTTGTTTCTAAAAAAAAATCTAAATGTAATGTGGAGACGTCTCATACATTATGGAAGCTCCTTGCAGCTACTTTCCAGATATCTCCGTTGCTGTGCATTTATTTCTTCCCCTGACTAACAGGGGGCGTGGGCGGCACAGAGCGCCAGGTAAAGTCATGATGTAATTGCCTGCCTTTCCCACAGCAAGGATTATGCATCCGCTGACATGTCTGCCTCCTTTCGTCTCTAAAAAAGACTACTGTCTTTTGGCCATCACTTATCTGTACCCCGTGGGCTGTCAGGGACACCACACACTTATTGACAGCAAGTCATTTTCAAGCACAACTTCCAGAAAGGTTTAATACGGGGTTGGGGGAAGAGGGTGCGCTCACATCTTTCTCATTTCAATTTGTGGAGCCAGCACCCCATAAATGCTACTGGTACATCCTTGTTGATTGCAGTACAGCGCAGAACACGACATTGCTGAAAATATAGGTACGACTGCAAGGTTTGAAAATGCGCTTCCAGACATGAATTTGTGATTGCGGCACACCAACAGATACCTAAACAGGTTGGATTGCACATGCCCTTGAAAACGGAACAAAGCGAGCAATATTAAACTTCAAAAGCCAAGCATCCCTCTGAAATTCCATACCGAGGATTTTTTGGTATTCAAAGCATTAACTCGCAAAAGCAGCTGGATGTTTGGAGCTGTATTGTATCAGACACGGCTTTATTTTTCCCCCCCCGCAGTGGCTTTAAATAAAAATGTGAATAAGATAAAAAAAGAAATGATGTGACTTATTGTGGCGTATCACAAGCAGGAGTTCCAAAGCAGCAGCGGAGGCAACAGGACGCTTACAAGATAATTTATGCTGCGCGCGTCCGTCCTGAGCGAGCTGCTTTATAGCACCTCTGAAAATGAAACACCGCAGGATTAATAGGTGCTAAAATATTCAAGGTATTATTCAAAAGCTCATTCTGTCCCAGGCCGAGTGGTTTCCCCCTCGAGCTTATTTATTCCTTTGAGGTCTGGTCCGGAAAGCTAGAATCTGGGAAACAATCCCATCAAACAGTCTGACAGTTTATAAACACTCTATAAACACTCTTCTTATGTTCTGAAGCCATTTAGGAAATATTGCACTTTCCATTAATCAAAGTAAACAAACACATCACCGGAGATAAATTCTGCATAACTGGATTGTAAATAAATTACTTTTTTTAATTTAATACTGGTAGGTAACACCAGAGGCACTTGCGAATGCTTTATAATTATAAACAGAATCCACCAGATGATGCATTGTGGATACCTTGGTAATTGGAGGTGCTTGTAAATTAATTGAAATTTATAAAAGATTGTGAGAGATTATGAAAAATGGCAAAGGATTAGGGTTTATTTGTCACCGGCTGCAAGTTGTGACAAACTGCCGCACACTTTGTCATTCTGATCATTATGTAGCATGAGGAGGGGCCAACATCGAGCAGACAATGTGAGATTCATGATTGCAACCGTACCTGCCTTAATGAAAGCCATTGCTCTATCTTAAGATCATTCCTGTTCTGTACCCAAACACACGGTACTTGTGTACAAAAAACTGAAATCGTGAATCCTGTAATAGCTATTCTAATACACCCCATCTCGCTCTTTTCGTACTTGAATTTCACAATGTAAAGTATCATCACCATACCTCAAAGGTTGATTTCTTAAACTTGTATAACATTTAGGGGCTTACACCACTGGTTCATAAATCTAGTTCACAATGAGGTTTTAATGGATAAACCATAAAATGTAATTTTATTGATAAATCTGCTCAGCTGTTTCACTATTATGTCACTGTACCATAAAATAAGATATAGAAGGTATATTACATCAAATGAAACCGGCAGGGTAGTATAATGGTTAAGGAACTGGCCTTGTAACCGAAAGGGTGCAGGTTCGATTCCCAGGTAGGACACTGCCGTTGTACCCTTGAGCAAGGTACTTAACCTGAATCGCTTCTGTATATATCCAGCTGTATAAATGGATAATTTAAAAAAGTTGTGCAAGTCGCTCTGGATAAGAGCGTCTGCTAAATGCCTGTAATGTAATGTAATGTAATGAAACCAGTCACTATACATTTACGGTATTAGATTAATAAATTAGACTCATTTTTGATGTTTATTTGTTTTTGGTGTCAATTTGATAAATTGATGTTTCATGACTGATCTTGATATGTCTGAGTGACTTTGACTTTTTGTATAATAACTCTGACATCTCATTAGTCACACAGATGATAGAGTGCTGGTGATGATGGGATTTGACCTGCTAAATGTCAAGCCTGGCGAAATCGAGAATAAAGAACAAAACATTTTTTTTTAAATAAAAAAAAGATAGGTGTTTTTGCGCTGATCCGGGAGACCACAAGTCACAACAGAAAAATTGAAGATTGAGACCTCATCATCACCTCGTCATGATATTTTGAGCACTGCCAATTTTACTGTATCGGGAATACCAGGTCAGAATAACCTGTGCACTAGTGGCAGCAGTGAGGAGATAACCACAGAGCACAGTCACTTTTTGCTTGCCATGAAAAAGGACCCAGTGACCACAAATGTACATCAGTACCGAATAAGATGGTGTCAGCAACATGCCGAATTAAGGACCTGTCCCAGTGGCCATCAGTGAATTTGGCACAACTATACAAGTGGCATATAAACCAGATGATTTCCATCATCTGGTTTATCATTTCCATCATCTGGAAATCATTTATGGTGATTTCCATGTGTGATGGACTATGCAGAGTTCTAATTTTTATTTTTTATTTGTATCATTTGCAAGCATGAGAACATATTTTAGGGTACCACCAGAGCAAAGCACCATGGAAATTCAAGTAGATTTTCCAGGACTAGAAGCTGGGTTGAACCTGAAAGTGAATTCACTGCTGGGGAAATCACAGAGTGTGTTGTAATGTGCATGGGAGTTACTTAGCAAGAGCAAATTTTCTAGTGAATTAATATTTTAAGTTTCTGACAAGCTACTAACACACGTTCGAGCTATCCGCATTAATGAGAAGATACATTAGTGGACTCAGACTTTGTTGTCAGCATAATAGCGGACATTTCTGCTTGGGGTTGCTTTTATGGCTGTTGTAATGGTAGTTACCCTGCCATTTCTGAGACATGTACATGTAAAGGAACTAAATACACAATTTGTTTTAAGAAAACTGACATCGTGTTTAGTGTGTGCGTGGCATGTGAGAGCGGGGTAAGGAAAATGTGAAACCTTTGTGTGTATTGTCATAAGAAGATTATTGGAGTGGAGTTTGGGAAAGCTTGATTTAGAGAAAGATAACCCATGCTAATTGAATAAGGTAACTACTATTGACTAGCGCCATAAGATGCTATAATGTCAGCTATCTGAACATGTGAAAACAGGCAAGCATACTAGGAATGAACAGGAGGTAAGTAATGATTCAGAACCATGGTTCAGAATGCATTTCTAACAAAGAGTTAACAACAGACAAAGAATATTCAGTAACAACCAACAACCTGCTTTATATTCAAAAATACCATGGGGACCATTGTCTGTAGTAGATATGTATTTTTAACAATACACAGTTTGTGTGTGTGTGTGCATGTACAGTACCAGTCAAAAGTTTGGACACACCTACTCATAGAAGGTTTTTTTCCGTTGTTTTTACTGTTTTCCACATTTTGGAATGGTAAAGACATCAAAACTATGAGATAACACAAATTAAATTATGCAAAAACCAAAAAAGGGTTAAACAAATAAAAAAAAGTCTTATATTTTAGATTCTTCAAAGTAGCCACCCTTTGCCTTGATAACGCCTTTGCACATTCTTGCCATTCTCTCAAACAACTTCTGTGGTAAACAGGTATTCCACAGGTAAAAAGGTGATGCCATCATGACTGTATAAAAGGATATCAAAAGACTCCTGATATCTTATTTCCAGGTACTCTTAGAAGTGATACTATAACCTCTGCATTTGAATGGATCTCTATGGGAACTGGGGGGTGGGTCTAGATTTAGCTTTAAATTACACTGGAACAGTGTGGAACACATGGTTGGCTAAATGGCTCTAAGTCAAGAGTTCAATAGGAACATTTGTCAGGAGAAGAAACCCTTCAAGTTATCCATCCATATCTACTGTATTTCTGGCAGCAGAGTGATGGTTTAAGGCTTGTTTGATACGTCAGACCCTTGATGACTTAGATCCATTTAGCCAACCATGTGTTCCACACTGTTCCAGTGTAATTTAAAGCTAAATCTAGTCCCACCCCCCAGTTCCCATAGAGATCCATTCAAATGCAGAGGTTATAGTATTGCTTCTAAGAGTACCTGGAAATAAGATATCAGGAGTCTTTTGATATCCTTTTATACAGTCATGATGGCATCACCTTTTTACCTGTGGAATACCTGTTTACCACAGAAGTTGTTTGAGAGAATGGCAAGAATGTGCAAAGCCGTTATCAAGGCAAAGGGTGGCTACTTTGAAGAATCTAAAATATAAGACTTTTTTTTATTTGTTTAACCCTTTTTTGGTTTTTGCATAATTTAATTTGTGTTATCTCATAGTTTTGATGTCTTTACTATTCCAAAATGTGGAAAACAGTAAAAATAACAGAAAAAAACCTTCTATGAGTAGGTGTGTCCAAACTTTTGACTGGTACTGTACGTACACGTGTTTGCGTGTGTGTGTGTGTGTGTGTGTGTGTGTGTGCGCGTGTGTATTTTTGTATGCATGTGCGTGCTCGTTAATTATCATTGCTGAGGGGGAAAAAAATGTTTTGCACCTGCTGAGAAAGTCACACATACTGTATATCAGTGAGACTCAGTAACCATCTAGAATCCCTTTGCTTATTGCAAAAATCTAACTTCCCTCCTTAGGAGGAGGAAAAGAATAATCCAATGCAGAGGGAATGCAAACATCTTATCTCATATAGGAAAATTTAAATAAATTACATTGAGAAGACTAATCAACTCATGACATTATGTTATGTATAATTATTATTAATATTTAAATGCCTTTTTGTCGGCATATCTTTCTTGTTAAACTCAAAACGGGAAGTGCATTACTGTCACCCATTAGCGTGTCCTTGCAATTGTAATTTTAAAAAGTGTCAGTTGTTAGACGCCGGTCCTTCTACCTCACCTCCCCCCCATCTGCGCTTCATTTGCTCGTCTGCTCCGCTGTAGTCGGACCCCATTGCTCTGTGCAGCTTCGGTTTGTGTATGTGTGTTTACTTTATGAGCCTGCCAGTAAGTCCTCCATGGGAAGGCAGTTCCAGGCCACTGCTTTTCATTTTCCCTGTTAGCGCTGTCCACGTCTTCTCCACTATTGACTTGCTGTCTTCATATTACCTGCTCCAACTTTGAGCAAGCTACCACACAATAAAGAGGTTGTTAGAAGCCCACATGAGACATGGCTGACTGTGATCCTAACCTCCAGCACCCTCCTTCGCTCCTTGACAAAGGTGCTTTCCGAAGACCGGCTTTTCACCGAGCCTCCCTCTGCCGTACGCTCATCTGCTCATCCTCATACTCGCACTGCACTCAGCGTCCCCCCAGGACTCAGAGTAAAGGGGCCTGGGGCCGTGGTATTAATGATTTCCTTCAAATCTAAATCGACAAGGAAACAAAGAGGAAACAATTGAGAGTATTGGTAGAAATCTAACAAACCCGAGGCACAGTGTATAGCCAATTATATTGGAGTGTCGACTAAAACTTTTGGAATTTATTGGATTTATTTGGATTCTCATGCCATGTCTGTCACAAAAGTTTCCTAACTTTCCATAAAAACATTATTTTCATAAAAACGTGGAATATAGCTGGACAGTTGTGTTTGGGGGGTAAAAAAGTTGCTTTGTTTAACATTATGATGTTAAAGATAACTACGATAATTGTAAAGATGAAATAGCTTTCGTGCTAGCTGGGTTCTTAGGTGATATTTGTCCACTAAAATTGTCTGATTAAAAATGTCTGGCGGTGGAGCCGTTACAAATTTCTCTGCTTGAGGTTTTATCGATACTCTGTATTTCTAGACATTTCCTATAATGGAAAGTGTTCATAAACATGGTTGGAATATCGTTCAGAAATAATTATTATTATTATAGTTGATTAGGTTCAGATATATATAGTGTATAGCTGTCATTGGTTGTCGATTCATTATCTGCAAATTAATTAAAGGATGTTTTAGGTTTTATAAATGCAAATAATCTGTTCAGTTGCCTATTGTTCATATCCATATCCTTAGTGAATGTGCTGCCAGTATATTGCTTGTGGTGAAGACCGGGCGAGATACTGTACTGTGCAGACAGATACACCAGATGGAAAAATCAACATTTCAGTATCTTTGAAGTACGGCTTACATAAAGTAATTTGCGCTGCATGACCTTTGTGCTAAAAAGAAATTGCCAGCACTTTCCATACCCCTGAACAGAGGGGTCATTTCTGTTAGCCACCCAACAGTGCAGATTTGAAGACACGGTTATATTTTGAATTGTTTTTATTGGGTAAAGTCACACAGAAGGGAGCAGCATTATTCCCTGAAACTGGAAGCTAGTTTATCTTGGTTTTGGTAAGTGGAGTGCAGAAATGCAGAATCCATGGCTTTTCCCATTATAATAAATAATTTTACATGGTGAATGTAGAGAGGAAATTGCATTTTATTTTGTGTCTGAAGGAGTATTTTTCAGCAGACAAGCAGAAGTTGTTTTAGAACTTCTTTTGGGATGTTTTCTCATCAGGGATGGAAAAAAAACCTCAGTAATATGTGTATGAGATGCAGTGACGGTCTGGGTATCCATGCTTTTCCAATGCACTTGAATATGGTAGGTAAAGTGCATCCAAGCTGACTAAGCCAACATGGTATAAACTTGTACTGAATGAGAAGTACATGGTTGTGTTTTTTATTTAAGAAATTGTAAGCAAAACATTCATTGATATTTTTGTTGTTTACTTTAAAACATTAGTATTATTATATTTAAGAGTGCTATTAATTACATACAATTGTTAATTATGAACTACAATTACAATAATATGTAAATTATATTGTAATTATGTAAGATGTTAAGCACCTAGATATTTAAAATATGCAATCAATTACTTTTGTAGATTTAGTAATATTTTAAAGGCTGGGAAAAATGTAATGTATTTTGGTATTAAAGCAGTTTTTATGTGTGACACTTGAAAGGAAACTAATATAATCCTCAGTCTTGCACCAAATACAATTTCTGTGTCAGCATATTTGTGCTTATTTTACATTTTCACTGTTTTCAGACTTGCAGTTGTGGACATTTATACCGCAGGACAAATATTTGAAAATTTCATATCATTCATAACAGCTACTTTGTTACAGTATTTACAGTATTTTTCTAAATATAGAATACTCATTTCTAATTAAATCCACTTCAGCAGTCTTATGATACATTTATTTTGGTGATATTTTGTGACAGGATTTTTGTGTATTTTGCCCTACATATATTAAATTATTTATTAATTATGACTACACTAGGCACATAAGATAATATCCATTAGCTATTGATGCAAATGAAAAATGTAGCATATGTGCTTGCATGTGTGTGTTTGTGTACAGTATACTGTATGTAATGTATGTATACATGTGTGGGTTTGTGTACAGTACATGTACTGCATGTATACATGCGTGTGATCAAGTTCAAGGTGCCAGTTCCTTTGGTAAAATTTCGTTTCTAAACTTTATCAAATAATAAATTACAAGAAAATACATAATCACTCTTTATTATTTTGTCTGCAGCCATGTATTATACTGTAGATTGTAGGATGATTGTAGGCAATATATTTTGTCAGACTTCACTACTTTGTAACCCGCCCTCACACCCAGAAGACCTTGCAAATTCACTGTTCTGGGAGTTTGGGAGCATCACTGGTTGCATTTCACCTTCACCAAAAATCTAATCAAATCAACATTCGCTCAGTAATCACTTTCTCTCTCCTCAATGGAAAAGCCCTGATTAAGTTTACAGATGATCTGTTGCTCTGTGCTTCCCCGTCTGAATATTTAATAATTAGTAGCAGCCATATTTAGTTATTTATTCTCTTGATGTGGGAATACTGTGGAATGGGAAGGCCATCTTCCTTGGCCAGGTCCATTTCATAATCTGCATTACAAAAGTTCACGTGTATAAAATTGACTTTGTTATTGTTTCATCTATTGTTAATGGGCAGTGAGCACTAGTGTTTCTGAATTATCAAAATAATGGAGAGAAATCTTTAATGGATACTATACAAGACCTTAATACTGAAATAAATAGAGATTTGGGTACTTCCAATCTAGAATACATAAGTGGAGCTAAAGTTTAAAAAAAATCTGTTAGCACTCCAGTTAAATCTCATATACCTTTCCAAGATGTGGTTTCATTAAAATTGCTTTGATGTTGCAAGTTCAATTCCAGTGGATTTTGTGTGTGTGTGCGTGTGCGTGTGTGTGTGCGTGTGTGTGTGTGTGTGTGTGTGTGTGTGTGTGTGTGTGTGTGTGTGTGTGTGTGTGTGTGTGTGTGTGTGTGTGTGTGCGCGTGTGTGTGTGTGTGGATGTGTGCCTGTGTGTTATACAAGAGCGTATTTTTTAAAGGTAGTTTATTTGTTCTTACTCTTAACATCACCAGTAATTTCATAACATGTTCTATTGTAGCTCTGAAAGTAAGCACTGCTCTGCAGCCTGGTTGCAGTTCATGGTAATACTGTTCTAGTAGTTCCATTTTTTATGTGATTATAAGGTTTCCTCTTTCTGTTTGGGATTAGATGTTTGCATCTAGGGGCTCAAAAAGTGCATTATGGGACAGAGCTCTGCATATTTTTTTCTTTATTAGCATGATACACAACATCAGCATCAATGATGTTTATATTAGTTGTGCATTACAAAATTTGACTTGGGATTTCACTTCATTTGGATTCATATTTCTTGGCTAGAGGGTCTTTCCCCAAACTGACTTCCGTTTGGTTGATGCGCAATGATGAAAGTCCACACAAGTGTATCAAGCCCACATAAGTATCAAATTAGAGAACAAATGTTGTCGCAGAGCACTGAATGGGATTTTGTCAGTTACCACCACCACTGAATTTTGATTGTGTTGATTCCTTTCCTCTCAGAAGGTCAATCTGGATTCGTCCCATCCTCTTATGCAACTGGCTATATTTATATGAGTTCTGTTATTTTTTATTCTATTGTTTTTGTTTTTTTAAACCATTAAGAGATGTTGTATTAATAGGTAAGATCTAGATTTAGAACAGACTATTTCCCTCGTCTCTGTTCTTCTCAGGAAGCCATCAGTAAACAGAACCATTCATGATTTGTTACAGCAACTGATTGGTTTGTGGCATCAGAGTTAAACCTCATTTCTATGCTGTGAAACAGCTTCATAGGCCTATATGAATCTCCTTCTGAGAGCGGCTTCATTTACTTTCCCTGAAGTGTGAAATGTAAGCAAGAGGCTTACTGTCCTTGCAGGCATGTGGCCTGTTGTAGCAATTTATTCTTCAGCCTGGTGGGTACTTTATAAGACAGCACTGCTGTACTGGAAGAAGTCAGATTCAGCACGTTAATTCCTTTATCTGTTTAGTTATTTGTAGGTATGACAGCTATTTTTTTTCTGACCAAACCTTTTGAAATCAAATTTTATTACATGATTTAACCACGTATAACCTTGTCCAGAATTATTGGCACCATTGATAAATGCACAAAAAGACACACGAAGACTGGAGAAATCAGATAACACAATTTAATTGAAATAGTATACTTTATTAATGATTCAATGGAATCAATCGAAAGAAAAAATTTGATTCACAAGTATTGGCACCCCTGTGATTAGTACTTGGGACAGCCTCCAAGGATAATGAGCTTTTTTAAATAATGTTTAAGGTTGTAGAACATATTTGGAGGGATCTTGATACATTCTTACACACAGACACTTAACTCTTCAATTCAGGCAACACATTTTTGAAAGAGTTTAAGTCTGGAGACATTGAAAAATGTTTACAGAACCATTTCTGTGTTGATTTTGAGGTATAGTTGGGGTCATTTTCTTGTTGGAAGGTCTACCTATAGCCAAGTCTCAGCCTCCTGACCGAGGCAACCAGAACTTTAGCTTAAATATCTTGATGCTTGATTGAATTTATTATGCCATTGATCTTAGCAAGAGCCCTGTGACCACTGGCAGCAAAACAGCCCCAAAACATCAACGATCCAGCATCATATTTTAAGGATGGTATGATGTGCTTTTCCTTGTATGCATTCTTGTTTTGATTCCAAATATGCCGATGATGTACACGGCCAAAAAGTTACATTTTGGTCTCATCTCACCATAGCATCCAGTTCCAATCCTAGTTCTAATGAAGTCCAGATGCTTGAATTTGGTAGTTGCTCTCAGTAAGGGCTTTCTTTGTACATCCCTTCCAAAAAGCCTGTTGGAATGGAAGTGGCATTTTATGGTTCATTTTGAGACCCCAAGATGCAACTCTTGAACTACGTACGTTCTTAAAGTCTTTGGGTTCTTCTTTCCTCCATCACATCTTCCTCACTGTGCATGGGGACAACATATCCCACACTTGTGTTCATGTCCTTACAAGTCTGCAACCGCTCCAGACTTCTTGGTTATTGCCCTAGCCATGCTTAGTGCTATTTTTTTAGTTTGGTTCTTGTGCCCATTGCCTGAATTGTGTATGTCAGAAACCATCGGTCTCTTTTGATTTGACAGTTCTTTGGCTTTCCCCATGGTGATGGATGACAAAAGAATTATACATGTGTTAGTTTTTTTTTTTGTGTTAAAACTAAACTCATTTTTAGTGAAACAAGAAGTGATGAAGGCCATTAAGACTGAGATTAACTTAAATAAGTATAATTTTTATTGCATATTTAATTTTGATTTTATTAAAAATAAGGTTCAGGGGTTTTTAAAAAAAAAATTATAATAAATAAGTATTATAATAAAGCTATATAATTTTTTTGATACATTTTAGCATAAAATATAGACAATCTGTGTTGTTTGTTTTATACAGCATTTTCCCTCATTTTCATCAAGGGTGCTAATAATTCTGGACATGACTGTAAATCGCATTCAGCTAAGAGTTCGTAGTGACAGAATTAGCCTAATCTCAGGGGTAATTTAGGAGAGGGAAGGTTGTCGCAGGGTGCCTGAGATAATAATTAGCTTATGTGTTTTGTCATTTTGTGACTGTAGCGAATGGTATGCAGTTTGCCCACATTTACTTGACAGTCATCATCGCTGTCCTGACAGTAACCTCAACCTGTGATGGTGGAGGAACATGGATATCAATGTGCAAGTAAAGGGCATGGAGAAAAATGGGTTGTCTTTTGGGGTAGTGATGGATAGACGAGTGGTTGGGTGGAAAGGGAAAACTGCAGGTTTCTGATGAAAGGCCATTCACAACCAACAACCTTGTACACCAAAGACATTGTAAAGCCTGACACTAAGCCTACCCTTTCTCCACATTGAGAGTGCTCCCATTTTCCAAATAATTAACATTGAACTTGCTTCTCTGTGCGCCAGACCAAATCTGTAATGAAAGTCACTTAAATATTGAATGCATATTTATGAGCTGAGGATGCACTTTTTTAAAGTGACTTTTTTTTTACTGTGTAACTTATTAAATATTGCTCAGTTCTTCCAGTTTCTGGAAACCTAGAACCACCATGACTGTCAATTTGCTGTGTGAGTCTGTGCAAAAACCCTGATTTTAGTGTATTGGGATAGTGGATTAAAAATATCTGGGAAAACTTTGAAATTGCATGTGTGGCATGAAGAACTTGAATATATAAAGTAATTTATGGAAATAAAGACATGGATAAATCAGTGGCAAATAAATCAAGTAGGCAACCTTAGGGATGTACTAGAATATGCCATATACACTGCCTGGCCAAAAAAAAAGTTGCGCACTCTAATATTTCGTTGGACCGCCTGTAGCTTTGATTACGGCGCGCATTCGTCGTGGCATTGTTTTGACAACCTTATGCAACATCACAGCATTTATTTCCATCCAGAGTTGCATTAATTTTTGGTCGAGATCTTGTAGTGACGACGGGAGAGTCGAACCACTCCTTAAAGTCTTCTCCAGCACATCCCAAAGACTTTCAATGGGGTTAAGGTCAGGACTCTGGTGCCCAATTCATGTGTGAAAATGATTCCTCATGCTCCGTGAACCACTCTTTCACAGTTTGAGCCCGATGAATCTTGGCATTGTCATCCTGGAATATGCCCATTGATAGGATAACCTGGTCATTCAGTACATTCAGGTACTCAGCTGACTTCATTTTATTGCTGTATAACATTGCTAAGCCTAGACCTGTCCAATTGAAGCAACCCCAGATCATAACACTGCCTCCAGAGGCTTGTACAGTGGGCACTATGCATGATGGGTGCAACGGCGACTTTATTTTTGGCCAGGCAGTGTATAAACTGTATATAATCAAGTAGATACATCATGTTTTTTGTCAGCCATCCATTTTCAGCCTTTGATAGCTGACATGCTGTGGTTAAGTGATTAAGTTCTAAGGTAACTTGCATAGTAGTATTGATCGGATGGCAAATGTCCAGTTATAGCAATGTGATCATGTTGATACATCTTGATGTGCATTTTTTACTGAAATAATACTCTTTGACATGTTTACCATTGGGACATGTTTACCCCTTTCCAAGATGAAAAGCCACAATTATTGATTTAGAAAGATCCATATTTTAGATTCTAGATTGCCATTTTTTCAGTGTATTCATACCCTTACATTGAGGGAAAAGTATTACTTAATGGCACTCAGTGAGCATTTTCACTCCATATTAAGTATAGCATTTTCACCCCATTTTAACCCCAGCATTTGTTTCCTGCACAGTGGTGTCCCCATTTATAGAGCATGAGTTGTCACTCAGTGGTTAAGGAGCATGACATTTTAGTCACTGTACGTCATGGCTTTCTCAGTTACCAGATCTGAACGCAATCACGTCTGTATGGGATATTCAGGAAAGATGCCAGAGCATTTTTTAACTTCCATCAACAAAGCACAAGTTGATTGATTTTCTCCTGTATAGTTCGAGCTGCTGGTAGACGTTATGCCATGGTACATAAACCACAGTGTTTCCATTTTATAGAGCACTCCCTGCAAATGCTTACTTGCAAACTAGTGAAGGGAAGAATACAATTGAAAAAATGTATTATGGACTTTCAATCTTTCCAAAATAATCTTGAGTATGAATAAACTTAATTCAAAAATACAGACCCTACTGTAAAGAGAGCACAGACTGATCAGCTAGTTAGAATGCTAACCAACTCACTTTTTTCCTTTTTGTCTGCAAGGATCGTTCTCTCCACGATCACATTTTTATTTCTGCTTCTCAAGAAGAATAGCACATAATAAGGAAAGGTACGCCAAATATAATTAACTTTTATCAGCCAGAAGCACTCCTACAGCTGTAGGCTCCTCTGACTAACAGTAAGAGTCACTTTTCTTTTTGTAAGCACAGCAAGTGTCTCAGAGCTTTAGCCAGCTCTCTGTTTGAGACTATCTGTGTAGATAGAGATATAGTCATCTTCTATCCAAATTGCTGAGCATCACTGAGTATTGCAGAGCATTCTCATAATAGATTTTTTTGTGCATTGTGAGATGTGTGGCTGGTCTGTGCAGTTTACTTAACTGGGATTGCACTTGACTTGTAACTTTATTTTAAAAAATACAACTCGCAACATTTAGTCCTTAGGCTAATTGGAGATTCTAAATTGCCCATAGGTATGAGTGTGTGAGTGAATGGTGTGTGTGCCCTGTGATGGATTGGCGACCTGTCAAGGGTGTATTCCTGCCTCTCGCCCAATGCATGCTGGGATAGGCTCCAGCCCCCCCCTGCGACCCTGACCAGGAATAAGCGGGTTAGATAATGGATGGATGGATGGAAACTTTGGGAAATATCTATCAAGGGGCCGTTCATGACTGATTTTTTTTAAAATAACAAACATAAAAAACATTCGAGATGTGGATAAAACACTTACTTTTAGCCAGTCAGTGATCTGCTTTTGTTAGTTGCATTTAGTTTTAGCTTATTTATTTTGTGCACTGGTTTGGCTTAATTACCAACTGATGAAAATCAGCACCATTATGTGAACGTGAATGTACTGTACATCAGCATTCACCAGCATTCACCAGTAGACCAGTCACAAAAACCTGAGAAACACCTCACCTAACAATTCAAACAGGCATGTAAAAGTCTGCCTATATGACAAGCAGATTGTTCTTTGCACTCAAAGACCACTTTCCTGTAATTTGCTTAAAGGCCCCGTGGGGTGCATGTGGGGGAATCAGTACTGAGCGTGCTGTATGCAAAGAGAACAGATAACAAAAGGAGATTGTCCAATCTCTGCAATTTAAAAGGGTCTTTATGATTTTAAGTTCCCAAACAAAATTGTCTAAATGGATTGTTTTTTTTCTTTTTCTGAATGGGTTGTCTTTCTTTCTAATGACATGGGTTTCCATTTTCATCCATTCACATTTTCTAGTTCAAGTTCTTTAAAAAGGAAAAAAATACAACAATTTTAACGTGGCATTTAGTCTGTCTGAAGTCATGTGACTGCAGACTGTAGCCGTAGGACCATGTTTTTATATGCCATTGTCACATGCCGTGACACACCCCTGAGAGGGAAAGAAGAGCCGGACACAGGGAGATGTGGGAATTCCGTTTTATTGTTGGAGAGAGAAAGAGCATGCTCATTCACTAAATAAACTAAATAAACGGAAAAACCTTTTCCTTTCACCCTCACGGAATCCGGGTAAAAATAATCAATTAAAACAATAAAGGCAAATTTAACCAAACCAAGCTTTTCAGCCAGGCTTTCTGTCCATTCGTCTCTCACTCGTCTCAGATGCCTACTGTGGAAAGAAGCACACTTTAAAGTCCTGGGCTGATCCATAATGCAACCCAGGTGTGTGTGCCTAACCAGTGGGCGGTGGGTGTGGTCATCAGATTGCCCTGATTCTTTCTCACAGACTGAGCCCTGCCACATTTCTCCACGGTCAGAATGCTGCCGAGGTGCATTCGACTTGACTTCCAAATTGCGTATATATCAGTGGAAACAAACTTACAACTCATTGTCATCAGCATCTGATTGAACCGCTTTACCAAACTGTAAGTTTGTGGGTGGTAAACCCTAGTCCAAATAGGCCTGACATCCAGCAATTTGTATAGTTCCTTTAGTGTTTGTGACATAAACAAGGTGCCTTAATCTGTGAGAATCTTTTTCGTAATTCACAATTCACACACGGGAGAAGAAAATAAATAGCGCCTCTGCAATAGTCTTAGCCGATATATTGCAGAAGGGCACTGCCTCTGGGTATTGCCTTTCATAATCCACTAGGACTAACACAATGCGATAGCCTTTGGCACTTTGTTCTAATGGCCCAACAAGGTACATGCCAATTCTTTCGAAGGAGACCTTGACCTTCCTACCTACAGGATAAATATACAGATAAATATACAGCACTACACTCCAGCTCAACCACTCTGCTCTGCTGCCGCAGGGCGAATTGCACTTCCTGTCCTCCGTGTGAAAGGCTGTCGCTTGTCCTGACTGCGGAGCGCTTCCACCTTAGCTCCCCAGTGGTGGAACAAACTCCCCTTTCCTCTACAAACTGCTCAGACACTGCCTGATTTCCATCGTGGTATATAGACACACCTATTCAGACTCTACCTTGACTGACCCGCTAATCTAGCACCACTTTCATAAAGCACTTTTAACTTGTTTCTTGTATCCTGTACTTTGATCCTCTAACACTCATGTAACACTAGTGTCTTGATTGTGATGTTGCAGCTTATCGTCTCTTTCTGAGGTAGCCTTCAGACTTAAGCCATAGCTTACTGTGTGAACTAGACTCAATGTTCATGTTTGTGGATAGCTGTTACTTTATGATAGAACTGTACTCTATATGACCTGTTTGTACTTTCAATGACCTTCCATATGCACTTATTGTATGTTGCTTTGAATAAAAGCATCTGCCAAATGAATGTAATGTAATGTGTCTACTAGATGGCCCCTCCCCTAGATCACTGTCATCCGTGACCACCTCCTGGATGCTACAAAAGGACAAGGAACACACCCTCCTCGTCAGGCCTCTGCCAGTCTCGGTCTCGCCATTCCATGAAACCGCATCCAATCATGTCCCAGAATCAGCGGAAGGTGGCAGTAAAAACAGCTAGCATGCTAAATTTTCATCCCACGATTGAAAATTCAATCCGTGCAGTCTGATAATAATGTTCATCCCCATGTACACACCGAGTACCCAAATCTGTGAGTCTATCAATAGCCTCTGTTGGAACCAGTCGCTGGTGCACAAGGGCACGATAGCAACCCGAGTCCAAGAACACCTAGATTGTATCCTCTTTCATACTCACTGCTATGAGATACGTCTCTGCTGGAGTGGGGAAGGATGAGTATGGCTCGCGATGTTCACCTCCATCACGGAACAATCCTTTCTGATGTGCCCCTCACATCCGCAATGCCGACAGCCCTGCCCCAACATTTCTGATGCATTTGCCTTACCTGAGACCAGGGTGGGGCCAAGATTCTTGTGGACCAGGGTGGTGCTTTAGGGAAACAGGGGACATGGGAATGGGACAGGTATAGGATTAGGAAAAGGGGGGTAGGGGCCTTTTACAGGTCTGCTTCTTAGGGGTTTCTTCCCTGTGTTCTCTCTGAGACATAGATGATTCTCTGGCAGCTGGATGGCCACACTCGGAGAGATTGGTTGATGGCACCGGGGCCAGTCGGTGTGGCCCAGATGGTTGAGTAGTTGGCCTCTCAAACAGTTTGATGAATGTGTCCAGGTTGTCCTCTGGTCCCATCTTCTGAAGCTTGATGTTTTCCAGGAGGCGGGTCAGAGTGAGACCGGTTGTACGCTCCTTCAGGAGCTCCATCCGAATGACTCATTCCGCTGCCTGCGATGCTGACATAGCTTGCAGCGTCTGCTGTTGATGTTCGTGTAGGATGTGGAGAGCCTGGTGTTGTGGAACAGGGCTTGAGTCTGCCACAATTATTTTATAAACCATTTATTTTTTTCTTATTCCTAGCTTTCTTTTCAGTGACCACATTGTTATTATTCTGTACTAATTATGATTGTATAAATATCCTCATTTCTATGCAAACAGTGGCAAGCTCTGGACCATTTTAATAAACAGCTGTCACTCAACTTATGTCACTCAAGGTACAAAGGTTTACTGTTTTTCCTCTCCGGGAAGCACTGTTCTATTATAAATTCAGGAGGAAACTGGTAATTATGTGAATTCAAAAAAAAAATTTCCTTTCTTCAACCTCACTGTTCAGTCTATAGTTTTCACCTCTGAACTGGCAGGCGTCACTGTCATTTTACCTTCACACAAACCTCTTTCATAAGAACACTGTGCACTGAATATGATTTAATCAGATCTATTTCTTCTTCTGTAGGCAGCTGAATTACAATCGGGAAAGCTGCCAAACATGTATCTGGATGAAAAATGATAATGGCTGTTTCAGAAGTGTACGGAAAATGAAATGTCTGTAGATAGACACACACTCACACACACTCCTTGTTCTGTTTTCACAAAAGCCACCGAATGGGGCGACGCTTAACGGAGATATGGTTGGCCACCTTTTAAAGAACAAACATTTTTGTTTATTTAGATTTTTTTTAAAAGCACATGTTTATTTGCCACCTGACCATAGAGTTGTGCACCTCCCTCACCAAGACCATAAAATGGGGTATCATATTATTATCCTCAATTAGCCATTTATCATAGAAGTCTACAATGGAATTAGTATTGCAATGATTCCCAGCTGGGTAACTGCTGTTGGAGTATGGAGCACTGGTACATTCACTAATTCATTCATTTAAGTGATTCAGTAAATATCCAGCTCTGTAGATGGATATTGTGTAAAATTCAAGATAGTTGGGTCAACCAAGCATAAACTGAGCAAATGAAAAAATTTAAATGAAATTGTGTTTTTGTTTTCTTTTTTTGTTTTGTCTGTAGGTTGAACTTATACATTACAACCACGAGCTCTATACAAACTACACAGAAGCAGCAAAAAGTCCAAATGGATTGGTGATAGTTTCTATATTCATGAAGGTGAGTACAGCCCTCTCAACAGCATTATGACTTCAAGTCACACCCATTGAAGACACCCACAGATATTTCAAGTGAATTGCAAGTAGGTGACAATATTTAGTTTTTTGTGGGCATGAACAGAGACCACATTCCATGCTCAGGAATGTTTCGGTTTTCCTCTTGTTTATGACCTTGGTGTCTGGTTGAAGACTGATTCTTCAGCACACCCATAGTTTGAAGTGAAACTCAGTGACACAATGGTGGGCTGAGGTGCAGAGCAAAAAGTTGTGGATTAGGATTTTAAAACCGTGTTCCCTCCAGCCAGGGCCATTAACACAGGATTTAGATTACGTTATACATCCCTGCAGACTGACATTGCACTTCAGATTTGCAGTGCAATTTGGAAAATATCTTTTAAATATGTATGTGTTGGTCAGGCTTATTTATGAATAAGTATACTGTAACTTGGGAACAATTAGCAGTGTAACTGTCACACTGGAGCAGTACAAGTCATTCCTTGGCAGGTTGTCACTCGAGAAGCGTAGGGTCAAAGATGGCCTTCTTACCTCTCTTGTTACATGGCTTTTAGCAAGCTCTGGTAAAGCCACAATTTCCCATTAGAATATCTGTGAAGAAGTTCATGAGCTGAACTAATTAGCCCTTCAATGTCAGTATCAATTACCCATCCTCCCCCTCTCAGAGAATAACCTAGATCCCTGTGTTCCTCCCCTCTCCTTGTTCTTAATTATCAGGTTCCTGGGGTTTTCTTAGTCCCAACTCCTAGATCACTATGGGTCTCTACTGTACTAAAGCCTTGACTACAGTTAGCAGTATTGACTCCATAGCAACACGCTTAATTATATTACATATGCACAACTTCATCTAGTATGCATCAAATATTACAGGGAGCACAAGTTATTATCTTTGGATTCATTTAGATCCTTTATTTTGTCAGAGAGGGGTTGCGTGTGTTATTGCTTTAGCTTGTTTATATGATTAGCAAGACTGAAGAATACTAAACAGTGGGGTAACTTGAGGCATGTTGTGAGCTCCTTCTCTGTGCAGTATGAACACCCTCATCTTACATCTGTACTCTGTTATCCTTGTCATTGTATATCACCTGGGAAAGTCTTCCCTGCTTATTCTTGGTTTAAGTACCAAGGAGGAGTTGGCTCAGAGCACAGGGCGGGGGGCCTCAGCTTAGTGGACTGACAATGGAGATGGACAGGGCTGGAGTGAGACACCGTGTAAAAAACCAGTCTCCCCCCTGAATTTAACTGTACAGACAGTGATCATAACAGGCATGCGATTGTCTGCAGTGTACTTTTGCTGTCATTTATACATTTTTTTAGTGTTCCATCTTTGCTCTTTGTGTGCATTTCCTTTAGACTTTTTTCCATTATAATAATTTCTGGGAAGAGTGGGAAGTGACTGTACTCAAAAGTTCCAGAATAGAGAGCATCTGAAAATGACTAAAGGAGTAAAAAGCCTGAGATTACAAACTTTTACAAACTGCCAATGGCACAGACAAGTAAGGAAGTGTTTTGAGGTATAACAGACGTATAGATACCTCTTTAATTATTTAAACCACACCCTCTCACAGGAAGCCTTTGCATTTGGTTGTTTTAAAGGGCAACTGAAGGAGAAGCCTCAGAGTAAGGTGGTCTTGTATAAACATAAGGAAGATATGGCAGCATACCACACGAACAGCTCTGTCTCTAACATCTGCTCCAAAGAAAAAACAAAATATTACCACAGTTTAAGGTATCAGCTACCACATTTTCTTTAGCTTAATAGCGATTCTCAATTTTCTATTAAACAGTTTTTTCTGTAAAGAGTACTACACCTGTTAAATGGAGAGCTGCTAAATGGTTAGTAAATGATTTACGTTGGGTGAAGGTTCTGATATGTCACTGAACATACACTGACTGGCCAAAAGAAAAGTCGCAGTTGCACCAGTCATGCATAGTGCCCACTGTACAAGCCTCTGGAGGCGAGTGTTATGATCTGGGGTTGCTTCAATTGGGTCAGGTCTAGGCTCAGCAACGTTAGGCAGCAATAAAATGAAGTCAGCTGAGTACCTGAATGTACTGAATGACCAGGTTATCCCATCAATGGGCATATTCCAGGATGACAATGCCAAGATTCATCGGGCCTCAAATTGTGAAAGATTGGTTCAGGGAGCATGATGAATCATTTTCACACATGAATTGGCCACCAGAGTCCTGACCTTAACCCCCATTGAAAGTCTTTGGGATGTGCTGGAGAAGACTTCACGGAGTGGTTCAACTCTCCAGTCGTCAATACAAGATCTCGGCCAAAAATGTATGCAAGTCTGGACGGAAATAAATGTTGTGACGTTGCATAAGGTTGTCGAAATAATGCCACGACGAATGCGCGCCATAATCAAAGCTAAAGGCGGTCCAACAAAATATTACTGTGTGCGACTTTTTTTTTGGCCGGGCAGTGTAAGTGACACATTGTCCAGCAGGCAGAGCATTCCATTGCAGAACCCATGTTAGGAACTCAAAATGGGTTCCTTTGTTTCATTTTAATTGTTAAAAAGTTGAATTTTTTCCTCTTACTTTTCAGATAGCGGAGTCTTCAAATCCATTTCTTAATCGCATGTTGAATAGAGACACCATCACAAGAATAACGTATAAAAGTAAGTGTCAAAAATTCAGGGTATACAGTACTTGCTTTTTACATTTTTAAAAAGGGCTTTTAAATTTTTTTGTTTTTAAATCAATAGTCTGTATATACACCGATCAGCCACAGCATTAAAACCACTGACAGGTGAAGTGAATAACATTGATTATCTCGTTGTTATTTTGTTTCTGTACCCCCCCCCCCCCATTTTTGGGCATCAAAAAATATTGGACAGTCTTTTGATGTTGTTGAGTCACAGACATCAGGAAGTCATGGCATGCAAAGGATATGCGACCAAATATTAAAAATGATTACTTAATTCTACATTATGTTAAACTGTTTAATATTTTTTGATGCCCAAAAATGGGAGGGACAATGTACAAAAGGTTCTATAATTTCTAAACAGTTCGTCCGATATGGATGAAAATACCCTCAAATTCAAGCTGACAGTCTGCACTTCAACCTCATTGTCATTGTATCCTTTCAGACTCAAAGTGCTAGAGTACAGAAACAAAATAACAACGAGATAATCAATGTTATTCACTTCACCTGTCAGTGGTTTTAATGTGTTGTGGCTGATCGGTGTATAATGCATTAGCATCTGAACTAAAGTGGAGAGAGGTTTCTCCATTGAGGCAATTTATAAACGGATGTTTTGTGAGAGCACCATGTATTTGCATAATGTTTGTTTCCTGTCCCACTTTTGTAACATTAATAGTCTTGAAGAAAACTCTAAAAATACACAGGCACAAATGAGGGATTTGCAATGAGCGATCCTGATTTACTCTCCGAAATGTTTTGGAAATGAGGCATCGGTTTTTATATGTGCAAACACGGTGCTTGGCAGATCCCTGCAGAGACCTCTATCTGGCATGCAAGATTTGAGAAGAGGGGTCCATAATTGAATTAATGGGAGTGGAAAACAAGGACAGAAATAAATAAATAAATAAGGTGCTGACCTCTGGTGGCTGAAGCATCCCTCAGGTGGCGGTGCAGGAGCGGGCCAGCGGGGGGCCTCCGCTACACTGCCAGGGGAGGACAGAGAAGTGCAGCCTCTGACAGCTGTCAGCACACTCCCCCAGATCCGCAAAGCAGAGAGAGCCCATGTATTTTTAAACCCGTGCCCCACATCCAAACAGAATTATTCATGCCACCAGAGCTATAGAAGATTTGCGATGGCTGCAATGAATGTACAAGATGGCAGAGATTTGTGGGATGTAATGTAATGATAATGAGAGAATGAGAAGAATGTTTTTTTTTTTTTGTGTGTGTGTCATTGAGGGGGTAAGAGCCTTTCAATTGAAGCTTTTTCACTTTGTCAGTTCAAGCTGAGGGAAAACTGCCTGTCATCATAGAAACTAAGCATTTGCAGCTCTCTGGTTCACAACCGTGACCAAGGAGGTGGCCAAGTAATGAAAATGGTGTTACTACAGTACAACAGGGAAGAAGTCAATTATCAATGACAAAGTAATGGGAGACGCATGTTGGTGATAATATACTTAACTAAATAACATTTAAATATATTTGACTTTGACTTTGAAAGTGTAGACAGGACCATTTTTAGAAGGATAGATTTTTATGCTTATGTCTAATCAACAGTAGCAACAGGACACCTATTGGGGGAGAAACAACTAAGTGCTGTATTTATATTGTACTGAACCAATTTCATATTATAAAATTGCATTGCATCCTCTGAAAGGGATGCTATTAACTTTTAAAATGGATGTATAACATTGCCTATTCAAACTAATAGAGGCAGATGACAGATAAAATATTTGTTTTGAGCAATACCATCTACATAGATGCTGAATCACTTCAAACTGGTATCAAGAGGTGCTACTGCTGTTAATAGATTTGATAACACCATTTTTTTTATTCTTCAGGGGCCATCCTTTAGATGTGTCAGCTAACATGAGTAGTCTTTTTTTCTCTACGGTCCTTTGTGGATTTTGTTGCAACCCAACCTTTTGACTCACGGATATGTGGGCAGAACATCATAGCTAGGGGGAATAGAATGGAGTAAGTGCTACAGCGGTGAACGGGGAAAGGTGCAACCTGGCATAGCTGTTGTGAGTGGAGCAACAGAGGAACTAAAATGAAAAGGACAAGGCATCGGAATAAAATGAACGCGGAATAAAATGGGCTCACCCCATACGTAGGAGACCATTACTATTACATTAATTTAGCAGATGCTTTTATCTAGCGCAACTTTGAATGTAGGCGAAACAAAAGCGCACCACCTGATTTATATGAGCAATAATGCCAGACCGGGCTAACAGCAATCCCAGATCAGTGAGGAAAGATGCTAAATCACCAAAGCGCAAGAGCAAGTTAAATATGCTAACCAGAAACCAATATCTAAATATACGGTGTCTACCAGAATTACTGGCAACCATGGCAAATATGAGCAAAAGAGGCAATAAAAATGTCTTTGTTGTTTATTAGCATGAACGTACACTCAAACTATGTGAAAAATCTAACCTTTAATTTACAAACCCCAATTCCAAAAACGCTGGGACAGTATGTAAAATGCACATAAAAGCAGAAATCAGTGATTTGTAAATTCTCTTGTACATATATTTAATTGAAAACAGTACAAAGAAAAGATATTTAATGTTTTCCCTTATCAGCTTTGTTGATTTTTGTAAACATATGCTAATTCCGAATTTGATGCCTGCAACAACAAAAAAAGACAGGGAAGTTCAAAAAACACCTTTTTGGAACATTCCACAGGTAAACGGGTGATGCTATCATGACTGGATATAAAAGGATACTCTTGATATCTTATTTTCAGGTACTCTTACAAGCGATACTTTAAGCACACCTCAGTCTTTAGGAACTATTATGTGGCCATTCTCAACTTCCTGTTTCACTGGGGAATAAATATGAGGTGATGCACAGGCCCTTAGTCATCCATCAACATGGGGAATATCAAAGAACACACAAACTAAATGAGACAAAAGGTAAATGAAACCTTCATAAATCAGGTAATGGCTACAGAAAATAGCTTAATGTCTGAAACTACCTATTTCCACCATTAGGGCAATATTTAAGTAGTTTAAAGAAACTGGAGCTGTGATGAACCTGCCTGGATGAGGATGCGTAGTGTAGTTTTCCCCCCACTCACAGTGATGAGGATTATTCAAGAGGTAAAGATTTCTCCAAGGATCACAGTTGGAGAATTGCAGAAGTTGATTGCATCCTGGGGTCACTAAGTCTCCAAAAGTACAATTAGATGCCACCTCTATGACAACAAGCTGTTTAGAAGGCTTGCCAGAAGAAAGCCTCTGCTGTCATCATACCACAGATATAAGCGCCTGGAGTTTGCTAAATGTTACCGGAATTTAGTTCAGTATTGGTTGCTATGGAAATTGAGCTTTTTGGCAATAAATACCAAAGGTGGGTTTGGCATAATAAGAGGGAAAGCTATGCAGGAAAGAGCCGTATCCCTCAAATTCCTTACTATGTGTTCTCCAATCTCATCAAACAGTACAGGAGAAGGCTCGGTGCTGTTATCTTGGCAAAGGGAGGGTGCACAAAGTAGGCCTACTAAATATAGGGATCCCAATAATTGTGACACACGTCTTCAAAATAAAAATCATTTTCCATTAAGGATTTTATTTTCCTCTGATGAATGGTATCACAATGAAACTATATAATTTTTTATTTTTTCTGAGCACGGAAGACATTTGATGAACATTAAATTCAGTTTATTGTTCATCAAACGTCTTGCATGCTCAGAAAAATTTGTCTTCTATGCTCACAATATGAGCACTTTCTGCGCATATTAATTGAGGTTGGTAATAATTCTGGTGGGCACTGTATATAGACGTGATACAGAGACTGCGAGTGTCCGCCATCATGCGCGCTTATACAAAAGCGCTTAATCTCAACGGTTTCGCATTACTGCGCCAATACGTCTTTTTAGTTAACATAAAGACGTTGGCTTTTTTTTTTTTGCAAATCTGCATTCACTTTGGTCGCTTCACCTCCTGGTTTACGGGACGGGAACGCGAAGCGCACATTGTATGTGAGAGGTGTGCACAGGTGTGATAATTAATTGTATGGTTGTTAGCATTGCTTAGTTTAATTTTGTTTAATTTAATAAAGTTGCACGTACGTAACTGAATTTAGTTGCATTTGTTTTTCGAGATATTTTTTGGTTTATGTCTTTGGAATGTATTGGAGATTTATTTTCAGGAAGAAGGCTTACCTAGGAATAAGAGTGTATATAGCAGGTTTAGACTGGAGTGGGAGTGAGCACCCCATTATGAAATTAGTTCTGGTATGGTGGCCTGGCATGAAGTAAATAATAGTTTATGTTGTTTTTTTCCCCCCTACCTTATCCTTATTTGTTGTTTTGATTTTGAATTTCTCAGTAACCTGGAGATCAAAAATAAAATACATTCTTCTTTTCACCAACTTTGTTGTCCTGCGCTTCCCTACCACCTCCACTTGGCCATAATAAGCACTAATCAGAGACATATAAAACCATAAAAGTTCATAAACGGAATTATTCCAAATGGTGGGAGTGTTAGAAGGTTGGGATGGGTAGGTAAATAAAATAGAATATGAAAAATAAGTGGGGGACATAAAATCCTATCGGAGTAAGGCGAAGGTTTCTCCCAACTGAAACTTAAGAAGTTTCACATTCACCAGGGGTACAGTATCCATGAGCCGGTATCAAACCACAGAGCAATTGGATGACAGAAATCACACAAACCCATCCCTCAGTGTCGTACTTTTCGAAACACCTTGAACTAGACGTCTCCCGCCAAATTTTGGGGCGTCAAAATATCAAACCACACTAAGCATCCGTAAGCAAGCAAATAACCCACAGTCTTTGAACATCACAGCCATTACATGTCAGTCAACTCATCTTCTGTTGCATTTTTTTTTGCAGATGACGCGTATTTACTGGCGGGACTGAACATCGACGAGCTGTACCCAGAGACCTCAAGTTTTATCACTTACGATGGGTCGATGACTATCCCGCCGTGCTTTGAGACCGCGACATGGATCCTGATGAACAAGCCAGTGTATGTCACGCGGATGCAGGTAAGCCCTCGCCTCGACAATGAAACGGGGAGTCCAGCAGAGGGTTCGTCTTGAGCTGATAAGAGTTCACAGACACTCTCTCCACCCTGAAGCCCGGCTTCTCGCCACCTACAGATGCACTCTCTGCGGCTGCTGAGTCAGAACCAGCCCTCGCAGATATTCCTCAGCATGAGTGACAACGTGCGGCCGGTCCAGCCCCTCAACAACCGCTGCATCCGCACCAACATCAACTTCAGCATGCAGGGCAAGGACTGCCCCAACAACAGGGCCAGAAGCTGCAGTATCGAGGTAAAAGTCTGTCATCCTTCCCGCCACATCTGCCTTGCTGCCCATCTCCTCCAAGTCTTTTTGACTGTGCACCTCTCTGTTTTGTTGTCCAAATGCGCCTGTGTATTTGTGCCCGTATCCATGTTTGTCTTTCAATTTCTCTCTATTTATCTCTGCGCCTGCCTGCTTGCCTCTTTACCTAGCTTAACTGTGTTTACCTTCTGTTAGGGACTGAGACACATAATCGGAAGTGACAGACCAGCGACAAGCAATGACTGATTAACGTTTTAATTTCTTTCACAATTTCTTTGACAGTGACTAGGCAAAATCATGAAAAATCTAACGATTGGAAGCTGCATTGTTTTAATACAGTGCAGTCTGTAGGTATTTGGACCGTGACACAATTTTTGGTGTTTTGGCTCTGTACTCCAGCACATTGGATTTAAAATGAAATAATCAATACGAGGTTAAAGTGCAGACTTTAATTTGAGGGTATTTACATCCATATCGGGATGAACTGTGTACTTACGGACTGCGCTGTGTTTTGTACAAAAGAGCCCTCGTTCCTCTTCACTCATCGTTCTCCACTCACACAAGAAGCTGATCTGGACTGAATATGTGATGTAAACCTGTAAGGGTTAGGTACATTTGAGTTTCATTCTGTAACTTCCTGGCACCAAGCATTTTCATTTGTTTCTGTGTTCAGAAGAAGCAGCATGCAAGCTGTTTACCATTTCCTTTTGTCTGTTTCAGCTAATATATCTCTGCAACAGCTGCACAAAATGTGAATTTTACCCCTGCAGCATAAAAACATTGAGGTCAAGAGGTAACTCTTATTATTCATTGTATTCTCTTTCAGGACTCATGATTACAGCCGCCATGTTGTTTTTGCCGCGCTCTTCGATAAAACTCAGATTTTGTGCAGCAGTTGCTGAGATTTTCGCACAAACCCCCCCCTACCCCCCCACCCCCACCCCTCTGTCCCAACTGTAAATAAGAAACAAAACAAGTTCCTTTTTTATTTAATTATCACTTATAATTATTCGCCAAGTGCCATAAATTTTAACACTGTAACTGCTTAAAAATGTCCGCTTAAAAATGTCCAAACAACGAAAATATATCTGTAGGCTAATTATATTATAGTTTTGTTTCTGTAACTGGACTTTTCAGATTGTTGATATATATTGCAGTGCATGTTGGGTATGACCTGTTTCTATTTCGGCACCACTATACAGTCTGTACCATTGAGACTCCTGTACATTACATTACTGCTGATCATAATCTGTCACTGTCTTCTCTTTCAGTGAATGAATGGCTTCTGAAATAGAATCTCTAGGATGAACGCAGACATGATGGGTATAATAAAAAAAACAAGACCAACTGCAGCAAAGTACAACAGGATCAAGACTGCATTGCTTTTTTCCTGCCAGATTTCATGACATTGTAAAAAATATATATAAATATATAAATATATACACTCAAGAAAAGACTTTGCATCTGGCAAAGAGACCCTTATTTCATACTTCAAGAACATTTGAATCAAACACAAACTAGTCAAATACAAATCTATCTATGAAAATGTTTTGATACCTAACTTTTTGGGAGAAAAGATTAAAACATACAAAAGCCCCCTAAATGAAGCATTTATTTCATAGCCTTTATTTCATCGGTGAAAGTAAGTCAAACTCTGGCCTTTGTACATATGGACGTCTTGTTGCATACACATCTGAAGGGGCTGCCTTTTGGACCCGCCAATCAGGGGGAAGATGTGGAATAGTTCATCGCTACATTGTCATTGTCATCTCGTCATTGTGCTGACAAGGCATGCAGATTGCAAAGGACAGCAGGACGCAGCCATGCATCAACGTATTCAAACCGTTTCAAGACCAACCATAATAAAATCGAATGATAGTGTCTGAGTAAAATATGGGTGTTTTGGCCTTGTACATATTATTATTATTACTAATGCTGAAAAATGAATAAAGAAAAATTAAAATAAAAAATGAAAAGAGGAAAAAAAAAAACTGAAAAGAGTTGAGTATTTTACGCTTGGCGCACTTTGAATTCTGGAACAGTTCTGAGCTGATGCCTTTTCTTCTGTTTTCTTGTTTACAATGGTCATACACTGTGTTTGATTAATGTTATCAGCCCAATAAATGTGTTTGGAAAGTTCATTTTTGTAAGCATGCCTGACTGTGTCTGTCTCTTTTTTTGTTGTTCTCGTTGCATTTTGTTTGTATAACATAATTACAGTGTATATGGGCATGGATGCAGAACTCTTCATTCCATGCCTGGACTGTCCTGTGTAATGCTATTGTAATACTGCAGGTGTGACTTTGAGCCGTCTTGTGCTCACTCTGGGAAGTTTGCTGTGAGGGGGTGGGGGGGTGTTACAGTGGCCTCTTCCCTCTTGTTTAGAGACGAAAAATGTTTGTGGCCAAGCACAGCTGCTTAACCCTTGTGTGGTGTTCGGGTCTATGGGACCCGTATTCAATGTTTACTAAAAGAAAAATGATACAATTCATAATTTTTTCAACCTGAGACTCATTGGCCTTGGCTCATTTTCTGTGATGAACATGTAAAAGAACTCAAAAATCACATTTTATCACAAAAAACAAATATCACTTTTATTGATAAATGTGATCTAGCAGAGGTAAATGGTCAATATTAACCATATATGCTGTCTATATTGCTTGTAATTAAGATAAAGTCAATATCTGTGAAGTATTTTTACATAAATTGTTATGGCTTTATTGTTTTAAAAACCCAATAATGTTGTGGGTCCACCAGACCCGCGAACACTGGGTGAGTAACAAAAACACGGACACCACACAAAGGTTAAAAGTGTTTCATCTGGGCAGGAGGAGAGCTGAAGTTAGTTGATGGAGTGTTGGGTTAATGAGGAGCAAACGCTCTGAAGAAAATAACCAGCGTGCTTCTCTGTGCCACTGATCCTCTCGTGTCCACGGTAACATTTAGGAGAACCAAAGCGCCATTGATTCTTCCTTTTGCACTGAATCTGATTAATTATTATTTGCCAATCAATTTAGGATGCTTTCTGTACGATCTCCGTTGTCGGGGGAGGGGGGGGGGGGGGGGGGGGGGGCTACTTCAGTCTGCCAAGATTTCCAGGGGTTTTATCTCTACGTTTTACAGATCAGTAATAAAAATAAAATGAGGGGGGAAAAGTTCTCACAGCTACCACTCAAGGTTATAGCAGCCATTATTCCGAGGATGTTTGAGCGTTAGAGAGGCGAGATCGAGCGAAAGCTACCTGGCAAATAAATGCCCCGCAATGATTCACTCTAGACAAATAATTATTTTTGACTGTGCCGTTGCTAAAATGCATATTTGTTAAGGTTCCAGCGATGCGTCGTTCGCAGAGAGACTTCAATCCCTGCGGCGGGAAACAGGAGCTTGTGCTCAGATGTTCTGAGGCTATTAATGACATTACATTAATAAGGCAATAAAAATGTATGGCATGCAGGTCTTTCAAGTGGAACAGGACAGCTGTTGTGCAAGAGCATATGCGCGTAATGTCATAAAAAGGTACATGCCGTCTGATGGGACACCAGCGTCCTGATGTTGCGTTTGAGTTGCACAAAGTAAATTGGCTCCTGTGCTGAGCTTGGAGAATGAATTCAGTCGAACTCTCCCTGCAGCAGAAAGGCTCTTGTGAACTACATCACTAAAACCAATACTTTGTCTAATTTCACCATTTTCTCACGTTAAAATTACAGATAATGAGTCATGAGTCATTCCGCAAACTTTGTCCAGAACAATCCATGTAGAAAAAAGTGTTATGTGTATGATGCTATCGCCACCTCTACACATTTTTTTTCTACACGTTTTACTATAGATGGCTTCCTGGGGTAGTACATGTCCAATATTCTGATTATGTGTTTACCCGGCTATTGTCAGCTAAGAGATGTGTTAAGACAGAAATATACAATAGAAAGGAGAAAAAAAACATAGGCCGAGTATTATTTTACCTTTACCTCTATAAAAAGTTGGTATAAGCTCCAAATATCAAGTAGCAATATCACACTCTTATAATCTTGATAGCTAGAAGGGGACCATAATTGATTATTGGATTAAATGTGTCCACAGTCTATGATATGTGGTAATGTATCATGTGCATGCATGTAAAGGTGTGTGAATTTAATCAATTATGTTAACGAGATACTCTTAAGCACAGGAATATAACTAATCTTTAAACATATCATGTTCTGAGTAGCCTTTTATTTTAGCTTAACTTGCAGAGCACTAATTAGCTGTTTTGCCATTTACAGTCCTTCCTCCACATTAGACAAGGAATGTGTGTACAAGGTATTGGACAGGGAATCTATTTATGTATATTTTTTAGCAGCTACATATAATGTGTGCCTATACCATGGTTTTATTGCTGAGGAAAATCAATCTCCCAGTCCTCCTTACTTTTTCTGTGAGTTTACCTCCTTACATTGGTCATACTCCCAATACAAAGGTAGTAGCTGTATTCGCTCTGTTCTAGTTTTGTGAGGCTTTCTTGTGAATTGGGAGGCTTAGTTTAGTTTCAGTTCAGGCAATGTTCATCACCGTGTATGAGCATTAGTTGGAAATCTTTGGCCTGATATCATACCCAGCATAGAAATAAGGAATCATAAAAAGGTTCATTTTACTAGAATACTTTACAAGCAAAATTTGGCTAGGCAGCTATAATTCATAAAATACATAACCTGTTGACTACATCACTGAAATTCCAACCAGTCTCACTTTATAGACACATTGACGCAGATATACGGTTACATGCAAAAGTATTGGGACAGTGATATGATTTTTGTTGCTTTGGCTCTGTATTCCAACATACTGGATTTGAAATAAAACTATTAAAGTGAGGTTAAAGTTCAGACTCTCGGGTTTAATTTCAGTGTATTTCCATCCATTTTGGGTGTCTGTTTAGGAATTACAGCCCTTTTTATACATAGTCCCCGCATTTTAGGCATTTTAATGGGACAAAGTAACATAATCTGAAATAAATTAGTCATGTTTAGTACTTAATAATCCTTTGCATTTGATGACTGCCTGAAAACTGCAACCCATAGACGGTGAGAGCGAGAAACAGAGAGAGAATGCACAAGTACCGTTGTGTTTATGTATCAGCGCCATACAAGATCTGTATGCAATACCAATAAGAAATCAATTATCAAGTTAAAACTACATCCAAATTGTTAATAAAATTACCGAAGGACATGGTAATCATATTAATCCCCATGGACGGAATTGCACTTTGTAAAGACTCTGTAAGCAGGCCATGCACAGCATGAGTAAGGAATAAGCAAATATTACATTCACATTTTTCAACATAAGAATCTGAATATTTCAAGGTTCGAGGTTACTCTTTGCACTGCTTGTTTCTATATGGAGCTTTTTTTTTTGCAACATTCATAAAGCATATACAGGCAGCACAGTTTTGTTCTAGCACTGGGACTGATTTCATATTGAAATGCATTCCTGATATAGCAAGTGCCCTTTTGTTATTTTTACCATTACGTGTTCAAATCTAATACCTGGAAATGGGGTCTAAAGATATCAGATTTGTTTTGTATGCCACATTTTGCCTCGCTTTGATTTGTTTCACTGATGACTTCCAAAAATGTTGCACAGACAGTAGTTGAATGAAATTATGAGAGTAACAATGTGTTTCCTGTATCAGAACAATACATTTTTCTAAGAAACAGGTAAGAAAATTGATTCGGCAAGACCAGAAAAGGGCCCAAAAAAACAGTTGAGATAGAAGTGCATGATTGGATGGTAATTTTACTTTATGGAGCCTTGGGAACAATGGCATTTGAGTGCACACAGTGTGGTAGATTGAATACATTTTTTTACAATTCTCTTTCATGTGGCCATCTCATGTTTGCATTTTGTGATCTGAGAATTTAACGTTGGTCTGCATCATGGTTCTACAGCAATGCTCGTAACTATTTACAAAATTCCTGGAACCCAAATGAATAAGATCTTAGGTTTCAGTTTTATTCTTGATAAATTATGCTTTCGCATAATTGTGCATAATATATGCAGTTTTGACGGCTAAAGCAGCAACAACTGGAGCTCCTTGGTGCCCCAATGAGAGATCTCTGCAAGTGGACAGGCTTACCCTCTTGGCACTGTCCATGCAAATAACCTTGGTGGAACACAAACTAAAAGCCTCTTCACTCACTCTCTCATCTCCGGGGTGTCACTTTTTATGCTGTGAAATTTTAGTCCAGATAAAACACGGCCAATGCTTTATTGAACCCTGCTACGTGTCATCTTATCTTCTCTTTGATAACAGCTTTCTCCTTTCAGACAAGTACAATAACTGCACCATTTCTTCTCTTTTACGAACCATACAAACGCGTTTAGGTTTTAACAGGCTTTAGTACGGAGTAATAGAAGTGACGTTGTGATTAAAAATGAACAGAGTGCAGAGACCCACTGTTATTGAAAGGTATGTCTCACTGCAGACAAGATAACTATCCTCTCTCCCTCTCTGTTATTTCTAACCTCTTTTATTAGCCAACAGATGGAGTGTCCTTGCTATCCAATATGTTGTTGGAATTGTCTTGTCCCTGAGCTAGATGGCAAATTCTTATCTCTTGAGTGTTGTTTTTTTTTTTTTTCTTCTTCTTCTTTTTCATCGGTGCTCAAAATATAGGTGCGACCGCAGCTCACCTTTGTTTCAAATATGTATGAAAAGATGGAAAAGGAGATCGAGCCTCAGGGCGGTGTCTCATAATTTCTCGGGTTTCCATTCTTATTTTTTGCAACCTCACTCTCCTTTCCTCTCTTGCTTCCTCCACTGCTGCTACATCGCTGTTCCTAAAATTGCGTCTCAGTGCTCAAACTCCAATCCAACATTTAAAGAAATTGCAGGCAGTCACCTATAGGCTGGGGTATTTTAAGACGAGTTCATTCTTTGACACAACATCCAAGTACTTCAGCTATGCGAAGAACCCCTCAAAGGCCATGAGGGCATAAAGCATAATGCTCACAGGAATCTTTAAACTGCATATGTTCTTTAAGAGGGCTAATGTACTGCGCAAAACAAACAATCAATTAGTCATAAACTTTACCAAACTGGATGCCGATTTAGAAAAAAAAATGACAAAAGCAACAGAAACAGTGACTCTGGCTGGAACACTTAACAGGGCGACACAATTCACTACTGAGAAATGCATGCAACACAAACTTTCAAAATTGGAACAAGCTACAATGCAGGTGCTTCAGTGAGGAGGGGTGGCGGCGGTGATATTATTCTATATCTCTCGCAATCACTGTGGCCGCATAACAATATATTTTTTTCTCTTTTCTTTCCTTTTAAACATAAATCCAATTAACTAAAAGAGAGTGCTTTGCTGCGCCAGGCCGCATCAATTATTCATTCTCATTTTACACCCAAGTCGTCCGGGTTCCTGTGAATATTAAAGAGTTTGGAGAGCAGAACAGCCGCCAGCTGTGCTGATCCTCGTTGTTTTCATCAGCTTGCTGCGAGTGGGATTCACCCTCCTCACTGCAGGTGAAGGTGAAACACCAGATTTAACACCATTTAAACAGCACTAAATATTACAATTTAAACAAGAAAAAAAGTAGGACTGCCATATGCCAGAATGCACTGGATGCAAAGTTGACTGTGGCAAACAGTTTTGGAGGCACTCAATCTATAGTGCATGTTTTACACCGTATCCAAAATCAAATCATTTTAAATTGTTGTTTTCGTTTGATGTTTTCGCGCTTTCAACATTATATTATAAATGTACTTCATGAATAAAGTTTAGATGACTTTATTCCTAGTTTTTACTGGTAAATAAATGTTAATTTTTGTGATCCCTGTTTAGGTTGCGCATTGATGTAGATATATATGGACAAATATATGGAGACGCATTTTGTACCTGTAATGTCCAATGCGTCATACATTTTTCAGACAAAATAAGGTATGAGGCACAAAAAATATCTTATTTTCCAAAAGACATTTAAGCTGGAAACATGTTGGTTAAATCGAAAAGCAGTGTGTAATTTCAAAATTGCATACTTGTTATGCACGTGCAGAACAGTGTACATGTTTTCACTGTGAAATGCTATTTGGTGATGCATTTTTTAGGTAGAGTATCTTAGTTCGCTGTTGTTATAAATAGGGGCACACAGGTTCTGGGAGATTTTTTTATTATTGTCTTCATGGGGAATTGATGGAGTCATTATTTATTTTGTCTTGTTGCTGGGAATACATTTTATGGGTTATAAGTTTGTTTTTGCATTTTCATTATAAAGCTCTGAATTTTCCTCTGCTAATTGTATGGAGTGCATACATTCTTGTTGTTTATCAGAAGCAATCAATTTTTATTTAAAAATTAGGGACAATAGCATTTTTTTGTGAGAGATGTCTAATCACAACTGAAAGCTAGTAGTAAATGTTTGGCTTGATTCATTTCCCCATGTTATTATGATTTGTCTTAAGATGGAAAGACACTATACCCCCTCTCCCCAAACTCAAAAGCACACGCACACACACACAAACACATACACGGTGCGTTTCTGGGAAAAAGCACTTATCAGATCTGTGCTGTTCAGTGGCAGGAGCATTGTGAGAACTTTGGTTACCTAGCAACCCATCACTGTACAGCCAGAGGGATTTTAGAGGTTATTACCATTATGTTGTACCTCTCTCCCACTCCAAACTCAGATATGCACATTTATACATATGTGCACATGCAATGTTCTGGAAGGTGAATGTGCTTTCAGTGGCCAAGGCCTTTGGGTGCTAAATTAGATCATCGGCCTATAAATGATAAGTCATACTCTGAGCTGTTGCTGTACTAGATCAACAGGGAATTTCAGAAGAAAAAGAGTATTCAGTGAAAGCTCTTCCTATGAGACCTGAAATTCAAACCAAGGCCAAACTTGGTTTTAGATTTTTTTTTTTTTATCTGAGTTTAGCCTTCCATTACATTCACAAAAAAACCTTTGTTTATAAAATGTAATTGTACTGCAATTTTTAAATAAAATGCATGTATATTCTCACAAGGTGCATTCAATAATTACATGTACACCAATCAGAGTGAAATATGCACTGGACACAAAAAGAAACTTCACCAGCGTATTAGGCATTTTTCATAATTTCTCAATTGAATCACCTTAATGCAATTGCACCTACATGTGAGTCATACTTGTCACGTCACTGCACCAGGTGCGTGCAGACCTATAGTTTAGAAATGTCAAACACATAGACAGATTCTAATGTAGTGCTTAGACATGCAGCATATAATCTTCTTGAAAGGGAGGGTGGAATACATCAGTCAATGACCAGCATGAGAAAACCAAACCAAAACAGATTAATTGGAAAAGGGGAATTGTCTGTGTCCATAACCGGTTTTAAGTGCTTTTTAAATCTGTGGTGAGTCATCACCGGATTCTCCTCAGGCATCGAGGAGTGAATGAGAATTCAGGGGTCAGCTGAGCCCATTTCAAAGCCCAAGAGCAGGGGGAACCTCCTCGTGAACCCGGCTGGTCTGGGGCTTCAGATTGCAGAGCTGATTTCCGAATTGCCTGCAGCAGTGTGATCTGCAGCCCTGCTACACGTAGTTTTGTGCGAGTGGTTCGGGGCAGCTGTCCACGGGCCTGATGACTAAAGCGTAGGACTACAGACGAGGGGCTTTTTACGAGGCTGAGTGGACGGCCACCGCTCCCCGCACAACGCTGACTTCTCCCTCTCCCTCTGCCACAGTGTTTAAAATTGCGTCGTTGTCTACACTTTTACCCTGGCAGGAGAACTGTCATATTGCCCCTTCCACTCATGTGTTCTTATATTAAACCAATGTCTGCCTGTTGACTGAGTGCTCTGTAGTTGGACTGGGAATTTAATCTGGTAAAGCGTTGCTGACCACTGCTCATCACATTTTGAAGTGAAAAAACTCTTTGAGCCGATCGAGAACACAGAAAGAACACAGTTCCCCTTTCTGTTCTCCAGCGGCATGGCTGCTTTTCCCCTTGTTCTTCACGCTGCAGTTGTTCGTCTTTGTTGGGCTTGGCTGTCTTGTCCTCCCTGTGTGCTCCCAGGCTAAAAGGCTCTTATTAATAAGGATGCTGCTGCATTAATCCAGCTCCGAAAGCACTCGCAACTTGTTCCGCAATCTCCTGCAATCATCAAATTTAGCTTTGCACTCAATAGCTTTTCAGGCTATTCTTTGGTGCTAAATTATCTGTCGCTTTATTCGGTCTCCCTAGACATAGTGTTCCAGGTAATGTCAGTTCTACTGGAAACAAGCTTGAATTCTAGCTTCTGTAAAACCCAATTACAGATGTGCCTACAGTAACTAAGTGTACTGCCTTTGATCAGAACTCTAAGCCAATGTCAAGTTTTTTTTTTCTGAAAGGGGAGGGCAGGCTCTTTGTACAAGTGTACAAGACAAGTATCCTACATCAAACCCAAAATCCTTCCTGTTCACACTGAGAAAAAAGCGTTATTATTTTTAATGCACAACTGAGTTTTGGGCTCCCAACTTTTGCTCTCTTCAGTAAAATGTTTCCTGGAATGTTTTTTAATCCCATAGACCAAGTTTGTTTTGTTGCACAGTAGAGGGCTATTCAGCCCACTATTACTCTGTATGTGTATTCTGATATTACACTGCGCCACACTTGACCTCCCTAGTGCATTATGGGGCCAAGCCATGGAAAATAAATTCCTTTTAAAAACATATTTTGTCAACTTCACTGGCAGACTGGCCAGTCCACTTTTAGACCACAATAACCCCCCCCCCCCCCCCCCCCCACCTCCTGCAAACTGCACTTTGTGTGTAGGGCTGGTCGGGTTGGGCCGGTAAAGGCGAACACTGCCGGGACAGAATTGTGCCCCCAGTGCAGCCTGGTCAACATTACAGTGGAGTACATTTACCATGCAAGAAAATTCACTTTATGGTTTAAGTACTAAATCAACACAATTGTCTTTAAGAAATTCTGTTCATGGTAAAGCACATTGAAGCTCTCAAAATCAGATGAAATTGGAGGGAATTGCTATTCTTCTGCAGAATTGCGAAGGATAAGTCTATATTATTCACAGTTTCAGAGTCTGGGCAGTAAACTTGAAGTCGTTCTTCAGGTTTGAAATTGATTCAAGATTAGGCAGACTGGGCAAATTTGTTTCTTGTTCCAGCTCTAATATTAGTAACATTTGTGTGAATATTTAAAGCTCCCAAAGAGATACTGTGTCTGTCATCATTCTTTTGTAGGTTGTACATTTTTCTTTTGTCACGCTCCAATGTTTTCTCCGGGTGAAGATTACCATCAACTTTAAAATGGCCATTAATGTGTTTGAATGTTAATATGCTAAATGGTTGTTGATGCTGGCAAGTTAATTTTCTGGGGGAAAAGAAATTATTTAAATTAATTAGAGGCTGCTTTGCCCTTCACATGAGAATAATGAGTGAAATGAATGTCTGAGTTCATTATTTGGATGACTACACACATATAATTAAGTTTTCCATTACATGGAACATGTGTGGTCTTCAGAACCACAATCTTCAGGGAAAAGGGGTTTGCAAGCAGGATAGAAAAAATATGGTTTAAATTTTAGAAGAAATTTGAGGGATAGTCTGAGACTGGAAGGTAAGTTTTTTAACTGGATGACAACCTTTTACAGTCTTTTAATGTCTTTTGAAAGTGCCAAAAAAGGACGTTATGGATATTTTCATCAGAGAGCCACAGAGGAATAAAAAAAATTTACTCCCTACAAATATTGAAAAAGCTTTTCAAACCATAATGGTTCACATTTTGTATGGTTAAAATGCCCCCATTCGAATTGAGGTAGATAAGAAGGTACAGTAGGTTTAGCATGAAATTACAGCTCTTAGAGGAAATCTCATATTGACCTGGTGAGAGCATTAAATGACACAGTTTTCATATTAGATAGTGGTTTCTTGTGCACTGAATGAAAATGAATCTCTCTCAGCATAGGCATGGTGTTCCCCGTGCCAGGTCACCTTTGTTTCTTCCCTCTGCCCTATATTCAACTGGAACACATATATGTAGATGCATATTGATGTTGGCCTGGATAGAATCAATTGTCCTTACATTTGCCTCAAACTGAGTCGCACTGAGATTGTGAGGGGGGGGGGGGGGGGGGGGGTTTAGTTGGAAAAGGAAAACTGTTGATTGAATCCTAATCCGTATCACTACTGGGATCAAAAGTTTGCAACTGAAAGTGAATTTAGACCAGCTATATGATATTTGAGTGGTTGTGCATATTAAAACAAGACTATCTAATGCTGTATTTGGGATATTTCTACTAAGCTGACTTCTAGCATGTAACAACCCCAAGGAAAGTAACACTGAAGTTCTAAAATAAGTAATTTTTCCAGGGAATTATATATTTAACCAGTCTATTTGTAAAATGACTGTAACTCAAGAACAAAGTGAAACTGTAAAACCGAAAAATATACTCATGGAGCTATGGCTTAATATAACGTTAAGTTTATGTGCTCGCAGTAATTTGAAAGATTCCTAATATGTATTTTTAACTAGGCCAATCATTTTGGCTGTCACCACGATGCTGGTTAGAATACCAATATTTCTGTATTCATGACGGTCATTGTTTCAGGCAGAGTACAATATTAAAGTCCAGCTAGTTATGTTTAATGAAACATGCTTTGTAAAGAAGCTTAGGAGTTGATGAAGAAAAAAGAAGCTATATTAGCTATAATTATTCAGCTATATAAATTAACATTTAAGCATTTAGCGGTTGCTTTTATTTAGTGTTTTATTCAGTGTACATAATGTAAATGCATACGCACATGTTTTGGTAACAAACAGTGCAGAAGTTATCAGGGCCACAACAAAAAATAGTATCCAATACAACAGTTAGATGCCATAGTTGGTGCAAGAAGGAAATGCAAAATGAGTTCAGCATTAGGTTAGCCAAGGTGTAATTTAAATAGGTGTATTTTCAGTCTTTGTTTCAGTCAGAAGACGGGCATTGACTCTGTTGATTGTAATGGTGAGTTCATTCCACCACTAGGGGTTCAGGACAGAGAATTGACATGATCTGGAGGAGAGCCCCTTTAGGGAAGGGACCAGTGAGGTGGCCAGTGGATAAAATATTGCAGGTAAGATGGCCAGTTCTTTTTGCTGCACCATAGGCCAGGACTACAGGTTTGTATTGTATTTGGGCTCCCATCAGTATCGAGCGAAGGGATGTGAGGATATCCCTTAAATGCTCAATTTGGTTCAGATCTGGTGACTAAGAGGACTATGCCATGTGGAACTATCACATGAGAACATATTGGTTGAGACACCAACATCACCCTTGATACACAAACACTACAATAATTTAATCACCTAAAAAAATACATTTTCCCAGGCACTGGAATGGTAAAATTGGGAGTTTTAAAATCAATCACAACAACATGTTGATGATCGTTCATCTGCACATCCTGGAATACCCCAAAGTGATTGACAGCTGCACCAGAACAAATCAGTCACTAGTATGCATGCCAGTCCATCTCCCATTCATCATTTCATGCCCAAGGTTCACATGTCAGGTTTGTTTTTTTCCCTTTTTGTATTTTCAATGACCTGTACAGACTAGACAAATTAACCCTTGTGTGGTGTTCGGGTCTGTGGGACCCGTATTGAAAGAAAAATGATGCAATTCATAATTTTTTCAACCTGAGACTCATTGGCCTTGGCTCATTTTCTGTGATGAACATGTAAAAGAACACAAAAATCACATTTTATCACAAAAAACAAATATCACTTTTATTGATAAATGTGATCTAGCAGAGGTAAATGGTCAATATTAACCATATATGCTGTCTATATTGCTTGTAATTGAGATATCTGTGAAGTATTTTTACGTAAATTGTTATGGCTTTATTGTTTTAAAAACCCAATAATGTTGTGGGTCCACCAGACCCGCAAACACTGGGTGAGTAACAAAAACACGAACACCACACAAGGGTTAACTTATGTGGAGCTCTGGCTCACAAGGACTCAGGACTAGAAACTACACAGTAGACCAAGGGCCTTGAAGCACCTACTCCATGAGACACTCGACTGGGCCCCCTTTCTGACCCATTCAGATATTAAACTTATTATCAGTAATGACATCAAGATAAGCTTTGTTTACTCTGTATTAAAGCAGTCTATCTTACATTATGAAGGATTTGATGTTTACTGTGTGATAGGATATTATTGTTTTTAGCTGTATTTGTATCTTTCTACCATGAAAATGAAGTTTATTCTTTTCTCATCGTGAAAGCTAGATTTTACATCAGACTTGCTATGTGAAATATGTCCCGCTGGAAAGACGAGACAATAAGACAAGACCTGAATCATTTTCTCCCCTCTCAGACTCTGATCAAACAAGTAGAAGCTTTATTTAGTCGATTAAATAACGTGTAAAATGTATAAGAGTGACCATTTGATTTCTTACATACACTTTAATAGGTTAATTCAGTTCATGCCAATGTTTGACAGAGGTTTTAGTAGAGAGAGCAATGGTAATTATTTCCATCTCATGTGTGCTTGCAGTGGATGATTCAGAGTTTTCAATGACTTGAAGTTACCTCAAGTGGAAAATCTGGACCAATCAATTTTTCACAAGTGATCCCTTTTCCATCTTGCCTCATCCAGATGCCAGGATCAAATAGCAAGATTCCTGCAATCTTCTAACAGCTCCACAGCCTCTATAACAACCAGCTGGAGAGCAAAGCTGCTTCAGACGAGTCATAAACTCTTCCCTATTGTCTGAACAGATTGACCATTCTGGAAACATTATCTTTTCCACTTGACGTTTAAAATGAATTTTTAAACCTCAGTGACCTACTTAACAATATTGCAGCACCCAGGCAGATATTTTTAATTCATGTCCTGAGTTGATGACTGTCTTTGTTTGTGATTGCAATATCCAGAAATAAATTTGACTTGCAAAAAAGATCATTGTGCTGTAGATTGCTGTTTCTAGGAGATATAAATAATACCACAGGAGATATCCTGCTAAAAAATTTAATAGAACTAAAATAATAATCTCCAAATAATGGCAAGTATAAGAACCACTTTGGACCATTAATTCAAGGTGATGGTATCCTTTATAATCAGATTTAATATTGACCTACAAAATGTCTTTGTTTTCAATTCAGTTTATTCTGCCAGGCACATTTCTGCTAGGTCATGGATGCTGTGAAATTAACAATTGAATTGAAAGTGAATTAACCATTTCCTACAAGAAACACTGCATTGTTTTCTATTGTGCCATATGGTGTTGTTGGCCTGTTGTCTCAGCGATCGGGTTCTATCGGATTTGGGCTTGGAATTTGGCTAGAGCTTGTCGGGTTGGTTTGGGTCGGGCCGTAAAGATGTTGGGCTTAGGTGGGCTCAGGCCTCATTTCTAGCCCTATACAGACATCTAATTCCATTTCCAAGTGCATTTAAGGGGCCTTGCCAATAATTGGGAAGAGGTGGAACCACCGGGGTGAAATATACCAGCCTTCCATTACAGCTCCCCTCGTGGCTTTACATTATTAATTAATGGTGTGCCATCAGGTTAGCAATGGACAGGATATCACAGAGCTTTAAGGCTACATTTATATAAGATAGGCAGTGTTTTCCCTTTGAACATTAAGGGACTTATGAAGTGACTCCAATGGAAAGAGTAACTGTGTGGCCATGCTGTGAGTTTCTGTCTACTGCCTTCCCTTGCTTGATTTAATGCACTAATGAGAGTTTATGGTCAAGAGTCTTTTATTGCAATCTGAACAGCCTGCCAACTGTCCTCTGTGAGCACAAATCTATGTCACGAGTCTATGTAACATTCAAAGCCAAAATTAAGTCAAGGATTTAGGAGTTGATGAACAGATTTAGCTTTTAACAAAATCTAAGGGGTTTAGAGATTTTTTTTTTTTAAAGTACGTCATGCTGCTATGCTGCTATCTACGCTAAGCAGGTACTAACATTTGGGACAATGAGAAGGGTAAGAGTTCTTCCAAGCATTCTAATTATGTAGAGCTAATACACGTAATTGCTCAGTATGATGTTAAGGGGAGGTATACCACTGGTGATTTCGAAGATTTCCTTATTTTGAGACTGTGTTCAGACACTGGTAACTGAGGTATATGACATAACCACTGTAATTCACAATTTTACTATTGACGTAGTTACAGAATATTATTTTTTTTTCTAACACAAAACTTAACTATCAGCTGTAAAATAAGCATAAGCTTTACTAAGTTTGGAATTAACATAGTTTGTGCCTACCAAGTAACCATAGCAATGATATTATATGATCCTGGTAGTAATTATATTGCAGTGACTCTATTATATTGCTACCTGTCCTGACAGTGTCATTAACTAAAATGTGTCAGCTAAAACCAGTGTCCTACCCATAGTTACATAGAAATATACCCAACAACCCTTGGTTTACTCAAAGACCACTGGGAATTCCCATTGAAGAAATTAATTGTATAATTTATTGGTAGCAGTAGTAGTATGAAGTCATAGTACTGCTGGTAGTCTTCCAAAATTGCGTTAACAGATTTAAACAAACGGAACTATATTTACATTATCATAGAGGGCTCTATTTTCAAACCAGCGCAAGGTGACGGTATAGTCAAACGCAAGCTTGTTGACAGCATCAACGTCTTAAAACTGGCGCTATGGCGTTTCTCAGCAATACCGCTAGGATCAACAAATTCTCAACATAACATCCTTTCGCTTGCGCTGCAGTGGGATGGGTGGCGCTGTCTGGGGCGTGTTCTAAAATACTTTCGGCTCAGTGACAATTTGAACCAACGAAAACCCATTGCGTTATGATCAGCTGGAACCACCTCTTAGCGGAAACGCAATAGACTCTGGCAATTTGGTAACTTATTCGTCATGTAGTTCTATGTAGTGTCTATAGGTGATGCCAACATTACACTTCCATTTAATGAACAAATAGCCTATAATTATTATTAATTAATTAATTTTAATTTAAACTACTAGAATAAAACAGGACAGCTTACAAGAAACTTTCGATCATGTAGGCCACTAGCCTATAATATATAAATTACACATTGACACAGTTGAATCATAAGCCTACCATTTGAATCATAATTATGCCTACATCACCTAATGTAGGCTAATTAATGCATTCGCCACCTCCTCCCGTGCCTTCCGAACTTCTGGGAGACGAGGTGGTGTGGATTGTGATCCATAAATTACTACAGTCCTAGCCTGTACTTCTGTTGCAAGTATGTCTGATTCCTGTGCGGAAAATCTTGTCGTTGACGGTCCAGTGCGTTTGGGTTGCTCATTGTGAAATTGCATGGAGCGATTGCGTTCCAACGCGATTGCGTTTTAAAGCATGAGAACAACAATTTGATTGGCTACCATAGAGACACACCTTGGACGTTTAAACCCAGCCTTTTAGCAATACCGCCATAAGGTGCGCCAAGATTGCCGTCATGAAATTACCAAATTTCTCGCCGACACGCCCTCAGAGCGATACCGCAAAGCGATTACTCTTGCGTTCACCATTGCGTTTGGTTTATTAAAATAGAGCCCAAAGAGTCTTTTGGTTAACGCCTTGTCCAAAAAGCTCTTTGTATTTTTACTGCCTACGCTCACTCTATAATGTGTTCTTCTTCTCTGCAGGAAGTAACTGAATCTGTCCTTGACATTTGGAAAGCAGAATTTTAAAAAGTAGAGAATCAGCATATTTAGGGAAAGCATTACAACTACTTCAGCATTTACTTTCTTCCTCCATGTAAGTGTGAATGTAAAATTTCCCTGTAAAACAGTGCTTGCCAACTTGAGCCTTTACGCTAATCTCAGACTTCACTAATGACTTAAGGATTTAAGGTATTACATTTAAAGTAGATGGAACAGACTGTTTTTAAATGCTTATATTTTAAGGCCCTGCCTGAAGGGAATAAAGGCTGTATACCATCCTGGTATGAAACTATCCTAAGCGCAGGTGGGTAGATCTCTGCAACACATTTTATTTGACTACTCAGAATTATGAACCAGTATCACAAATATGCATCGATAATTGTTGACTTATATGTCAATGAACTGAGGTTGTTTTTTTGAACTTACAACTCACTGTGCCACCATGCCATGTCACATAAATACTCCAACACTATTATTTAACAGATAGATTGAATTAAAAAACATTACAATGCTATAATAATTTGATTTTCAAATATAATATATGATGAAATTCAGTGAAGATGTAACACACAAAGAAATTTAGCATTTTATGAAGATGCCTTTTTAACTGGAACATTCTTACAACTTGCATTCACAAGGCCTGCCTTTTTCTTTTACTGTGCCTCGCCCTTCCATTTGGAAAGATTCCTTTTAGTTATTATGCCCCGTGGTCCAGGAACCAGGTCCAGAAGGACATTAAGCTGGACTACTCCATCCCTCTGCATGACGTTAAGAGGATATTGGAAACCTTTAAAACTGATGCTTGTAATTGTTTTACCTGAAATGTATAATGTATAATTTGTGCTTTTATTGATGTTGCGTTGTGTATGGTGTGTTATGTTGTAAACTGGCTGCTTGTTGCTTCTCTTGGCCAGGGCTCCTGTGAAAAAGAGATGGACATCTCAATGGGACTCACCAGGTAAAATAAAGGAGAAATAAACAAAAAAAGGATGAAAAGCATGTTTTTGCCATCTAAGTGGTCTTCATAAAATTAATACAGAATTTACAGGTGGCTACAATATAGGCATGTCCCAGGTTATGCCCAGATAAACCAATGAACTATAAATTTAGGGACTGGGGAGGAAAATAAATGGGGTGAGAAAAAAGTAATTAAAAATACAGTTCAACAGCAATGGGGTGTATAGAATTATGCAAAAAAGCAAGCCTCACGCTAAGAGCAGTGCTCATTTCCACATTAAGACAGGTTTGTTCAAACCAGCCTTAAAATGTAAATGTTATAAATGTTATCCTAGTAGAATATGTAGTAGGAGGACACACATGAATATTAGAAATGAGTGTTCGAATGCAGTGACTAACAGATACTTCTGTGGGAATACGGTAATAATAATCCTTCTCTAAATTAAGATCTACTGTATAGAGCTCAAGGTACAGTGCCCACCAGAAATATTGGCAACCTCAATTAAAATGAGCAAAAGTAATTGAGCAAAAGTGCACGGTTAAATTAAATTTATTGTTTATCAAATGTTGTCTATGAGAGAAATAAAATAAAAATACAATGCAGTCTGTAAGTATGTGGACAGTGACACAATTTTTGTGGTTTTGGCTGTACTCTCCTGTAATGTTTGATGAGGTAGGAGAACACATAACAAGGGATTTCAGACAATTCCTCCATACAGAATTTCATACAGTCTTTCATCCACTTGTGGGCTCTGCTCTTCAGCTCTCCCTACAGGTTTTTAATGGGGTTTGGGTCAGGGGGCTGACCTTCATTGATTCTGTGGTCAGTGAGCTATTTATTTTTGCGCAGATTTTGAGCTATGCTTTGGATCATTGTCATGCTGGAAGGTCCAACCACAACCCACTTTTAGCCTTCTTGGCAGAGATAGCCAGATTTTGGTCTAAAATCTTCTGGTATTTGATAGAGTCCATAAGATGTCATATATCCTAACAATGTTCCCAGGGCATTTGGAGGAAAAACAGCCCCACAACATCACAGATCCACCGCCATACTTTACAGTGGGGATAAGGCTCTTTTCTGCATAACTATGCCTCTTATTATGCCAAAACCACCTTTTGTATTTATTGTCAAAAATCTCAATTTTCATCTTGTCTGACCATAGCGCCCAGTTCAAATCTAAATTATGGGAACATTTAGCAAACTCCAGGCGCTTACATTTGTGAAATGATGACAGTAGAGGCTTTCTTCTGGCAAGCCTTCTAAAAAGCTTGTTGGCATAGAGGTGGCGTCTAATTGCACTTTTGCAGACTCTGTGACTTTTTAATTATTGCCCTGATGGTGGAAATTAACAATAGCAGCTTTAACTTTTACCAGTCATTAGTCTGTGAATAGCTTGGAGACACCACAATAACGCAGTTATGCACATACTTACTAGCGAATGCTTATTTCGTCATTTAAGTGCGTTTCCCTTTATGTTCGTGCAGTGCGTTCATCTTTGTGTCACATCATATTTATACCCAAGTGAAACAGGAAGTTGAGAATGACCACATAATAGTTCCTAAAAACTGTGTTTAAAAAAATTTAAATATGAATGGGAATATACTTCAATTAGGTTTTGTTTGTAATTACTTCTAGAATTGCCAATTATTGTGACACATTTTTTCGATAATATTTTTGTGAAGAATTTTTTTTTCCTTGAATTATTTTGCCTAAATTAAAGATGTTTCTCATATTTTGAGTGCAAAGTCATGCTGATAAATGAAAAATACTTTCTATAGCCTTTTTTGCTCATATTTCCCTGGGCTGCTAATAATTATGGTGGGCACTATGTGAAACATTTTGGTATCTCTCTGCTTCCGATTATTTTCTCTCCTTTTTCAAGCCCACAGTAAATAGCCTAAATAAATCCTTTAAACAGGTGCCCTCTTGACATAAAATGGTCTGCTAGAGGATTCAAGGGGTCTTATTTTTGCATTGAGCTTCTATCCTCACAAATTCCTGTGCGCATTGCCTAGGATTTAGGAAAATAAAATAGCATAGATAACATTTTCATAATATTAAGGTTTCATATTTAGGACAGATCTACTAGATCTTAGATATGATAATCTTTTCATAATAGAATAACACTCATTCATTTGCCACATGCATATCTACCTACTGTGAGAGGGAAAAGTCTTAACTGATGGTTTATGTTCCAATTTGTGCATAACAGGGCAGTTGTCATATTTCTTCCCCTTCCTAAAACTCTGATTGGCAGGGATTGACTGAAATAACTATTCTCTTATTTAGAGAAGGATCACAAGAACTATAGACTAGGCCAATAGAGTAGAGTGTAGTACAGACTTTAAAATTGGAAGAAGGGAGGATTAACAGAAGGGGAGGATTTTTCTTTCTTTGACAAATTCAAAGGTTTGTGACCTTTGAGTACTATCATGTCTAGTCTCAGCAGAACCAATACATTTATAGCTAGACTCCTTTTCCTTAAATTTCATTCCACAATGTACAATATCTATCAAAGGAACACATGCATTTCATTCCATGAAGTTGTCTTTGGGGCATACTTTGGTGGGTGGTAACTATGGGTATGAAAATAATAGTTTTTGCCAGTGGGTTTGGTGAATATATCAGATGAGAAGTGATTATCTCCTTTTGATACCTTCATATCCAGAAGGTTGTAAAAATCCACTTTGGACAGAGCTCAGATGCCCTTTAAAAAGAAAATTTCAATTAGGCTTGAATCATTACCATGTCTAATCACAAATAAGTCATCAGCATATCTCTAAAGAGGTGCAGCAATGTAAAACAGGTGTACCCCTCAAAAAATGGCTTAATGTAAGCTAAATACAAGTTTGTGAAATAGGCAGTACCCATGGCACTGCCTATGAATTCTTTTCTGTTTTTTATTCATTGTTGAACATGAATGAACTTTTTTTTATTTCCGTGGTTCTTGTCTCAAAAGAATGCACACAATGTTCAATGAGAGTTTCAAGGTGAGTAAAGGTGTATGACGACTCATACATCAAAAGATACAAGTAGACATTAATCAGGTATTTTGTCAATTCCGCTCATTCATTCCATGTAGCTGCTGGTGTCTTTTAAAAGAGATGACAAAGCAGACAAAAGCAGCTTTATTAGTGTCTGCTAAAAGACGCCAGTGAAGCCATTTGCAGACCAGTGTACAGAAAATAAAGCTCCGAGATAGAATTAGCTTCCTTTTTCATAATAGATTCCATTTCCATTGATTATTCTTGAGGATCCATTTGGGGTTCAGCTGTCAGGTGGAAATAAAGACCCTGAGTTGTACATAGGGAGAGGTAGCCTACTCTGTTAATGGCATACTGTTATATAATAATGCAATAATGGGTAGAGAACAGTTGAAATATATATGTGTTGATGTCAATAATTCTGAAGTGGTGGAAAACTTGCTCTGAATTTTATGAGTTAAATTTGTGAGTGATTATTTTTCAGTCTTTCTGTTCAACGGGGTATCAGTTTTCAAACTCCCATTGACGTTTTATTCCCTTAGCGAAATTCACTGCAGCTATTCAGAGGTTCTGCTATGCTGCCACAATTTAAGAAATGTTATGTACACAGCACCCCCTTGACTTTCTGTAAGGTATCAATAAATCAATATGCAATTAGGCACCAGCTTTAATCAATACTTCAGTCATGAAGAAAGCCATCTTTGCATGCTACGTACAGTAGTTATACTTTTATTTCTTTATTCATAACCATTAAATCTCCTAAAATGAGTTTGGTTCTGAAAATACAGAAAGTGTCAAGAAAATAATCTTTGGCTGTGTTTCATACTCATTCCTAACATGTATTGATCAACAAAGAGAGTCCGCATGTAGTGAGATTCCTTTTATTGGATTTCAATATCAAATTAAAGGAACAGGCAGATTCTGTGAAGTACATTAACCAATCTTCTCATCAACCTATCAACTGTGGATTATGAAGCCTAACTCTATTAAACAAATTTACCTTGGTTTTTTGCGACTTAACAAAATGGGCCAACACCCAGTCAAAATTTACACAGAGGACAATAAACAAACTAAATATAAATAATACGGGGGTTACATGAAACCTTTAAAACTTGCAACCCACTTGTGAGCATAAAAAGTAAGCCAAGCATGTTTAAGTTCAGCTGGTGTAAAGAAGACTAGTTTAATGCTCTGCACATCCAGGGGTCAACACCACTATCATCCATGATGGACATACAGTATAAAACATTTACAGGACTTTTTATGTGACGGACATGGATTTTTTTTTTTTACATTTTTGATTTCAGATTTTTGATGGGTTTTAATTGCTTTAATGAATAACTTTATTTATTGATGAAAAACCATAGGAATTAATCGATTACGTGTTGTTTAATAATGAATTTTGGCTCAGTTCAAACATGAAAATTGATCAAATGCCTCTATTAATGCCACATAATTATGACATTATGCCAGCATAATAAATGAGCTAATGAAATGCATTTGAGTTTAGGTAGAAACCTCAATATCATTTTCCGTTCTCTTCCGTAGGATAATCTATAAGTTAAAATATTGTGGGAAACAAGGTTCTTTCTACTTGAATTGCATGACAGTCTTTAGCGAAAGTGAAGCCACTGAGGCTCTGAATATCCCCCAGCCTATGCTCTCAAAACAAACATTTGAGACATTTACAAAATCTTGCCAAAATGGGGGAGATAAAAAATGAATGGGAACTCCTAATGCACCAGTGGTTGAGGTGGCATTTGTTAATTGGAATGAATATAGTGTAATGGGGCGTGACGTGTGAGGTAGGAGGAGCCAAACACAGCAAGGGGATTCTTTAAGCCCTTAGGCCACTAAGGCGGGAAACCCCACAGATAAGGGAGGAGACAAGACAGGGAACACGTACCAAAGCTACTAACCGGCTCACTGTGACACACCAATAAGTAGAAGCGCAAACGCCAGGTCTTTCCCTAAGAAAACCAAGCCAAGTGAATAGAACAAAGCACTAGGCTCTCAAACTTCTACAAGCTAAGTGACTAGAGAACGAGCCGGAAATAACAAACGCCCTGTCTCGGTAACGAGACGCATAAGAACAGGCGAGTAGCATAACGGCACAAACAAAACACACAGCAAACACGGAAAACGAATGCGAATTAGAATTACCAGGAGGCGAAAAGAACGGGATCTAACGTTCCAAGGCAACTCTCAGAGACTAGTAGTCAAACGCAAACATGTCCACAACATCGCCCAATCTTCCCCACAGGAAGACATGCACCGACAGACGAAACAGAACTACAGTTCCGAACAAAATCGTCAAACTCCATATAAGGATAAAAGGCACACAGGGACGAAAGGACAGCTGCACCGGAATTATCGGCTAACTGACTAACACGAGTATAGAGAATAAAGGCCCTGCCTCTTGGTAAAGAGGAATGTAACGAGAAGGCGAAGGAACAGAGATAACGTTCCGTGGCTAGTTTCATAAGCTCGCAGTCACATGCATAAATAAAGGGGTAAACTCCCGATCTCCCAGGAGGGAGAAACATTTTACAGGAGAGCCGACGGAGCACCGCAGTCCCATAACTTTACTAGCAGAATGACTAGCTTAAATAGAAAACACATGCCCTAGCCTCTCAGTAAAGGGAAATGTAACGAGGCGAGGGAACCAATAATTAAAGTTCCAAGGCTATAATGAGGCTCGCAGTCACACGCAAATATGTCCACAACATCGCCCAATCCTCCCCACAGGAAGACATGCACCGACAGACGAAACAGAACTACAGTTCCAAACAGAATCGTCAAACTCCATATAAGGATAAAGGTACAAGACATGCATCGACAGACGAAACAGAACTAAAGTTCCTAACAAAATCGTCAAACTCCATACACGGATAAAGGCACACAGGGGTGAGAGGACAGCTGCACCGGAATTATCGGTTATCTGACTAACGCAAGCTCAATAGAAAATACTAGCCCTGCCTCTAAGAATTAATAGAGCCCTAAAGTCAGTATGATAAAACACCCTGTCTCTTAATAAACAAACTCCTCTTGCTATCACGAAAGACAGCAGATAGAGAGAGGAGAAAGAGACAGAAAATGGCAAACGATCTAGGCAAAAACGACAAACAAAGGACAGACCAGAAAGCGGCGACTGAAATGAGCACACAAAACAGGAATGTAACCTGAAAGCTCAAAGCACAAAGCCAAGTCCCGCAAAACTCCAACAAAGCACAACAGAGCAAAACGGTCTCCTTAAAACACTAGATCAATCATACGACTAAAACTTTAAAAGGGCAAAAATAAACCGCACAACAAAACAGCACAAATAATGCCATAAAACACACCACAGCACAAACAATAAACAATCAATATCGAAGCCCAGAACAAACGGAACATGGGCTTAAATAGCTCACCGGCATTACATCCAGCTGTGAACGCTGATTACTTACTCCGTGGAAAGAAGGGACGGAGCCAAAACTCCACCAACGGAGCAGCGCCCACGTGTGGCGACCGAGGAACACGACCGCAAGGGAAAAAGGGTCATAAACCATGACATCTAGTAAGTTTATTTTTTAGCACCAGTGATTTTTGTCCATGCATTTTGAAAAGAGGGAAAAATTGCAGAATTACTTTCATTCTTGTGCAGTAGAAAATCCTGAAAACAAACAAAAAAAACTGATGCATCACCAAGTATCGGATTTGCAATGTACGGCACAATTCTTTTTTCCATTTTTATTTCCTGTTGTCTGTGAAGTATTTATGGTTATAAAACATCCAATACAGATGAGGCTAGATTCATTCTTTCTGTTCTTCCCATGGTTCCTCCTTCACATTGTTACTCAGGTATAGATTAGCGCTGTCTGTGGCCCAGGGATTTTGTAAAGATAAAACAATCGTTGTCAAAACAACATTTCTTAGTTCACTCTTATGGCAGCACGTCAGGACAACCAACGTATTTAAATAACATGTTTTAATGATTTGAATGTGCTGCATAATTATGTTGGTTTGGCGCTGAATGGATCTGCTTTAGTACTGCTGGCGCACTGGCATCTTCCCCCGCTGAACGGGAGATGACCAGAAACCCCCCAAACAACCCCATCCAAACAACAGGTGGAAGGTTGGGTGGTGGAGGGTGACAGCAAATCTCTTTTAACACAAGCCGTAAGCAGCGCGTCAGAAAGCAGTAGAGAGAACTGATTCTTGGTTTAAAAAGGGCGCTCCATTAGAGGTGTGTGCATGTGATTGGATGAGTATGGGACGCGTGGTTGCTAGCCGACCGTGGTTGGCTACAGCGAGAGGTTTTCCGAGAGAACTTGCTCCGCGCACTAATCATTGGCGACGCTCATTTGAGGCACTTGTCAGGATGAATCGGATTGTTATGAGGGCCTGTTATGACCTCCATGTTTATAAACTAATTTACAGCTCACCTGATTTATTTGCCTGAATAACAGGGACCTAATTCTGCTTTTACTCCTGAGAGGGCAATTCAAATATCAGTTGAGAAACAGAAGCACCTATTCTGGGGACTGGAGTAAGGACTAAAGTGATTAAGGTGTTGCTGAGGACAGTGAAGGACGGGATGAACGAGGACAGATTCTGAGCCCGTCATCAAACTGTCACGCTTGTTTAGCCCCTATGAAGGACTCTATCTCCCTTCCTCTGCAGGTCACAGTCCAGCGTGATCCGTCACAGGCTGTGATGAGTCTGAAAGACAGAGGTCAAATGTGCCCCAAGCTAGTGTCAACACCACTAATATTCTGGCCCTGGGTCGTGTTGTCCCCGAGTCTTTGTAAGCGCCTGTCTCTCACTCTCACAAATATGATCTATTCTAGGCCTTGAGTGTTTTGTGGACTCCTGTTGGCTTAATAATTGTCTCGCCATTTAGCTGAGAAAAAATCGGAGTCCTCCCATCCATTACGCTACTGACTTAAAAGATGAAATCAAGGCCTTCGTGCGAGCAGAGTTGGCTGTGGGTTAGGGGGTCATGGCCTTCATGCGAGCAGAGTTGGCTGTGGGTCAGGGGGTCATGGCCTTCGCTACCTTACAGTGCCACAGAGATCTGGGACTTGCCTCCCCTTGCGGGAAGAGAGTAGCCTCGACCAGCTGCTTACCTCACCTCTAAAGAAGAACAGGAGGAGGAGGCTTTTGTTGTTAGAGGAGGTTTTTGGTTGTGCAGGATCTTCCAGCTGGGGGCTTGCGGCTAGGATTTAAAGACCCTTCTCTTTGATCTTCACCATTCCCACCTGGAAAAGTGTAGGAATATCAGCATGGAAGAAATGAAATTTAAAACAATGGTAAGTAACCCGAGGGAGTGAACAGGGGCACAGTTTGTCATCATTCAGCTTCATACTCTACCTGACACTATTTTGATTAAACATCCGCAGCACCTCTATCATGACTGCCCAAGCAGGAACAAATTCATAATATGCATTGCAGTGTAGATGAGTGATAATAATTGTACTTTCTAAGACGCAATTCGCTGTTTTGTTGAGATCTTTATGGGAAATAATGGACTAGAAACATTTCTGAAGCAAACATTTATATTAGAACAAATGTTATTTGTTTGAGAGCTGAGAAAAAAAAACAATGGCACAAATAGAATGCCTATAGTTTCATTAATAGTTAACAAGGTAACAGGTACGGGTAGTAAGATCAACAACATACAAATCGTCTCCTAATACACAAAATTCCACCACCAAAATTATAAAAGCTCTATCTTCCTTGTTCTTACTTTCTGACTAGACAAACCAAATATTTTGTTGAGGAATTGCCAGAATAAAATCCCTGAAGCATATTGACTCTTTTGTTTAAACTTGCGACACAGTTGCAGGGGCATGAGAAAGGCAGAATCAGAGAATCAGTATGAATTTTTATTGCTTTAGACTTTTCGGAAAGAAGTGGGAAAGAATCTTAGGTTTATGAAACAGGAAATATTGTGAGGCAGGCTCAAGCTTGGTGACTTCATGAGCAGCGAGCTGAAAACACTATATGAAATAAGAGACCCTACATCCAACAGGATAACATGCAAAATGGATGGTATTCAGGTTTTTGAAACTTATCATAAGGCCCTACATACCCAACCAGATAGGCAGATGCACAAACAATTCAACAATTTCTAAACAATTTGCACCTCCCCTCAATTGGAACATGGCATAATAACAATAACTTACTTTGGCAATTACGACTGAATAAATTGATAAACTTCTCATTTGAAAGCAGGTAAATCGGCAGTTACAGATGGCTTCCCAGCAGAACGGTACAAAGAGATGAGAAAACAATTGATACATTTCCTTTGGGATCGTTCCAACTGCATCCTAAAAGAAGGAAGCCATCATTGCTGTGATTACAAAGGAAGGAAAGGATGAAAAAGGAATGCAGTGCATTTAGACCAATTTGTGTATTAAATAAAGATTATAAACTATACACATCTATAATGGTTAAAAGGATGGAGGCTGTGATCCCACTACTGACAGATGAGAATGGGACTGGGTTTATACGAAATAGACATACACAGGACAAAATAGAGAAGTCTTCTTATAATAGATCACACACTAGTGCCATCCTAGCTAGATTTGATGCTGAAAAAGCATTTGATTTAGTGGGGTGGGAATACCTATATCAGGGATGGAAAGATTTGGTTTTAGTACTAAATTCAAATAGTGTATCAGAACACTCTATACATTTCCCACTGCCAGACTAAAGATTAACAGACAATGAGGTTGTAGGCACGGTTGCCCAGCCAGCCCTGGGATCTTCAATCTATTTATTGAACCATTGGAGCAAGCAATTAGACAGAAATCCACTCTTGAGGGTATTACAATAAAAGGTGCTGAACACAAGATATGTCTGATAATGATAATGATGCTGATAATGTCATGGTCGGCAGCATCTAGCATACGTCTACTAGCTCTCCTAGCAGTGTACGGTTTCCAATTATGTCCTTAATATTGCGAAAACTCAGGCTTTGGCATTTAACTTTAATCTCTCTCAGGATCTGGAAAATAAATGTCATTTTAAGTGGCACTTCATGCATGTCAAATATCTAGGGGTAACACTGGCCAAAGGACACGTCTCAATGTCACAATGTTAATTACACCCACACCTATCAGAAGGTGAATGATGATCTTGACAGGTGGAGCCCACCGCTACCTTGGAAATAGAATTATGACCGTCACAATGAGCATCTTACCTAGATTGCTATGCCCGTTCCAATCAATACCAGCAGAAATTTCAATTGGGCAGTTGAGAGACAGAGATAAGCGAATATGTGGTTTTATCTGGAATGGGAAAAGAAAGAGAATAAGGTTCTCTACATCTGCAATTGCCGTGGGGAAATGGGGGGATGGTGTTGCCATGGCTGAGAGATTATTATATAGCAGCACAGTTGAGACCTTTGATTGGTGCAATGCTGAATGTGAAGCTGTATAGAAAGATATTGAATTGTCATGGTTGTACTATAAACCAATACAGTCACTACTGGGCTGCCCTTGTAGCATTAAATACATGAATAATGTCAGAATCAAAGGGTTGGTTTGTCACTAAGTATCTGGTCAAATGTTGTGAAACCATTCCACCTCCAGAAAGTAGTTAAATTGATAAGGTGCCCATGATGTGACTCAGATCTTATCCCAGCAACTTTAGATTATGGTTAGAGGCAATGGATAAGAAATGGCACATCTTATTGTCTGATTATGAAGGGTTGGGAATTGGGACTTTTTGGGAAACTTTTGGGAACTTTTTTCACATGCTATGGTTGGGACTTTCCATGCCATGTATAAAAGGTATGATTTAGAGAAAGAACATTTTTCAATATTTACAAATCCATCATTACTTTATGAAATAAAGTGAAGGGCACGAATCCAGAGGGCCCGGCTCAAATCACACAACTGTTTATTAATGCATATAGCTTGAGGAGTACTAGAAGAACAATTGGAAATCTGTATCAAAGCATCCTATTAATGAATACATATTCATGAAGAAATATATTTTAAAACAAAATGGGATAAAGAATTGAACTATGCACACACAGATTAGCTCCACCAACAAAAATCTAAACAACTGGCACTCAGAATCAATGTTGGAGACGTTGTGAACATTTGATGGTGGATCATATTCATATTTTTTGGACTTGCCTGGCCATGGAGCCCATCTGGACTAATATACTAATTTCCATCACTAAATTAGGATTTAATATTCATACATCACTTGTCTCTCTTTCTACCTAGAAAATATACCAGATGATTTCGGTAATATTAACAGGTATGGCAGCAAGTAAGAAGGCGATTACCAGATGCTGGTTATTAAAAGACTCCCCTACCTTGATCCAATGGATAGACATTGTGAAAAACATACACTGCATGGAACGCATGAAATTCATGTCACTGGGACAATGGATGACATACTTGCATACTTGGCTCCAGATAGAGAGACTGACAACTCGTAATGGTCCAAGACACAGCAGCAAACTAATAACAAATATTATTTTCAATTGATTTTGCATTACTTTGAAAATCAATTGAACATAAATTATGTGATTAATCTGCATGTGACATTAAATGTTATTTAATTACCTTTTTACATGTCAACCCCGTTTATATATTTTTTAAGTAAAGTAAAAAAAAAAAGACTTTTCAGAAAGTTTCCTATATTAGTAGTTAGTGCCATTGGGTAGTTAGCGCCAAAAATATCAATATGGTCATAAAAATGTGCGTATATTTGATCGTAACTTGAAAATCTCAAGCGTGATTCATCAAATGTGCGTGAACCACTGATTTGTGCGTAAATCTGTGTGCAGGTTGATAAATCAGACTTGATCGTATATTAGAAAACAGGTGAACATAGTTATGAAGTACCATACTCATTACTACCATATTTGGCAAGGCCACCTTGCCAAACGCACATGCCAACGCGGTTTTCTCAGTATTCTAGGCCATGGCAGCCAACAGGAAAGCAAAGAAGAAGACATTCTCTGTGAAGGTGAAATTAAAATGCTTCTGAATAAAGTACATGAAAATAAAGATGTGCTTTTTAGGAGCATGAGTAGTGGTGTGCACTGTGCCGCCTATCTCAAAAGCCGATATGTGGCAGAGGATAACCAAGGCTGTAAGTAGTGCTTCCTCTGAATAGCGAACTATATTTGAGATTAAAAAAAGGAAATAACCCTTCACAAAAAAAGTTCTGGCGGTACAGGTGGAGGAATGGGCATCCTTTCACCTGCAGACAAGAGGATGGGGGATATCACTGGGAAAGTGGCCCTGGAAGGGGTGATAGAAGACCCATGCCAGCATCTTTTGCCACTTACAGTGGAGGCATCACGCCAGGATGTGACATTTGCTAGGTCTTCTAGGCTAATAAATCCAGATTTACCATTCATAGAAAAAATAGAAAAAGGTTACATATTTGCGTCTTTTTAACAAAAAAACAAAAAAACGTAATTATTTTCATATGGCTGTCTCCAATAAATCCTTATACAGAGGCTATTTCCTGATTTAATCATTGATGCTTCATTACATTTAGACTATATGTGATGAGCAACTGAGGACAGAGTAAGGGGCCTACAGAACAGTTTCACAAAACAGCTTACTTTCACACAACTAATAGCGTTGTCTAATTAAAAATGTACTTATTAGAAATTAGTTTATTCAGATATTATTTTTAAAATATTGACCAGATGCATTAACGGTTCTTAATATTTTCACAAATGTAACGCCTTGCACATTATTTTGCCCTTTATCAGCTACTCATTTAAGGCAAAATCAGATTTTTAATCTCACATTACCTAGGGTTTCCACAGAGCACCTTTTTGTTTTGTTCATGAATTAGGATACAGAACTATTGTGCCCTCACTGTTCATTGCATGCAATGCTGCTGCCTCACCACTGCAAAAACGCACATGCAAAGTCCAGAGCTGTCATGAGATTGCATCATACCGTACCTCCTTGTTTATTTTGACAAGTCCGGAAATTTGTGCAACTTCACGATCGGTTTTGAACATACCCATGAATGATAAACGAGGCCCACTGTCTCTCACAGCTCCGGAGGAAGAATTGCCATTCCTATCTAGTGTGAACTTTTATAAACAGGCTTAAAGACTGCTTTAATACTGTATAATGTGTACTTAAAATGGGGCTTTGAATACAGCATTACTTGTGGATTCAGTTATTGCATTCCACTGCAGACATGGTTTTATGTTGCCAAACACAGGCGATGGCGCACTAGCTGTTATAAGCTGTTATTAGGCAGCCCTTGGCAGCCGTGGCACTGGGTCTCAGTGCGCCGACTGGCCCCAGAGTTTCAGTCAGGAGAGTATCCTCTATTTCATCATGCAACATCAATTCCTCTGGTTGATTAAGTGCTGATGTCTGCCTTGGCAGGCTCTGTAATCCTCTAGCGGTTAAAAATATATGGGATAAAAAGTTATTAAATATGTATGAGCAACTGAGTGGAAAAAAAAAGGTTCATTCCTCATCACAGTTCAATTTATACAATGATTTTGAAGCTTATGGGAGCATTAATATGTGGTTCCTGATGCATAATTCTCATGGCAATTTACAGCTAATATACAGCAGAAGATAATGTACTGTGACTTTGTTTACATTATTTCCTGTAACATTTGTCACGTTTAAACTGCGTGCATGGCAGCCTTCACGTCATTTAACGAAACATCAACAAGAAAGGGTTCTAATCATCATTACAGAAATAGAACGTCAAATCAAATATTATCAGGAACACTAACACTGTGAGGCTTGGCTTATATGTCTGAATCCGTTAGCAGTTTATTTCCATACCTTGAGTGAGGTGGCGATGAGGAAACGCTCGCCAAAGCCTCTCTGTTTATCATTTCACTATATTGTAGGCAGAGAGAGAGGATGTGCCTCAACGCAACTGCCCTGTTTTAACAGTCAGGCAGAAAGAAGGAGAACCTCACTTCCACCTTTCCAACCCCCCTAGGATTTCTCTCTATACAACATATTATTCACCTTTCAAAGTGTACAGTCAGCAAAGACTCTTATTCCCTCTCTCCTTTGAATATTAAACATTAATTAACTCAAAGGAAGCATAAACTATATTTCTGGCCAGATATTTCCTCACATTGTTCATTGTTCATGGGCATTTATTGCAAGAATCAGTAACACTGATGCGCTGATCGATAATATCTATAGCAATAAAGAGTGAAAAGTGCATGAACAGCCCTCTGTGTAAACTCAAATTTCCAAACATGAAAATATTACAAATATTTGTGCAATAATTTACATATACAGCATATTGCTGCCTTGCTTGGTTTTTACTGAAGTATTAGCTGAGAATTATTATATTTGGAAATATCGATAAATAAGGTTACCGTATGCACTGCTGCAATGTTATATGTTATATATATCAGCAAATAAAATTGTAACCGGCCTGCCAGGCTGCCTACTTGATAAATCATTAACTAATATTTATTAACACTGTATTACCAGCAATGCCTTTCTGATTATATATAATAAGCAGTTATAGCTGCATTGTAAAGTAGGAAAGTATATGTATATTTTTCTGTCAATAAACACAAGAAGCAGCTTGAAGAGAGGGGAAATAAGAACAATAGTCCTCCTCAGGAACTATAAAAACAAACAAAAAACACACACATTGCATATATTTGTGGTACAGGTACAAATCATTTAGCCTACTTGTTCTCTTTTCAATGCTTGCACAGTGCTGGCATCTTGTTTAAAAAAATATATTAATTTTACGGCATAAATGGTCACCAAGCCACAAATTATTGAATCTTCAAATTAGGTGCATTCAGCAATAAATATGCAACCAAAAATGCAACATATTGTGCAAAGTCAAGTTGACACCAGGGGCAAATATAATCACTTATAAGCTAATAACTAATTACAGTCATATGGGACAAAACCTATCATACATTAACGGAAAATGAAGGTGAACTTTTAAGCAAAAGGTTATCACCATTTTATAAGGCGATGCTATGTAAATCATTTAGATGGGTTCAGTAGCCTACCAGGGAACATTAACGGCACTTGATTGGTTAGACGTAGTTTGGTTTCGCCTCCGTTTTCAATCGGGAACAACATGGCGGCCTGTTCATAAACTTTCTTTTAATCCACGTAAACAGGCCACTAGAATACATTTATGAAAACATTTGAGGCGAGAAATAGGCTAGGCAGTTGCTCAATCTTGATTCATATTTGATCTAAAACACCTACTTTAACGGTTTGATCTGAGTTTCGCAAGCCAGGCGACGAGCTACGCTGGACGCATTCATTTCCATAGAGTATTTGTGGAAAATATCCTAGGCAGAATTCAGAAACAGCGAAGGTACCACACAATCGCCGCGCCACATCCATCATGCACCACACGATCGCGTCGTCTCCTCTCCATAGAACATTTATATAATGCGTCGAACCGAGGCACCTCCCTGGATTTGGTGAGAACACACCTCAAGTGAAAACATAGGGCTTCCTAACCTCCATCCTGGTTTTTGTTCTAACCAATCCCGTAATCAGTTATGGTAATTAAGATTATTCTTTTATGTGTTTGCAAATGTCTGTGCTCGCTGAAATGCAGATTTGGCTACTTGCCATTTCCCCCTTTAAGCCTCTTTTCCTGCAGAGGTTTCAGTAATCCGGTGTACACCCTTTCAGTATTTAAAGACTATTTAAGCAATCTATGAATGAATCAGTAAATCAAATAACTAGTCATATATTCAGGGGTATGAAATATAGCTCCCCTTCACAGTGTACAGCCAAATTAATAGCTCGCTGGAATTAAAAGCTGGAAATGGATATTGCAGCTGGAACAAAAACACATTTTTTTTTTAGTTTGAGAAGCATAACACCATCCACAGAGGCTTCAGGGGTACTGTTTCAAGCTCTAATAGCAAGTTTCTTTGAGTTTTAAGTTGTAATGTTCGCATATGAGACAAGAGCTTTAATATGATTCCCCCCATATTCTAATTCTGTATTGTATGTGAACATGCAATGGCAGCTTTGTATGTAATAGAATTGAGGAAATTAATAGAAGAAATTAACATGCAGAACCCACACCTGTTATTTTTATCACATTTGTCCTTTATATGAAAACATAAGGTAGAAATCAAATTAATTGTGAGATTTTCAGTAGAATTAGTAAACACCTGTTTTTCAACACTGATTCCTTGTATTTATGAGGCATTACACAGACAACATTTGAATCAAATGGTTTTAGTGACAATTCCCATCTTCATGATTAAAAACCTTCAGGATTACAGTCCTGCTACCCTAAGAAGCAACCTCAAAATTCTGAAAACTACCAAACATTTTACCTGTTACCAGTGGCAGCTGGGGAGGCAGAAAATTTCCCTTTAAACTGATTATTGGTCTCAACCTGTTCATTTTCCTTGATTAACAATACAGCAATTAATTCACAAAATACTCAACACCATCAGATGTAGCCAGTTCTCCTCAATTAGGCTATTAGGCAAGTAATAAAATTAGTTTTATTTGTATCGCAAAATTGTGCACATTTTAATGGACATTATTTCAAATTGTGGATACATATTCTCGTTCTCCAGAACACGTTCTCACTCCCAACTCGTCAACATATGGATGCTTGGTCAGGACCCCTTGTCATCACTTTTCAACGCACTGGGTACCCCTATAGCGTCATTTTTGTACGTACAGGGTAGTCCGATAAACTTTCATGGAAGGTTGATGCTAGATTGGAAGGACCTGGGTAGGACCCTGGGAGGGACGCTCTGCTGTGATTGGTTGTTAATCTAGCATAAACCTTTTCCCAACCGTAAACATAACCTCACAGGAGTTCACGTAACTCTGGCTCATGCCCGAACTGTTAAGATAGTGTCCCAGGGTCCCGACCAGGTCCCTATCTGATCTAGCATCAACCTTCCACGAAAGTCTATCGGACTACCCTGCACATAGAAAAATGACGCTATAGGGGTACCCAGTGCGTTGAAAAGTGACGACAAGGGGTCCTGACCAAGTGTCCACATGTTGACGAGTTGGGAGTGAGTTCTCCACACTCACACTCAGAGATTATTCCTGGCAATGCACTTGTTGTGTTAGCCTTTATTGCAGGTTGTGCTGAAAGTTAACATGGTGGTTTATCTTTTTTCGTTAACTGTACTTAGTGATTAAAACTGATTTTTCTCAATTCGATTTATTGTTTAAGCTCCCTGACATTTTACATTACATTACATTCATTTAGCAGACGCTTTTATCCAAAGCGACGTACAATAAGTGCATACAGAGACGTCATCAAGATCACTACAGAACAGACAAGACAAAGCACATCCTTCCCATAATGTAGCAGCTATCCCTAGTAATGAACGTTGACTATAGTTCACAGTAAGCTGTGGGTAAATCAGCTATACTACACTTCTATTCTAAATACTATTATAACATAGTGTGAAGAAAGAAGCTGTGCGTTTACCTGCCAATGTATCATTCAGATTGCCGGCACACTTGCTAATCAAGGAAAATAATTGAAAACAGGTAGAGACCAAAAATCAGTTTAAAGGAAAGTTTTCTGCCTCCTCAATTTTCAGCTCAGCAGCCGCCACTGCCAGTTACCTTAATTTTCAAGTGACTTTGAAAAAACAAGCACAAAGTCACTTACTATAAGGCAACTTCCCAATACTGACTTCCTGCGAGAATAATAAAACAGGGATTGGATGCTGGCATCATCACTTTTCCACTGAGAAGCTCTATGGCAAACATTGAGTCCATTGGTAACAACAAATAGAACCCAGCTAACACTAATTGGTGGATACCTTCTAGCTGTAGTTAGTCCCTTCATTGAAAAAAGGACTCCTGGAAGCATTGCCAGAAGGAATCTACCAATCACCATCAGGGTTGTTCTGTTTTTTCCTACCATAGTACTCCATGATTGGAGTGCCTCTCTGGTTTCTATTTTAAAAGTTACAACAAAAAAAGTTTCCCCTATCGCCTGAACTCTCAACCAATCCCAAACTCCCTATGCGCCTTCCTACAATGTTAATTCACAGACTACAGACGCAGTGCCCAAGGGATATGTAGTTCAGTCTGGCCCCGACACTACAGTGTGCAGTGTGTTTTTTGTCTTTGAGAACAAAGGGAAATGGGAAGACTTCAGGGAGACACATGCATCAAGCGCTCAAACCACATACTGTTTCACCTGTGAGTTTGAATGTGAGCTTAGAGCTTACGGCTGTGTGGTCCATACAGATAGTCTGATACAGATTCACTCATATACCAACCCATGCAACAAAGCACACACACACACACACACACAGGCTTCACTAATAACAACTCACACATACTTACATACACAAATATGCACACAGACCAAGGCATGGTGATAATAGCTGAGAGTCTTTCTTTTTGGAGTTTTAGTTTCTTCCTACTTTTTGCAATTTCTCTCTGCACATAAAAAAACAGACAGCATCTGTCTTCATCATCTTCTCTCAGTGTGAATGCACTATTGTCCTGCAATGTGCTCCATTTGGGTTGATTCTGGCCTTTCGACTGTGTTGGCATCGCTGCTCCATGGGTTCACTAGTCAGTGTCACAGCACAGATTGTTTTAAGGGTCCTCTATCATTAAACTGTAAACAGAGGGTCACTTTCACTACCGTAACTAGCTCCTGCAGCCCATGCATTTGTACAATGTATCACTTAAAGCAGTAGCCAATATAAAATTGTTCATACAATGATGATAGGCTATAGATAAAATCACAATAGGCAGTGTTTCTTTTTAGGACAAGCACGACAATAGTCACAGAGGTGAACTTGACTCTCTCTTCCCATTTCTCATTGTAACCGTTGTCCGTCATTGTGAATGAAACTCGAGCTTTGGTAGCTCAGTGCTTGGACCAGTACATGAGCAGGATATTGGCGTGTGCATTTGTTTACTTTTGCATGTTTGGATGTACTTCTTTGATGCGTGTTGCACCTTGACTAAGAAACTCGAAATAAAACACACGGCTGTGTATTGCTGATATTTTAGTCGGCACATTGTTTGTAGGGATTTTCACACTGTGGGAAGTTATGCATGAGACACCAGAGATAGTTTTGCATTGCTCTAATGTGGCATTTATTTCTACCCAGAAAGAGCAATAGGTCAATAAATGTGGCAGCAATGGTTAATGCAGTTATAAAGCGCATCATGCAGAACTGCTGTTGAGATAACTGTGTTCGTTACAAAGCACCCAACCAAAGTGAAACCCGTGCAAATTTCACATGTCCCTGTGGAGGCTCCTTTAAGGCGTTATGGTATATTAAAGTAACTTAAATGTTCTTGATTAGGGGTAGTGGTCCCTGATCTATGTGTATGCCAACCAATGATTAAACCAATGATTATACTCAAACTGTTTCCATGTACCTTCCTTGATTATCAGTCAAGAAATGAATTAGCTGAATAATCAGTACCATTGTAATTTAATCTGTGAGATCAGAACGTTTTTGAAAGGATGAGGCCACCCAACTGCCTCAAAATGACTTGCTGTCTGGTCTTTGGGGTAAAATATTGAAACAGGATTTATACAGTCTACCTGCCCAGTGATGCACTGCTCCCATGAACCTTCTGCTGTTGCATCTGTGATCCGAGTTTGAGGGATCTGCCTTTGGCCAAACTGGGCCAAAATTATGCAATTATTTTCCTTTTGCTTTCTGTTTTGAGAAGACTACATGCATATTTGTGTGTGTGTGTGCGTGTGTGTGTGTGTGCGTGTGCGTGTGTGTGTGATGCATTATTGAAGAGCTGAGAGGTACTACTCTGTAGCGGGGCCCTGTAGAGGGGCCAGGCCCGGACCCTCTGCACAGGTGAACTCCAGCCAGCCAATGAGACAAAGTAGAGCCTGTACTGTCTACTGCTTTAGCCGCATAGCTGGTCTCCCACAGAGAGCCTTCTACTCAGCATGCACACCCTCTACTCAAGGAGCATTGGGGAGACTCAGGGCACAGTTGCTTGGGAAAAGGTCACAGTATTGAATATTTAAGACTACCAACAGCATCTGTGAGCCAAAACTTTACTTAACGTAGTTAAGCAGATGTTCAGTCTACTGATAATTACTTGCAGTAACACAATTTTTTAAAATAACCACTGGGAAAAATAAGTTATTTTTAGCAGCTATTTTTGCTCCTGTGAAATAATTTGTCTGCATCATCATCAGAAGCTGCTGCACATTCACATAAACTCTTTGAGCAATAAAACTAGCTGAGCAATAAAAAAAAAACCTTTTACTTGATTTCACATAGTCATTTCTCTGTGACATTTCTGTAAGTGGCTGCCAAAAAGGGAAATTGGGAAATACATGATTTTGATATAAGGCTAGACGCTCAAGAAATTTTGGTGGACAAATGTTCTGAAAACACATTTGGAAATGAGGTGTTCTATAAAACATTAGGGAAATGCAATAAGGCCAGTGGTAAACTTGGCTAAACTAGGACTAATCTCAGGCTGAGATGTACTGTCTGTAAAATGTCTAGAAATTGAAGTAGTTGATGAACTACTCAATTGGAGTCCCACCTACACAAGGTTATGATTTCTGAAGATGTATCTGGCGATGCTACAATAGTTTAATTATAAAGCACCTGCCAAGAAGTTGTTGAACTTTTCTCACATCAGATTGTTAACCGAGTGAAACTCATGGCTATAAACCTGACAACTGACGCTAAACTGGACACACTCCAGTGTTGTTCTGAGCTATCTGTCACTGGACTTATCTGGTTACACCATTGCCATGGTAACATGACATGACTTGGAAGCCCTTTGCTGAGCTGTGAATTCTGTTTCCTACCTCTTTCCATCAGTGAAGTTCCCCAAAGGAAGGGAGGAAGGAAATGAAAGAAAAAATGTGCATGCTGCATATTTGATTTGATTTACTTTGGTTGTTTGCCCATGTTTCTCATTGCAGAAACAGTAGATTCAGGTACGGCTTGAATTATTCTCTTTGTGAAATAATTTTTTCTTCCAGAAAAGGTTAAAGAAAACCTCTCTCTCAAAACATCTCCCTAAGGCCCAAGAACCTTCAATAATAAAATCCCCCCCCTCCCCCCACACACACACACACACACACACACACACACACAGCACTGCTCCTAACACTCTCTATTTACTTTCCAAAGTTGAAAGAAGACTTTTAAAGAGCACCTCAAGCAAGTAAATGTGATAAAACTGCTTACATATACTGTATTTATTTGCATGTGTTTTGACACCGTTATTACCAAATCAGACAGATTTTTGTCGTCCGCACCGAAGCCTGCCGTTACCAAACTCGTGAATCTCAGAAGCCTCGCATCACTTTTCAAGCTTGTCACTTCTATGATTATGACAGAGGAAGAGAACACTGCAAAATGCATGAGTTCAACCCTTCCACCCAGGTGAAATCCTTAGAGACAAGCTTCAGCTTTGCTCAAGTATTACCATCTTAAAGAAATAACAGGTACTATTTCCTTATTTTGCTATTTCTTTTTCTGTTTTTGTTTTGAATGAATGTCTGCATAACTCACAAATGGGCATTCTTGAGGTGGAAAAAGGAAGAAAAAAACACGTCCTTTACCTGTGTGCTCTGCTTAAGCAGTACACACACATACGCCCACCACCCCCCATCACCGCTGCTCACGCCAAAACACCACTAATCAATCTCCCCTTTGTCCCACCCCTGCAGACATACCCTTTGCTGCAAGGTCGGCCCCCTGAAAAAAAGTCATCCAATATAACATTAAACTTGATGAATTGATCCACAAAGGAGTTGTGTTGTTTGGTCTCAAAAGTCATTTTGTATTGTTTTTTCCCCCTTAATGACCATGGCCCCCGATCCTGGTGCACTAAACTTGAATTTCTACACAAGTTAAGCACTTTTTTCCCTACCTGCCTCCTGGCTCGGTTGACTTAAGTGGGGATATGATTGATGCGTACTAGGGTGGATTCTCACCCAAAAGAAAGCATGTGCCGTTTGTGTATCCTGGCTTGGGACAATTTTTATCTAGCTTTATCTACACAGCCTTGCTCGCACAAAAAGAATAAATTGGGCAAACCTGTAAGCCAGCATATGAATTACAGTTCGACTCTTTTTTCAAGTGGACCACAATGATTTTGCATGCATCCAATACCGACAATATCAATTCAAACAATTGTAATTTTAGGTCAATTTAGAGTCTTGTTATGTTCAAATGAATTATGTGACAAGACGAGCTAAAATTGAATATATGTTTAAATCCATACTTACGTCACCACATTTGGTAGCCCATTGCTAATGAATTGTAAATATTGTATACGTACCTCTTTCATTAAAATATAAGCCAATCAGCACTTATGTTCCCTTTTTTTAATAGACACAGCCACCCTTATGTAACCAACCCTCAAGTGTGCAGAGTCTAGTTCCTATTACAACCAACATTTACAGCTCTTCAGAGACTTTTGCCTCATCCCTGCACTCTTTGTCACCATTATTTTGTAAGGGCGAGGTTAATTTCTTAATTGTGCGACCACCTAATTTGCATGAAATCTGGAAAGTAATAGCAGACTCAAAGTTCTCAAAATTTACTTGATTAACAGATGTAACAACATCGGTAACAACATTGGCAGGTAATTAACTAGTGTCTCATGCAGTACTGTTCTCTTTGCTCAAGTCACATACACAACTAGCCTAAATTGAATGCAATTAATGTAACCGTTAAAAGACAACGCTTTCTGACATTGCCTGTAAATTGCATGATTAGTCGCACAAATTTGAGCTGTAAACTCAAGCATCAGTGCTTATTTTAGTTTTGTTTCCATAAACTATATACCGAATAAAAATCAGGCTTGTAAAACGTGTTTTTTAAGTGTGTACCTGGGTCAGTTGTTTTTTACAATCCACATTTTCATTTAGGGATTTGGATTGAGATATGGCAATGAAGCCCCTTGTAAATGCACATACAGCCAACTATTAAACTATTAAAGTCACCCATGCCTCGTAGCACCAAATAATAGGTTTTTATATAGGAAACAACAACTGAATGGGAACTCTGGAACAAATTAAAATTTTCCGTCCATGGATATGGTTTAGGATGAACTGTTCTAAGTACATTTTTTACAACTTTGCATGGACCACCCATATTGGAGTTAAATGATTGCGTACGTCAAGTGAGGATGTGTGTATCTCAGATGTGCATAAGTCTGACGTAGCTGTATGTAAAAAGCACATAAGATCCTCAGGCCAGGATCTGGTCCCGTATGAATATATTTAAAATATCCTTTACGAAAATATCTAATTTCAGAGGATGAGCTGAGACAGTTGAAGGGTTTCAGTGGCGCTGGATCTCCCATAAACCATTTTTATTATTCTAAGACTCAACCAACCTCATTTCTCCATCAAAACAAAACAAAGCCAACATTTGTGTCTTCATTTGTTATGCACATCATTCCCTTCATATTAAAGGGATTTTAATTTGCAATCTTGTACAGGTTTTCTGCAATCCTCCCAGGCTCCCACGACTGTGTGCGAATTGAAATGCTACAACTCTGTGAAGAACCTGCTGGTTGAGATGAAAGCACAACATTTCTCCATTAGAATATCGATAAACAACACGCGGCCTAATGAGTGGCGGCTTTGAGGAACTGAAAGATAATAATAATGAGTAATGAGAGGTAATCAGTAAAAAAAAAGCAGGCAATTTTGCCAGAGGGTTTATACACACGTGACTTAGTTAATGTCAGTCATATTGATGAATCTCAGCCAATGTGCAAGCAAATGCATGACTGTTGTGTGATGTTTGTGGGAATGGTTACACAAGTGTGTGATGGCATGTGTGAAAAACACTGCAGTATGTGTGCGTATTTATATTGGAAATACAGATTACAGTCAATATGAATCAGGCAGGCATATCTCTCATTAAAGGAGGATTTTTATCATATTCACTCTTATATTGTCAGCCATCCTTGCTGTAGTGTGGGTGCAACGTTATAGACATTCACGTTGTAATACATTACTTTCTCTCTTACCCAGAAAACTGCAACAAACAAACAAACAAACAAAAAGCATATTATAGTCTGTAGAAATAGGGCAGAAATAGGCCCCGCTTAGCACATAAATCCACATACCCTGCATGCACACAGGGTGCACTGCAGTACAGGGGAGTTCAAGATCTAAGGTAGGCGTAGGCAATCTTGCTCTGGAGAGCCAGGGCTGTTTTTGGTTTTTATTGCATCTGAACCACTAATTGCATAATTTGATTGATGATTTTATACAATGAATGCACGTGACCATGCCTTGACGGTGTTTCTATGGTCACTCTTTTGGGTGAATGTTCAGGCTTGGATTCAGAGCATTGACCAATCACACAGTGCAATCAAGCCCACATGGAACAAAAAGAACATCAGCTACAAAAGCTCTAAATAACATTAGCCACAAAATCTCTCGGCAGCAAGCAGCTACAGTAGCTCACAAGCTGCACTCACAAGCAAACCTCTGGATGAATGATATTACTGTCTGGTATTACTTAACTGTAGCCTATGTCGTCAGTTTGTAACCTCATTGGTTTTCTTCTCAATAAAGTAGAAAGACAATCACAATGAATAAATTAAAAATCATAATACAGGTTATAAAATGAAGTGATTTGTCTTTTCGGTGTTGTTTGTTTTAGTGTTTTTGGCCCGTTGTGCGTTCTGTAACACCCTTGGGGAAGGGGGATTAAAGATAGATTATCTGAAGACAGAATGACCCAGGCTAGGAGAGTCCCAGCAGGAGAACAACGGTGTACCGCAATGACAGCAGCACCTCTAAAGACTTATCAGGAGGCGAGTCAGGGAAGGTGTCATAAGAAACATATGGCAGCCCAGCAAATGACAATACCCATTGCCCCAGGAATGCGCCCAAGCGGCACAACCTCTGTCAGCCAGCTTTGTGAGCTGCACCGGCGAAAGAGGCGCTGGCCATGGGGCTCACACTCCACTTGCTCGGTCACCACGAGCTGCCGGAGAGCTGAGCGGTGACCGAGTATGTATCACCCAAGTGGAACGGTGGCGATTTTGAGCATACCGCGCAGCTTAAAATGTAACCCAAACCATGCGAACTTGGACAAATGCTCCGAATAGTGGGTTACCTTGCCAGGAACAATAGCACTAAGCCTTTGTGTTTCCCGGACCATGGTAGCATCAAAGGAACTTCCTCCTTCAAAGGACTCCTCAGATGACAGGCTGGCTATACCTTAGGATCTGTCAACCTATGATGCCCTGAGATTGCTAGGCATATCAAGCTATCCTAGAAACTGTTCAAATTCTAGCAAGTGGGTAGGATGATGTTTTGTTTTATTTAAGTATCTCAAGCACTTTTTTTACGAGACGTTTATTTGAGGTGGTAAACAATAGCCTGCTAAACTTTGGATTACATGACTACATAGTGACCTTGGGTGCGTTCAGTTATCTCCTGCATGTGTATAATGTGTTTGTTGGCATGCATTATTGTCCTTAGTTTCTTTCATTTCTTTTGCTTTCCAATCACGTTGCTTGTTTTGTATCTTTCATATTGCATAATATTACAATTTGCATATTTAATTAATAAATCTTCATAGATAATATTTTTTTTAAAGTCAGTATTCTCTTGATTTGAATAAACAAGCTCTGCTAATAACTCACTGAATACATATAAGAACGTGTCATATACACACCTTCCGGTGACCCATGTCGACTAGAGACCTATTCTCAGCCCACGTCCTTACCTATGCCCCCGGAACAGTGTTGGATGGTCCTTGGGAGCAGAGAGCGCATTGAGCCCGGTTGAGGAAATGTGAAAAGGGACTGGGGGTGTTTGTATGTACAAGCCAACACAGCCATTGCACTCTGTCTCCAGGGCTTTGTGGGGTCATGGTCTCATCCAAAAGCAAATATCTCCTCCCCATGCTCCGTGAAATTCACACTCCTGTCACAGGTTTCAAGGTTTTCAAAGGTCTCGCTCAGCCCTTTCGCTTAGGAACCGTACTATGCTGAATTTTGTAACACTTTATTTATTATTTTATTAATTGTATGGAAATGTGTCCCCTTAATTCAAATACTCTTCTCGATGTGTTGATAGTCAGTGCTGTACAAAGCAGCTGTAGCTAAATTGACTTTCTTTTTGTGAATGAGAGTTACTGGTGTGCAGAGCATTGCATTTGATGGTTCTCTTGTTGCTCAGTTATCACCTATCTCCTTGATAACAGTGAAATCTCAAACAATAAAGCAATTTCTTCAAGTGGCCCGCCTAATCTTTTCTGTATTTTTATAGTCCCTTCTGAGGATGCTTTTATAGTTCTGTTTTCTGAAGTGTACAAGAAAATGTCATTCTTACAACCTAGATGTACAGCCCACAGATCATCTCAAAAGCAGTTTAATGTCACATTAAAAATGTGATCACGGTAATTAACTTACAAGAAAGACGTTTAAGGGGAAATGTGGCAGAAATGTGAACGCGCCTTCCTGAGAGACAGGGGATTTCAATAATTATGTGAATTAAATACCTGCATGTAATGTGATCTGTAACAACAAAATATATTGGGACTTATACATTTTATGATCATTTTTACTTTTGCAACTTCAGTATTTGTTCACATCACTTGAACTAATAAAGTAGAAGATGAGTCTGAGAGCATTTCAGGTCCTAAAGCAGGTTAGAATTGCACGTGACAGTCATTTTCTCACCACCATTTCAGTGTTTTTCTTCCCACTGAGGAATTTTTTTACCTCACTTGCTTGCTTTTTGTGGGGTCAGGCCTGGTTTCTGCCCAATTGTCTTTGTTTCTCTGTAAAGCGTCTTTGTTACAGTCCTCTGTAAAAAGCGTCATACAAATAAAAATTGAATTGAATTAAATAGTCCTTGTCAGAAAATCTGAAAGGCTGACTTTTGTTTGTATGTTTCAGTTGGGACAGTTCAATCCAGTCCAAACATAAATACTTTCCTCCTCATTGTTTTCTCTCCCATCTCCATTTTAATGTTAGCTAGAGCTCTAGCTTTGCTGTTGGTTTGTCTGATTTCATTGTGATTATTGTATTACTCCTTTGGTTAAACCCCAGTGTCTCGGTTTGAATGCCGCTTAATCAAAATCAGCTCAGAGGGTGTAGAGTCAGGTCAGGAAATGCGCCAGGCATAAATGCAGTATATACAGTAATTATTCTGCTCAGTGTTAAACAAATGACCCCACTGATGAAATGTATGACAACTTTGCATGTTCCTAACATGCCAATCCATGTTCACAGTGCCCCTCAGGCCTGCTGTGCCATATTTGTAGCCTGACTGAAGCAGTGCTGATTATTTGGCTGGGCATCATTAATCCTTGATGTGTCTTGGCCTCTGTACACCTGGCTCTCAGTCATCGACTGCTGTGTCATGTGGAGCGTCAGTTCCACCTCGGACCAGTAGGTGTCAGTTCTGGGTGCGTGGAGCACAAGTAAAACTGATCCATCACTGAACACAATACAGTGTGACAAAATGTGTATGCTTGTGCTGGGAAAGTGAGTGTCCCATAGATTATTTTATACAGTAAGATCTTCAGTGTTCCAATTCAGTTCCAACAGTTTATGTAAGGCCAAACTGGATAATGGGTCTGATTTGCTGACTAATGTCTTGTCACTTACCAAGGTACACATGCTATTATGTTGACAAAATTCTCACATAACAATATAGCTGTACCTATATGCATTCAAATACTCTAACATACATGAATAGTAACACTTAACTGAAGGAGGACTCAAATTAAATAGCAATTTAGCTGCCTAGTGCCTATCAAAATGCAATAAAGAGAAAGTCACAATGCAATCAAATCCATTCAGCCTTCTGCCTGCTAGGACCAGGTTAAGGTATGAAGTACTGAGAATAATTTTCATGCATCCAGTAAAATATTTAATTTGAACAGAAGTGAAAAATAATATACTTGTAATATGCTTGTAATATGAATGACATTGTCAATATTACTACCATGTTTAGATCAGAAGATCCTGCTACCTTCCAGTGCCAGGGACATACAACCCAGTTTTATCTGAGCATCCCTCTGACATGTTCATATAAGACATTGCTCCAAAGATATGCAGTACTGGATATACCAGATGAGATCAAAGCTTACCAGAAATTGCACACTCGCACACATGCCATTCATGCAGCTTTGGACACTCTCTCTTCAGACTGTATTTCATTGCCTCTGGCCCCTTCCAGCATACTCTCCAATGACATTTGCAGCTGGAATATCACAGTCAACATTTTTCCTGTGCGAAACCTTTTTTCCTTAGTCTGGAATCAGATTGGTTTGTTATGACAGTTGGTTTTATGACTGCAAGCACAAAAATGAGCTCTTAATAGAGGTAGCAGTATTTAAACTAATAGTCTTCAGCTGTGTTTATGCGTATAATTACTGTTAATGAATGGACACCTAAATGAATAACACATATACTTTCACACACATATACTGTCACAACACTTGTGGTAATATGCAACTCTCTTCGTGAATTCCCCTTTGTGCCAACTGTTATTGTGGTTTGATGTTAAAAAATAACACATGCTGTATGCTCACAGTACATAAACAACGGTCATGTTTTTGCAATATGAATGGCAGGTGTGATTTCAAGTGGACCCTGAATAAATACTAATATCATTTTCATATTTACTTTCCCTCAATCGTACTGCAAACACGGGCAGTGACAACTCTGAGAAAACACTAAAACAGGTATGATTATATTGATGTTTGATGAATAAAACAGATTGTTGTATTCTTGTTTTTTACACATCATGTCATGCCTGACATATCACTTTAGCGATTATATTTGTAGCATTTGCGCTAGGTTGTTGGAAAAAAAGTCTTAATCTTAATGGCAATTTTTTTATGTACTTCACTACATGAAAATGGCTGAACAAATCTTTCCTATATTTGTTTTAGGGCAAGATGTTGCTGAGATGAGTTGATCTACCAAGTGACTTTGTAATTGGTGTTAAAACGGTGGAGATATTGACTGCCGAAATTTGGACTTTTACCACGTAAGTTACAACCAAAACCCCCTAATATACAGGGTATATACACTGATCAGCCACAACATTTAAAACCACTGACAGGTGAAGTGAATAACATTGATTATCTCGTTGTTATTTTGGTTCTGTCCCTCTAGCACTTTGAGTTTGAAAGAATACAATGACAATGTGGTTGAAGTGCAGACTGTCAGCTTTAATTTGAGGGGATGTTCATCCATATCGGATGAACCGTTTAGAAATTATAGAACCGTTTCTACATAGCCCCCCCCCCCCCCCCCCCCCATTTTCAGGCATCAAAAAATATTGGCATAAAACATTAACATAATGTATAAATAAAGTAATTTTTAATACTTGGTCACATATCCTTTGCATGCCATGACTTCCTGATGTCTGTGACCCAACAATATCAAAAGACTCTTGATATCTTATTTTCTGGTACTCCTACAAGCGATACTATAACCTCTCTGCATTTGAATGGATCTCGATGGGAATTGGGGGGTGGGACTAGATTTAGCTGTAAATTACACTGGAACAGTATGGAACACATGGTTGGCTAAATGGCTCTAAGGGTCTGACGTCAAACAAGCCTTAAACCATCACTCTGCTGCCAGATATGCAGATATACAAAACGGTTAATCCGATATGGATAGAAATAGCCCCAAATTAAAGCCGACAGTCTGCACTTCAACCTCATTGGCATTGTATCCTTTCAAACTCAAAGTGCTAGAGTACAGAACCAAAATGATTTATTTTGGTGAACCATTATAAGCAGAAAAGTGAGCTTACCTTGCGTGTGCATGCCAGCAGCAGAACCTTTATCCTGGAACCAGCAGAAAGTTTATCCAATGCTTTTGAGATGAGACGTGCAAAGATAAGGCTTCTTTAAATTATCTTTAGTGGGGCTTGAAAAGTGGAAAAAATCAAGCTATCAAATTGCAAACAAATGCAAAAAGGATTATAATCCTGACAATGCGATTTCATAGATCCTTGTTGATTTATGTTCAATATTATAAAACACAGATCCTGCCTGCCACAAGTGTTAACTTTTAGATATAGATTTTGAATTGAAAGAAATTGAATGACCATCTGATTGAATAGTTGGATCAGATTAATTAAATAAATTATTGAGCTCAATGTGCAATTAATTTAATTAACTGCATGGGATAGAAAATAAACCGGTCTATTTAAATGTATGATGTGATGTTTCCAGGGTTTACTCAGCACAGTTAGTCAGCTACGAGAAACAGGCCAAGTTCCTCAACCATTAAGCAGAATGAGGTTTAGCAAGATTTAAATGAGGAAATATTGTGCTTTCATCTCAATAGCAGCAGTTGTGCTCAGTTGTAACTTTTCCCATTTACACACAGCGGTGTGAGCCTGAATGGAGTGCTACAAATATTCCTGATTACAAAATAAAACCTTAAATAAAACCTTAATGTTGGGCAAATTACATCCACATCAGAGGAATAAACTTCTGTTTAGATTTTTTGAGCATTTTTGTTCTCTCACAACAGCGCAAAGGTTTTAAAGGAGACCCAACATAAACATGGTGCATCAATAGTTCCTGGGTCCATCTGTCTACATTTAAAGTTTTTAGTGTATTTAATTTTTTTTTTTTTGTAGTTCTGCGGTCGTCATCACCGGAACCAATGCAAATATTTCCTGGTGATGAGCCTCCTTATTAAGGCCTGTTGTTTTGAGTGTGAACCAGGGTCAGCCTGCATCAGGCCTGTGAGGTTCTCTCCTGTACCTGGCTATAGCGCTGCGATGTAGCACTAAGAGCCTGCAGGAGACGGCGGGTTGATGAAGAGATGCAGGGGAAAGCAAGCAATTTATCCTGGGCCTTTGAGAGAATTCATCAAAGCACGGGGGCCCTGTGGAAGCTGGGCCGCACTGGAGATTGACGCTGAATCAATTTGGATACGACAAGGAAAGGGGAGATCTTTCAACGTTCTGACAGTGAGAGTAAATGTAAGACGAGTTCAGATTTAAGAGTAAACTGCTATGTTTCTCTCTCTGTGTTGTCTGCATTCAGTTTATTCTGTAGTGCATTACTTTATGTCACAACCAGAGAACTTCACAGAATTGCAGTAGTGTGCTAGAGCAATATCTAAAATGTCTGACCAATAATGGATTCTCTGCCATCTTATCTGGGCATGAATGGTTAAATCAGTTACAAAACTGAGAGAATCTGTCCATCCAACTCCCCATGAATTGTAATTTACAATACAGTCACAGGTTACAGGTACAAGACCAGTCAATCCTAGTCCAGGCCCGCTGGAGTGTAGCTGAAATGATACCCTGTACCTGTTGATTCACTCTAAAAGTCGCCAGTATTATTCTATCAAGTCTTATTTCTCTTCACTATTTAGTATGCTTCTCAACACATTACAGACATATTTCATCCTTCTGTGTTTTTTTTTTTACTTTAATTGCAGCAGTCTTGAAGAATGAAGTCGCTCACTGTAATGCTGTTGACCTTTAAAGCATATTCTTTGGAAAGGACATATTGTTAAAATATCACTCAAGTCTTGTAATGCTATGATTACAAAACAAACACAATTAGAAAGGAAAGGCCATTTATATAGCTGTTGGTTGGAGTATTTATTATTATTATTATTATTTATTTTTTTCATGTAATTATTTGGCAGACGATCATATATTCCGAGACACCTATCAGAAGCTAAATTAAATACAGCAGGACAAACAAATGGAATATGGGTATTGGACAGCCAAATGGTACATAGCAAAGCGAATAATAATAATAATAATAATAGAATATTGTAATGTTTTATCAACATATAGTGTCAAACAATTATTCTTAATAGCAACATATAATACATTACATTGACATACACAGAGCCAAACACTGAGCTCTAAAGGTTACAGTACCTTATCTTCTGGTGTTGACAAGGCGCAACAATTACCCTTAAGGTAATGTCATTGTATTTTTTTTGCCATACTGCCATACTAGACTACATACTAACCATGGGTTGGAGAAATCACATTTTGAGTGTCAGTCCACATTCCTTGAAGGAAGGTGTGAGTGTGTGTTTTTAGTAAATGTCGGACAGGTGTGAGTGATTCTACAGTATGACAGCGTCAGGTAGCTCAGTCTACGTATAGGAGCTGGCAGATAATAAGGGGTTTCCAGGCAGAGAGTTCATGTTGGGGCATAAGGTCTGATGATGGATTGATGATAGTAAGGAGCTGTGCTCTGGACTGCCTGGTAGATTAGCACAAGGGTCCTGAATTTGACGCAAGCAGCAATCAGAAAGCCACTGAAGGGGGAAAGGAGAGGAAAAACATGGGCATATTCTGGGAGGTGGAAAACAAGTTTTTTTTTAGCAGCATTATGAATTTATTAAAGTGCTATGCTGGCATATGTGGCCAATAGAACGTGTCCGGCTGCACATGTTTATGTCAAAGAGAGTACCAATAATCTATGATCCAATTATAAGACTGTCAATAGTCTTATTTCTAATTGTTAAAAGTAATGGATCACAGGAGTAGGTAAAAAAAAAAAAAAAAATGAGTGTGAGTTTAAGGACACAAAGTGATTTTGGATGAAAGCTAAACTAAATATGCACATAAATAACACGTGCTGAAAAAATAATGGTGCTGAACATCGTGACGGTGACTACACTCCCCTGACACACACATTACAAAAATAGGCATGCACATGCTGCCTGCATCTTTGTACCGTCTGCATACAATCTTTGCTTTTGAACATAATTTGCACCTGTCTCCATTCTCTTGAGACCATCTGCACATACATCGATTTTAGTAATTGCAGGGGGGCTGAGGACCAAACAGACAAAGCCAGCGCTTCATTGTACTGTTATGATTCAGATTTTTTAAATCTGACCTAACCCAACATGCCAGTTGAATTTACGACAACTTAACGTCAGGTTATTTTAGCTTGTAAGCTCATACTTGGAAGATTGCAAACAACTCGCTGGTTAATTTAGCAAATTTTTCATCTCACATTCACATAGTTGTTCTTGCAACTACAAAAAAAAAAAGTATAAATAACTAGCCATCTGGTTGAAATCTGTAGCATATTGGTATCCCTGTGAAGCCCTCACAACGTCTGTGAGCTAATCAGCTGACCGATGCTACCAGGTTCCTTCACAGCACTGGCACCAAATTGTGGAGGCAGTTTGTTTTTGTACCCTTTAAAAAGACTGAAGGAGTTGTGGGAATTTCGATGATGTTAAAGGCTAATTTGTTCTACATCACATAAATTATGGCAATTTTGTGGGTCCAAATGGTCAATCAATGTACAGAAAGGGCAGTCGATGGGTTATTGAATGAAATTCTCTGTGTTTGTTTTATATTTTCTATCACTGTTGGGCCTGTGGGCAATGGGGAATTAATGCATTTCTGCAAGGGGTATAATCATCCAAGAAATTTATAAAGTCATACCAACATTTACTCTCCCTGAAGAACTGATGTCAATATCCGATACAAATACTCCCTCTGTGCATTATGAGTTATTTAAGCTGATTCCCCCCTTGTAGAAAAAAGTCAATATGACAGCATTGGATTTATGCAGCCAATAAATACATAGTGCTGAATGAGAATTCCAGATTAGTGTCTACAGCAATGTTTCACACATGCCAGCAGGTTTGCCTGCAGACAGCTATATTAACTAGTTCCCCATACTTACTGCGAATTGGCATATGCAGTAAAACGGAATTCCACTGGATGTTGCCTAATACAACTTTTACTCTACTTCATTTCCCAGAAGTCCTTTGTAGAACAGCCTACACACTTTAGATGTGAGTTTCTAAAGTGCTGCTCCTGTGTATAGCTCAGCGGAGTTAACGGCGTTCCCCATAATGCAGTCTCAGCGCTTTCCCCAATTCAGCTGACCTGGTAACAAGGGCTGCTCTAAAACAACGAAAAAATGAGTGAAGAAGGAATATTTTGAAGTGGGTTTTTCTTCACCTCCTCCCTTGACAAATAGCACAGCTTCCAGACATCAGTCACTTGTGATATCACTCATTACCACCTCAAGGCTGCAACTGTGAAGTTTCTCGCAAGTTATTCTAACACTGCGCCCGTGTGGGAGGAGTTGCGGGCTGTCGGAGGGGTGGCAGGTGAGGCGATCTCCTGCGCGCCAGCCCCTCGTCAGCGCAACGTCGGCCTCCCACGGAAAACTGCGTCGCGACCGTCAGCAGTGACTTGCATTTTGAAAGCAGCCGACTGGAACAACAGGAAAAAGAGCGATTTCTCATTTGCATCGTCTCAAGGCGCAGTTAACATAATTATGCGTCGCCTTTTTGCGCGTGTGCTGAAATGCGTTCCGGGCACATTGTGTTGCTAACCTGCCATGCTGCCTCTCTCTCTATCTCACACGACTGCGGGCAGGAGTGCAAAACGGAACGAGGGCTCACGCCGAGACACGTGCACGCGGACTGCATCAGAGGGAGCAGTAAACCACACTATTATCTTCTCCTGGCGTGCGGAATTCAGGATACCTGATTTGCATATCTAATCAACCTCTGCGAAACAAAATGGGCATTAAGAGTCCTGTTAAGGGAGATCAAATGATAAAGTATGCAAAGTAAGAAGTTCACAGGAAAAAATAGGTCAATTTCACTTCACATATTAAATCAGAGGGAACACAGCCCAGTAAATTCATTTACATGGGGAGTATTCTATAATGTATCATATGAGACAGTCATTTTATGCTCTATAGATGTACCGAAAATCAATTACCCTTCTAAAGCATTATTGTGTATGATACTCACTATACATGCCAAATCACATTGATTTAAGCCATTTGATTATTAGTGTCAACCTGAACCTGGATAAAGATTTCTAAATCGGGTTTCATGTCTTCCCCACGGTAATTACTTCAGTGACGTCTCCAGCTGGGAGAGCTTTGTAGATTAATTCAAAGGACAAATCATTCATTCTAGTCCATTCTAAGATTTATTCTAGTCCATTCTAACACAAAAATCAGTTGTTTGGGAGTATTCTCGCGTATCATTATGCAGTAATTTAATGTTTTCTAGATGTACTTAAAATAAATTATACTTTGCAATTAAAATTAAATATAATGATCATTAAAGCAGGTTAAAACACATTCATCCAGGACCAGTGTTCTTGGGGCACAATCTAGCCAGTGCCAAGATTGCAGAAATTACTCACATTAGCCTAGCTTTGCTTTGTTCATGGGGATTCATTCATTTTACCTTGGCAGAGGGCAGATTCCAGGTCCTGTACAATGCTCAGGAGAACACATCATCAGATGCCCTGAGGTCTCGTGGCCTCACACCTCAACCTAACTCCGCCTTTAAAATGCTTCCCAAACATAATGGATTATTTTCACATTATTGACAGTAAGGAATTTGGAATGATCATATAGCAAAGTAAAAATGGCTGTTATCATGTATACAGGAATGCCTTCATTGTATCGTCATTTCCCACAAAATGCATCTTTTTGCACATACATGGAATTTGTTTCAGTTTGGCTCACATCAGACCCCGGCGCTATGGGCGGGCATTTGGGAACGGGCCCCGCCCTGGACGACCTCTGTGCCCCCCCCCCCCCCGCCCCCAGCCCAGCCCAGCCCAGCCGTCCCTCCCCTCCAGCTGCTGACAAACAATAATTACCCTATTCATTATTATCATTATAAGCCTAATAGCAATATTAGGCATCATATTAGGCATATGTATTAGGCATACTTATACATTAATAGTATCTTTTTATCAAATTTAGAAATAGTTCAGAAATATGTAATGAAACCTTACCGAGTTTAGCTAGCAAAAGTGAAACGGAGACATCACAGATATTGGAAAATGTCTAAAAAAGAAACCAGCAGCACGTTTTGCTCACGAGCACCTGCACTTTTTGTAGTGTTCCGCTACTTCACACGCGTTCTACACACACACAGTGTTTGTGCACCCTTGAGATTATTTTTCTCATTCCCTTTCTCACAGCTTTTCTGCAACGGAACCTGTCTTTTCACATGGCTTGGCTCAAAAATGGGAAGTTCCAGAATGAACTGTACCGGGACTTCTACGTTTTGCTCATGAGTAACCTACTGGTGGTTTTTTTTCTTCTCTCCCGTTTCATGCATTGCTGTAGGGGCAACTCCCGTTGTAGTTGAGGTGGGAACAGAAGAGAGCAGCAGCAGTAAGAGATGGTAAAACTACAGTCTTGTGAATTGCACTTGTAAATTGGTTGCGGTCATGTCAGAATTATTTTTGGTGTCGGACTTCATTGATGTGTTACTTTAGTCAATTATAGTTCATTGATTTGGATTGGAGGAAAGTAGCCTACGCATATGATGATGTTATGTTTATGGAGAGCTGTGTTTCAGACACCGTTAATGCCGGAATGAACGCATATGCTACAGGCTGCGGTTTGTGAAAGCACAATATCCTGTGTAGATGAGCCGGCATTTTGCTTGAAAATATTGATCGATATCTGCCCTCCCTATAAACTGCTAGGCCCGTCCTTCCAAATAATTCTGCCGCCGGGTCTGGCTCACATAGACCACATTAAACAATAAACAACCGCAGCAAAAAGATTAGGAGTAAGGGTTAAACAAAGTTAAACAAAGGCAAATTAAGTACGTAAAATAAAAAATAAATAAAAGTATGTAAATTTAAATACAAAGTATATAAAAATTAACAGAATTATGTACACATCACAAGAGCATTGCTCATGGATCACAGTATAAGAATTAGTAATAACAGTAAAGAAAATAACATTGTAATACTGTAGTGTAGCCAATACTGCAATATAGAGGGCTTATGAAGATTTAAAAAAATAATAATTCCAACATTAAGTGTCAGAAAAGAAAGACTGTGACATATATTGTTCGGTTTTTTCCCAGAGTCCTTCAGGACCCATGTTCAAACTACTATGCAAGCTTTTTGACAAACTTATGGTGTACCAGGCTGACTCATTTCTCAAGCAGCGTACATTTCAGGGCTACTACACCCTCAGATCATCCCTCACACACCAGCACCCGTTCTCCAGTATGGGAGACATCTCATTTATCCTTGTCATTATGGCCAGTGCTTATAAGAGTTACAGTTCAGCAGAGTAAAACAAAATGCTGACCAATCTGTGCCAAAAACACACAGTTTAGCTTGTGTTAAGATCACAAAATGAAAATGTTCACAGTGAAAGTCCACCATGTCTGTGGGCAGGGTGAGCAAGATGCCAGAGCGTGTTTTACGAGAGCTGCATGTGCTTGTCCTCTGGGTTTTATGCATATACACTTCCTTATAGCACATGCGGATATCCAGATCTCTTGCTCATGACCATACTGCCCTACACCCTTGAAGATACGCACATCACAGATGGTTATCCCAGCAGAGAGGGGGGACTTCTAGCAAATGAGAAACACATTGAGGTTCACACACCATGAGCTTGGAGGTGTAAATGGAGACAACCTCGGCATAGGTTTTGAATTCTATTTGAGACTTATCACAAAGCTCTCATTCCAAACAAAACATCTCTCATATCTTGCAATAAAGGGGGGGTTTTTCGGTAGTGGCCATGGCAACCATTTTGACACTGCACCGTTAGTGACAAATTCACATCATCAGAATTCCCAGAAGCTCAGCAGGCACAGGAACCATGTCAGAGATGCAAAGATGACTTCATTTTCTCACACCATGCACCAGTTGTGTGTGACGTGATGCACGTCGAGAAATTTGAGTAACTTATCTGAAGATTATTGCTAGCCTAATAAATAAATGAATTCACAATGTAAGAATGCTCCTATTCTAAGACATATTCTCTTTCCTCAATGTTAGAAAAAACATTACTGATTTTTGTAATTATTTTATTTATTAGTTGCTGGGTCACAGACATCAAGAAGTCATGGCATGCAAAGGATATAGGATATGCGACCAAATATTAAAAATTTAAAGGCACAGTCAACTTAGTGTATGTAACCTTCTGACCCACTGGAATTGTGATATAGTGAATTAAAAGTGAAATAATCTGTCTGTAAATTGTTGGAAAAATTACTTGTGTCATGCACAAAGTAGATGTCCTAACTGACTTGCCAACACTAGTTTGCTAACATGAAATCTGAGAAGTGGTTAAAAATTAGTTTTAATGACTTCAACCTAAGTGTATGTAAACTTTCGACTTCAACTGTATAGTGCACAGTTTTGAAGATTCCTGAAAATTTTGAATCATGAAATATTACGCAAGACAACTAGGGTGTTATTATAAAACCCTATAATAACCAAAAACGTTTTATAATATTCGTCAATGTCTGTTGTCTTTCAGATGGAGGAGCTTCGGCTGTACTGAAACAGCACAAAAAAACCAGCAAAACTCAGTGTTGGAGCTATCTGTGAAGTCGCTTGAGTGTTTGACTGGGGACTAGTGATTTTGTATTGGTTGATGTGCAACAAAAGAGAGGCCACTGAACAGGATTACTCGCAGACAAAAACAAAAACAAACGGCAAGTCCATTTTTCTCCCACATCAAACATCACAAACACCACGCGTCAGTTACATCAAACAAGTCTGAAACCCTGTTTGTCGATTTTCAGATAAAGAACTGTCACAGGGTTTTTTTGTCTTTCTTTTCAAGTGTTGAAATGATCTGGTTTGAAAATTGACCTTTGTGTACAAGGCTGATACTGAAGGGGTTGATACCAGATATGTACCTGGAGGACAAAAGGCCTTCAACTCCATCAGTAAGATTGCACATCCAAAGCCTGGATCAAATACAGCATGCATCCAATCTCTTTGCAATCAAACAAGAAAAATGTTGTCAATGCTTTGTGTGAACACTTGCAACCCTCCCCAGTATAGGTAAATTAAAATCTTGCTCTGGGTATTACATGACACACGTGACTGGGCCTAAATGATGCAGTGGAAAGATGGTTAGGCAAAGCCAAGGTCAAGTGAACTTTTATGTCTTCACATTACTGCACAGAAAACGCAGGGAGCAAAGTTCACCTCCCACATTTAGCAAATGCAATTAAAATCTCATTTGGGCGCTTTCGAAATTAAAAACAGTCATGGTGTTTGATCGTACTCAAGACGAGAGCAGGTACTTTTCATACGAGTTGTGGTTAACCCTGTGGCTGCACTTTAGATGGTATGGCAGGCAACATAAGGAAATTAAAAACTGTTCTTCAACAGCTTTAATGGCTTAAAAAAGGTAAAATTAGCAGCACACTCAAACCCGGAAGGACAAAAGCAACATTACCCGATTTAATGGATGTGCAACAAAGTCTCTGTTAGATAATCACCTCATTATCTATCTATCAATCACTATTACATGTCTGGAAAATTACAGAAATCCCAAAAGCTTCCAAAATGTAAAGTACATTTCATATTCTGTGTTATTTATCCACCCCAGCATTAGACGTCATTGTAGCCCATGATGAATGAAGACCCAGCCACTGCCAGTCCCACTCAATCATGCCTAATGTTGCAGCATTGAGGAGAACTCTCAATGGGACTTCCATGAAGGATGGCACTTTAAAAAGAAGAGAAACTACTGGCGGCAGAAAGAAGGTTGCAATCTGTGACAAAGGCAAATCAATGGTCACCGCTGTGCAAAAACGTAGATTATTTTGGTGAGCAGCTTTATTTCTCGGCTTCAAGGATTCAAGTTTCTTTTGTGTGTTCCAAATTGCTGTTCATCCTTCCCTTGTGTATCCTCGGTTGGACACCTTATCAGAAAAGGACAGATGTGGGTGCAGGCGTTTGTTTTAGCCCAGCACGACTACACCTGATTCAACTAATTTACTAATCAGGGTCTTCAATCAAGAAGTAGAATCGGATGTCTTACCTGATTCTACCCTTTTCAGCTGAGATTGCACAACTAAATGATGGTTCATCATTATTCTACTATGCATGGAAAACAAGTTACCTATTTATATGATGATTATATGTTTCTATAAAAACATATATATTAACTATAAACACCTTGTTCATGAATACATTATTTCAGTTAATCCTTCTAAAATAATAATCTTTCACATTTCAAAAGTTGATGGTTCCATTGAAAGCAAGGAAAGAATGTTTTGGTTTTTTTTGTCCTCATTCTTGTAAATCCAAATAAAGTCACAATGTCTTTATTTCATATGCGCTCACACACTCTCGGCTCTCCAAAAAAAAAGTCAAAACAATAAATAAATCAGAAAGTATACGAATGTACACATGCTCTGACTGCCCCATTGTACAACTGGCCCCTGAAGCACAAGGCTCTTGAATTAAATGCAAGTAAATGCAATATGAAAAGATCAAGGCTCCACTCCAGCAGGACTGCACACGTCTGGTTGAACGCTGCATAGACAGTGTGACTGTATAGCAGCATGACGATTCTGGCAGAGCAAGCACACATGCATGTTTCATCGTGATCTCTGGCCAGCTGTCTAGCTGCCTTCCATGTAACATCCTAGAAAAATGAAAGGAATCGTACACTCGTACACTCGTACACTCGTACACACACACACACACACACACACACACACACACACACACACACACACACACACACACACACACACACACACACACACACACACACACACACACACACACACACACACACACACACACACACACACACACACACACACACACACACACACACACACACACACGTGATGAGAACCGAACACGATATCGCTTTAGTTCTGCCGCAATCTGAAGTGCCATTCTCCTTAATCCTATTATTTTTAAGCATGCAATGGATCATCCCAACTACGCAAAAATAGCTGCAGGATCAATCCTTTGTGTTATTATTCAGCGGGATGCACAAAAGCAAATATTTGACGAGTTAATTTAATAAACATTAATTAATTACTCCAATGACAAACATCAACCGTCTGGCCAGTCGTTTACTCGTAAGTGTAGCCGTCGACCAAAGATTCCACGGGATTCAATGTGCACTGTAACTCTAATTCTGTCTTGTCATCTCCGGAGGGACTTCTTCCGCAAATGACAGTGACAGTTCCGTGAATTACACAGACATGATGAACGACACCTTGCACATTACTTATGCCTGCACACTGCACTTGTTATTCCAGTAAAAGCAGAGCGCCGCTTTTATCAACAACTTAGGCAATCTAAAGCCTCAATTTTAGCAATCAGCCTGTGAGTGTGAGAAATAAGAGCAGAAGCCCAAAAGGAGACACTAGAAGCTCTAACTTTGCAAAGAATTCTCCCGGGGAAAAATGTTTCACTTGTGTCCTTAAGACACGAAAGCCAGGGAAGAGCATAGGCTTAGATTTACAGTATATAGATCTCTGACTGAAGCCTGTATAACAGGCATGAGGTATACCAACACTAGCATTAATAAATTAACTCAATTTTGTGGGCGCTGTGTTTTAGGGAGCGTGTGTGTAACTGAGTGCATTTATGTGCATTTCAACTCCTATATCAAAGACTATTCCCAATTTGTTTCTGAGGATCAAGCAATCTGGCACAGCGCTGATCGGAATGTTAATAAAAAGCCCTGGAGGGCGGCGGTGTGTAATGAATACTGAGCACCACTTCTCAGGATGCTCACCGACTTTATAGCCAGACACAGTCAAACACAGAGCTCTGGATATCCAATTAGTGCCAGCGCACAACTTCATAGCCAGACACAGTCAAACACAGAGCTCTGGATATCCACTTAGGGCCTGATTTACTAAGACCTTTTAGCACATTGTTACGACCCGAAACCCACCCGCGTTACAATAACAGAGTGGCTACAAAGGGTCTAACAAAAATGTGTGCCTTGGACAAATAAGCCTGTAAAAAACACACCGACAAGAACCAAAACGGTTTTTATTTTAAATTAGAAGAATCTCAGCAGCACCGGTAAAACCAGAGGAAGCTCAAGCTAACTCACCTGATCTATTAGTCTTTAAAAGCATATCTAGCTCACCCGGAAAGCAAAAGGTGCGCAAGAGCAAAACAAACGTCCGCAGGCTTGCTATGCTTCTCTATCTGTTCCCTTCTATGAAAAGGTGACATTATAAAAAATAAGGTGAGCTTCCTCCCAAAATGGCCAATCTAGGCCTTTTCATGCAGTACAAAATAAGTGGCTGCAAATGGAACTGATGCCACAATAACAATTTAAAATATGCGCTACAGCATGACAGCAAGGCTGGCAACATACATACAGCAAACCAAAGAAAAAGATGAATGACCTCTCAACAAGAGAAATGCCACAAGTATATATGCTCCCCTGGTAATCAGGCACAGGTGTCTTCAATTGGCAATTACTACCCAGGTGAGCCGAATGAAACGAGTTGCAGACAATTAAAGGGCCACGCTCGCAAGGCAGCATAGGGACGTAACAACGTGCAAAACCAATAACATGACCAGTGATTGGTCATGTCATTTGTTTTGCACCAATCATTGGTTGTGTTATTAGTTTTGCGTGTGCTAACAGGTTTTACACATACTAAAGGTCTTAATAAATCAGGCCCTTAGTGCCTGTGCACATCTTCAGTCAGACAGTCAAACATAGCGCTATGGATACACTGGACACTCACCAGCACCAGTTTTGTTTATAGATTTTTGCTTAAATTCAGTGCGCAAAACAATGAAACAAATATCACTACTGTATTATGTACTATAACTGAAACAAATTTATATTTATATTTTTCATTAGTTTTCCATTACATTTTAAGGATAAACGTAAGTCATTCAATGATACTTTTATTGCAGCAATAGTTACATTTCTGTAAAACTAAGCTATTTTGAAGATTGAATCATAGGAGAAAATGCTTTTCCAGACACATTACAATCAAACTAATTTATTACTAGAAAGTCACACACTTGCAGATACTCTTGGCATGAAATTCCAGTCACCAGTGACTTAGTTTTGAGCTTAATTTACAGTACAAGACAGTGAGCCAGCCAGTTTGTTAGTATCAGCACGCAAGAGATTATTAGTCTCGAAAATAACTGACAACCTGCTAGTGAGATAACAAGAAAGATGCACCCATTTTTCTTGCCAGAATATACATTTCCATGACACTTTGAAAAATAGTAATACGTTTCATCGTTTTTATTACCATGGACGTATACGTTGTGATGCATGGCTGGGGGCGGCCACTGCTCACGTGGTGAACAGACAAGATTAAGGGCTCTATTTTCAAACCAGCGCAAGGGGACGGTATAATCAAACGCAAGCTTGTTGACAGCATCAACGTCTTAAAACTGGCGCTATGGCGTTTCTCAGCAATACCGCTAGGATCAACAAATTCTCAACATAACATCCTTTCGCTTGCGCTGCAGTGGGATGGGTGGCGCTGTCTGGGGCGTGTTCTAAAATACTTTCGGCTCAGTGACAATTTGAACCAACGAAAACCCATTGCGTTATGATCCGCTGGAACCACCTCTTAGCGGCAACGCAATAGACTCTGGCAATTTGGCAACTTGTTAGTCATGTAGTTCTATGTAGTGTCTATAGGTGATGCCAACATTACACTTCCATTTAATGAACAAATAGCCTATAATTATTATTAATTAAAATTTAAACTACTAGAATAAAACAGGACAGCTTACAAGAAACTTGCGATCATGTAGGCCAATAGCCTATAATATATAAATTACACATTGACACAGTTGAATCATAAGCCTACCATTTGAATCATAATTATGCCTACATCACCTCATGTAGGCTAATTAATGCATTCGCCACCTCCTCCCGTGCCTTCCGAACTTCTGGGAGACGAGGTGGTGTGGATTGTGATCCATAAATTACTAGTCCTAGCCTGTACTTCTGTTGCAAGTATATCTGATTCCTGTGCGGAAAATCGCTCTTGTCGTTGGCGGTCCAGTGCGTTTGGGTTGCTCATTATGAAATTGCATGGAGCGATTGCGTTCCAACTGGCTTTTTTTTAAAGCATGAGAACAACTATTTGATTGGCTACCATAGAGACACACCTTGGACATTTAAACCCAGCCTTTTAGCAATACCGCCATCAGATGCGCCAAGATTGCCGTCATGAAATTACCAAATTTCTCGCCGACACGCCCTCAGAGCGATACCGCCAAGCGATTACTCTTGCATTCACCATTGCGTTTGGTTTATTAAAATAGAGCCCAAAGACAAAATAAATGTTAGGCTTTTTGCCGCTTAATTGAGCAATAAACTGAAAATAACCAAAATCCTTTCAAAACAAGGAAAAGGGCCAATCTGGCAACCAAAACCTCAAAGGAAAAAGCGAGGGAAAAACCACACAAGTAAACAGAAACCACCACGTTGCAACATCCATGTTACAACCCCAAAACAGTCCTCCTTGGGCCTGATTACCAGGCCCTTTTATCAAGCCCACTGATGAGGTAATATGTAGCAGCTGAATTGATTAGAATCAATTACACCGGCTGCCATACCTGTGAGTAGGGGCAGTGCTGCCCCCTGGTGGACAGCACCCAAACTTCCTTCCTGGCACCACCACATATATTTTCATGTTTTTTTATGATGGTGGATGATGCTGATATTGATAAGGAGGTAGGAGTTGCATTCACTGACCACAAATTAGTCTATTAGCAATGGCATCAGGTAGTGTGGGGTACAATCAGGGTACCAATAAATAGAAACTTGCTTTTGATTATGAAAGGTAAATGGCATAATGCTCACAAATATTGTGTACCAACCAAATACAATTCATTGCAAGCAATGGCGCACACACATCTGCTATTATTATAGGTATTACTGCTGCCAAACATGTGGTCATTAGAAGGGACATTAGTGCACACTAATGCTGCCAAAAAAAATGTATATTTGTTTACATAAATTGAACATTGCCGGCCAACAATGATGATCAAAACATTGTACACTTTAACGTTTCAGGAGATTCTAACATAAGCTAGTTATAAACATAATTTACAATTTGATAGGCATCTTCCCAACAGATATGATGTGTGGGAAGATGCTCGTCAAACTTGACAACAAAAATAATTGGATAGAGGGAGGCAGACCAAAATATTCACTGATAACTGAATTTCAGTTTTCATACTACTTTTATATAATTTAATTTGTTTAGTCTCTGATATTGCATATGGTCACCTGGATTATCCAGTACTTGAATAATGACTTATATAATAATGGTCAAATTGGGGTGCCCATAGACAATAAAGAATATTGGCATAAAATACATAGGGTATAAAAAAAATACATAGGGTATAAAATAACCATGTACTACCATTACTACTAAATTACTACTATTGGGACACAACTAAATGCTGATCTGAAAACTATGGAATAATGTTTATTGAAAGGAAATGAGTGAAGGTAAATGAAGAAGTGGTCAGAGTGTCTCCCAGCCCTCCACTTCCCAAACAATATTGCCAATCATCAAGGGAGTCACTGTGACCATTTTTCTGCAAGCAGTGTCATGTTCTGCAGACATAGCGACATGCACTATAATAACTTCCAGTCTAGAACCCTGCACTGCACAAAGGCACACTTTATCCCCTTTCTGTCCCCTGGGTAACGGGAACATTATATTGCACTTCTCTCTTATAAATTCTTAATTAGCTGATGGGACAGCAGCAAAAACAGCATTGTTTTCTATGAGTGGGAGAAATGCTAGAGAGAATAAGTGCATTTCACAAAATATCATGTTGTACAGCAGACTCATTTTTTATCACTTCTCTGAATGCTATAGATCAGTCGTTCTTGTTGTTTCCTAAAAACCCACTCTATACACCATATGTCTGTACTGAGTCAGTGCCATTACCAAAGACTCTCATCCTGTCCATACCTTTCTCAATACATTTTAAATTCTGAGTCTGGATATTCATTATCAAAATTGGCCAAGCATGCCGGTGTTTTAAAAAATTTTTTTATATATTTATTTATTTAAAAATTGGACAGACTTTTGGAATGCTTGGACATGGAATAAGTCTGCCCCCATGTGGTGAATAACGAAGTTGCCCTCTTACCACGTACGTTCAAACATCGATATGCCTTCAGAAGATGTTAGGTACCCTATAGTGGAAATTAAAATCACAGAATGGTCAGATTCCATAAGCATTATGCAGACATGAGCATTAAAAATCTGCCCGTGGTTAGATGAGAAAGCCCAGAGAATGAGAGAGTGCATTATGCATGCTGGAGGGAACCACACACCATTCACACCCATTATTTTTACATGCATCAGTAGGGACAAAAGACCAACACCTACATGTGAAGCATGTTATTTTTTTTAATGTACATTTATTTTTTACGGAGGCTAGTAAAAATTAATGATCGATGCCTGCAGCAAGGTAACAGATGCCTTTGTGGTAAATTGACTCGTGCTCAAATACACTTTCAGACCACCACGCAATGGGTTGTTTTTAACGGAGGTGCAAATTTGGACCTGTGTATTCTGTGTATTCTGTTTGATGTTCTGTTGAGCTGAGGTTTTGATGAAGTCAGGAGAATAGCCTAAGGTGTTTTGGTATACAGGTTCTTCCTTTATCATTTAATGTTAGTGGAAAAGCTGTACTCAATGTGGCAATTATTAAGCCTCTTCAGGCAGGGGTTAAAAGCTGCATAGATTTCAAAAATGGGCTTAGACAAGCTGAATTATTTGGCGTTTATTCCACTTAAAGGTCAGAAAATCACTAAACGGTTACACGTTGGAAAATCACTAAACGGTTACACGTGTTTACATGACAAGGTCGAGGAGGGGGGGAGGGGTGTTCAATTTGCTTTCAATTTAAACCTATGTGCTACTCAAACTATAGCCAAGATGTGCTTTTAAATACAAAGTTGCAAAAAGCAGCCACAAAGCAGACTTCAAAAGCAAATACTGCGGCAAATACCTATACAAGAGCACAAAGCACAGAAAAGCACCGATAGGTAGTACAGAGCGGACAACTTCAAACGCATCAAATGCATTGAGAGGATAGCATGGCTGCTACACGGCTCGACACTCGCAGAAACTGTTGAGCGTTTATATCTTACATTATTTTTCATCATTCCAGTGCTGTTGGAGTATGTTAGCTCAGTATCGCAAAGTTTACATTTGACTTTATTTTCTGAAATCTGCTAAAAAGTGAGACCAAATGGCACTTTTTCCTCTTTTGTCCTTTGTGAAGCACTTCAAGGAATGTCAGTCTGATTTACGCGCAAAGCACATGCCTACATTATCATTTGAGAGCTGATCAAGGAACATGTTTCCCAGGTCCATATCACAACCTCACTCACTTGTCAACACCGACACTAGATCAGCACTAATACTTTAACACACGAGCCTACGACAGTCACACTGAGAATAGGACACTGTAACAGGAAATGGTTATACATTATTTTACCAACATTGGCACTTACATTTAATTGTATTGAAATTTACCTAAATGTTTAGCATTTAGCGATTAAACGTTTAGAAGTCACAGCCTTGCTTAACGTTCCATTCCATTTCCTTTTAGTGATTAAACCACTAGGATATTTAATTCCTATTCAATGAATGAGAACAAACAGCAGGAACCAGTCTGGCATTTTCTACTTTGAATATGCAGTTTTCATCTGCAATTAGCATGGGGTAAAATACAAACCATTTTAAATTCAAACCTTCCCCACTGGAATTGCTCTGTTATCGTTTGGATTCTCAATTATTTTCGCCTAGTTTGCCTGGTCTATTCAAAAAGATCTTTTTTTTATGAAAACATCCAAAAGGAAGCAAAACATATCCCACGTTCAAAGTTTTTGAAGTCCCTGCCAATCTGTCTGGGAACCTCGTCCCCGTAAAAGGTATTCTCCTCTGAGGAAAAAAAGCGGCACAATCACAGGCTGTCAGCGACGGAGACAGTGACAAACAGCCTGCTGACACTCGCACCTCCCGTGACTTCATCTCCGCAAAATGAACCGGACCATCGATCTGCCGCCGCCCCGAATCCCAGAGCGTTCGACGGGAGAGGCTGAACACCCACCCCAAAATTCACCCCGCCACCCCCGCCCGACCCCCGCCTCCCTCGACGGTGCCTTTATCACGCAGTCAGACACCGCCCTGGGAAACGGGAGCAAGACGCCAGGCTCATCTCTTAAGCACATTTCACGGCTCGTTACCTGCTCCTCATTTTCGGGCACGCGGGCCCTCTCTTGGTCAGGTGCCATTTGCTAATGTGCTGGAAATGAGCCGTGAGCAGTGCGGTCCTTGAGCCTGCGCGGCTGATCCTCATCGGGAGCCGAGACTCCATCACGGCTCAACGAGCGACGGGTTCAATAACGGCAGCGAACGGGAGCCGAGCGACGCCGCGAACCGCGATACAGCCGGGGAGGCGAGATGCAAATAGCTGCAATTGTGACAACGGGCCCTTCGATAGCTACAATGGGTCCTTAAAGGTCGGGCCTTGCGTGAAGCTGCTGGCGGGAATGGACCCAAAAGGGTAAGTGGTTAGAACAGTCTATAATGGGGCTCCTACTTTCTACATTATAGCTACAATGGGAAGCAATATGCACAGAAAGGGGGCGGCTGAATAGAAAAAAGCACATTTGGAGCATGTAATGCTGCAGCATCAATACTGTGCTCGACACGCCACTGCACCGTGTGATCTTTTTTTACGGGTCTTAATCTTAATTAGATAGAACACTGCGGTCTTTATTGAAGGCGGAAGACTGACAGCAACAAACTTTCATTGGAATTGGTTACCCCCAAATCTTCAGAATTTTACAGAATGAAATGTGTCAAGAAAAAGAACTTGAAGGAGAACAGAAGTCTATTAACGTGGTGGCTGTCAAAATATGTGTCAGCGCCACGTTTCCGTGTCAGTGCGCGCAAAAGTTTCATAAGGGTTAGACCGTACCGAAGAGGGCTCTTGCTTTAAGATGTCTCGATAACATCAACTGCTGTAGAACAAGGAAGCAAAATTCAACAATAACAAAATGTGACTTTTAATTAAAAACTTTCAGAATTAAAACATGTCAAAATATGCAACAAATTAATACAGCAAAGCTAAAAGAGGACAGACCTGAACCAGGCCTTTTATCGTCGTCCCATTTCTGTCCACACGCAATTATATTTGAAGCTTGAGTTTCCACCGTCTGTACTTGTGCAGTCAAGTACCTGTGGAGTCAAGGACCTGTTGGGGGTCCGATGACGTCATCAGCAGGAAGAGGCGTTTGGAGAGCTCCGGGCCAACCCTGCGCGTAGTCGAGGTCACGCCCTCCCCGCGGCGAATCAGAACGTCCGACAGGAGGGAGAGTTTCTCACGGTCTGCCCTGCACCGTCCATATGCCTGCTTCAAACAGAAAAAATCAATCCAGAAGGAGGTGCTGCGTGTATTACAAAAAGGACCTTTAACATGAAGCATAGACCGAGCCTTATGGTATTAAAAAAAAACAGCTCCTTTTAATCTGCCAACAAAAGCCTGTTTTAATTAAGAGTCCACTCCACACTTAACTAATGCAGCGAGCCTCATCCTGCTCACAATTTACCAGAGGCAGCCGGGAGGCTGACAGGCAGCTAACTGCCACTCACACAAGGCGGCATCGATTTGTTTTAGACAAGCACGAGAAATCACATCCCGAAAGCAAGCCTGACACCTGCCAACAAAAAACAGCATGAGAAGCCCTTAAAGGAGCTGGAAAAGTACACATGAGCGCGCCAGCATATGTCCACTCCTCGTGGCCCATTCAAAGGTAGAGCGAAACATTACCGTTTCTTACACCGAAACCGATGTTTCAAAATGCTTATTGTGGTCATCGCCAGCGACTGTACAAGCACAGTTGGCCATCAAATCTGGATACTTATAACTCAGTCTTATATCTACCTGCCAATATCTCTGCATAGGCGTCGGGTAGCTTTTTGTTGGGATGACTCAGATAGTAATCAATAGGCGAGCTCCAAAATGGACAGCACGACAATTGTGAACATGAGTCTTTCTCTTTATCATTTGTGACTCTGCGGCTGCCTGCTGCCTTTATTTACAAAAGGCACCTATTTCCAGATCACTGACATCAAAAGCAGCAGAGTGGTCGCCTGCTCGCAAATACAACTATTCAATCCGCTGAGCAGTGTTATCGCGCCCCATTCACATTGCCGTTTCAAAACAGGTCGGGTGTTTGATGTTACCGCAGATATCCTAGAAGACCTTTCCAAAAAGCTCACCTGGCAGGCAACCAAATTGTACAGGAGCCAAAATGGATTATACGCCCTCTGCCAAAGTTCAAGAATGATGCAACAATGTGATGAAGGCTCTACTTGTCATAGCACTGCTACCCCTAATCTGCAGTTATGGATCTTTACCACTTGAATGTTTAGCTGTGGCTATTTTTGGTTCCGGCCTCATCACCGTAGGCCTATTTGCATTTCAATTCAATGCACCTGCTTCTGTGGCTGGCTGCACCCGCTAGCGTCTGCGTGTTAGAACGAGCGTGCGTGGCCGGGCGCGGTCACCTGAGCGAGCAGCTGCGGGGAGGGGTAGGCAGCGAGGACGGCGCTGGCGATGTCCGGGCTGACCCGGTTCAGCTGCTGGATCTGCCTCTTCCAGACTTGAATCAGGCCCTTCCCCCCTCGATCCGCCTTGCAGCCTCCCGCCCACTCACTCTCCAGGCAGAAACTGAAGCCCGTCTTCTCCCGCTCCCTCCTAAGAGACAAAAACCAAACAGGCTCGCACAATACGCGCAGTCAAACCCTGCCAACGGTGAAACGGTTTGTGCTGCCTGAGCTACGGTCCGCTGCTGCGTTCAACTACCTAAAAGAGACGGCGCCGCGAATCGGCTCCGCGGAAAACCAGCTGGAGCACTCTGTCCTTTAACACCGAGGCCTTTTACGCATTCAGTCACTCACTTGAAAGGCGCCTCCGCAACTGCTTTGGTTGACATGGCGATATAATTGGAGAACTCCTTCCAAGAGGGCAGGAAGTGCACCTGAACCCCAGTGTGCAGCTGCAGGTCCACCAGGGCCTAGGAGGGGGGAGCAGCAACACAAGGTTAGAGCCGGCAAAGACCACAGACACGCCCGAAGCGCGCCGCTTTTGAAGATACCGGCATTCGCAGTGCAGACAGCATCTGTTCACCCGCTGAGGTGACAGAACACGTATGAAAAATTAAGGGAGAGTTGGAGGGGAAAGAAAGGTCAGGTTTTTGACTAGTTTCCTCTGCGGAATGTGAAACGGCACGGATTTTGGACGCGGAGATAACAGGCGGCGACTTCGCCGCGGCAGCTGAGAAGAAACCTGCCTCCTCCACCTCCACCCGGGTCACGTCCGGAAGGGGCTGCGCTCCCTCTTTTCTCTTCCTCCTTTTCCCCGCTCCTGCACCCGCCCCCTGCTCCTCTCCCAGCACGGCCTGGCGGTGCTTCTTCTGCACCTGAGACTTCTGGGACCTGCACACAGGGGTGTTTATGTCATTCATCAGGTAAAAATGGCAAGAGCACTCTGAGCTCTGTATAATTTAATACACGACGCTCCTGATTTTCCTCTGGAGAAAACCAAGGCTTTTCTGACCTACAGTGGTGTAAGACTGAACTCTTACAAAGGACCAAGACCAAATGGGTGGCTCAGACAATAACACTGCAGTTATCAGGGTTGGGCTGATAATCAATTTTATCTAGAGTCAATTTTTTTACAATAAAGGGATTATCGCAATTCAACACCCACAGCTACGGGCGTTGTTGGCACAACGTATTAATGCTTAACACAATAACTGAGAGGCTTTTTGGGGGACCTAGAACTGCCAAAGACCATGCCAAACAGCATCTGTATCCTTTTGTTCTCGTCCAGATAGCACGAGTAGCAATGCCCAGCCCCCCACAAACCACAGGTAACCTAACGCTGTAAATCAACACCTTAAGCGTACTTAAAAACACACACAGCTTCTTGGCAATGTTATTGGTGTTTGTACACGTTTAGCATACAATAGACTATTGTCGTATCTTTTTCTGAAGTGGCGCTGCCGCTGTTGTTTGGAGCTGTGAACAGTATACAGGCTAAAGGTATAAAACTGCTGCTAAAGCATAAAAGTAACACGTTTTAATCAATTTAAGCATTTTAATTTAGGCAAATAACAAACGAAGGAGAAAATTGCATTTTTGTGAACACGCCTCAAATCTCCAAAATCTCTCCATGTCTCCATCCTCGCGCGCGCCGCGTGACACTCCACGCAACAGTCAACACAAACGAGGGAGGAAAATAGTCACATTTTTGTGTGCATGCCTCGAATCGCCAAAATCTCTCCACCTTTCCATCCATGTGTCGCTCCGTGCAGCAGTCAACACAGGTCTTCCGGCACACAAATAGGTGGCATCTCACACATTCTCCTTTGTTACATTAATGAGCACATTATGCAAATGCAGTCAATGTGGCTCACGGAGGAGAAAAGCAACGATTCGCACTTGGGTACCGACGTTCAACAGCGTTGAACATGGCAGTTAGAAGGGGGGTCTGGGAGGTATAAAAAAAAAATTATTAAAAAACTAAATCAAGAAAACCTCATCTGGTTTTCTAAGTGTAATTTCAGAATCATAACAACATAGGCATTTGGAGTAGGCCTACAGCCTAGCTATGTGTACCATCCCTGCTTCCCGCTGGACTGTCATCTAGCTGCTGCAAATTATATTCACATAAACATTGGCTGACCATGTTGGTCATTAAATCCTAAACCCTGAGTCAACCAGAGGAGGATGGGTTCCCCCCCTTGAGTCTGGTTCCTCCCAAGGTTTCTTCCCATCTACACCAGGGAGTTTTTCCTTGCCACTGTTGCCCTTGGCTTGCTCTTGTGGGGGTTTAGGCCAGAGTTTTCTTTGAAGTGTATTGTGACAATTGGGTTGTGAAATGCGCTATATAAATAAATATTTGATTTGATTTTAATGTAGAAAAATTCATGGCAGGACAGAAACATGGTATAAACACTGATTATTAAAAGAAAAACATTTTAATCGCAATGCCAATTGGTGTGACACTTGGCAGTTCAAGTGTTAATTTAACAACTGGAAAAGTGACATTTAAAGCAATGTTAGGTAGTTTATAAAACAAAAGCTCCATCATTCACTTCTGATTCAGCAAAGAATGCTGGGAAATCTCACGCACTCACAGTGAAGACGTCAGACAAAGCTGTAACAGTTGAAAAAAGAAAGCAATGGAAGATCTTGTGCCCAAAACGCAACAGCTCCTATTCGGCACTGCTTTGGTGTTAAAACAAACAAAGAAGATGAGTCGGCTGATCCCATTACTGCCATATTTGTCCATAGTGCGAAAAAAATGTTTTGAGAAAAAATCAATACAACAAATTTGCTAGCACTTCTGAGGAGTAAACATCTAGCACAGTATGATAAATTGAATATGAGCGTGAAGTCTTCGCATGAAGGCAGAGTGGAAACTTCTAGCTCACAGAGTCAACCAGACATGCAACTTTCATTTCGAGAGTGGCAAAATACAAGCTAGATAATGCCAGATGGAAGGCTTGCACCAATGTGGTTACCCGTTATTCGACGCACAGTATGCTCCCGTTTCACACAGTGGAGAAAGCCTCCTTCAAAAACACGGTTCATGCTTTAAACCCCCAGGACGAAGTGCCTGGTCGAAAACACTTCAGTAAAACAGCAGTTCCTGAGATGTACAACAAGTCTAAGGCTGAGGTACAGCTTTCACTGCAGAGCGCAGAGTTTTACTCGCTGACCACAGATATTTGGTCAAGCTCTCACATGTCGCGCTATATGTCACTTGCAGTCCACTTCATCACTCCCCAGTGGAAGCTTGAGTCCAAATGTTTGGAAACCGCATTCCCTCCAGAAAACCATACTGCAGTAAACCTGGCAGATATACTTTGAGGAAGACTGAAACAATGGAATTTATCTGAGGACAAAGTATCGTGCATAAGCACTGATAATACGGCCAATAATTCGATATTTTCTCTCGTAAAGATCAATCGTGAAAATTCCATTATCGGCCCAACCCTAGCAGTTATAGTACAAAGTACACGCTAGGCTTCGACACTTCTGTCATCCCCTCACCTGAAGTACTTCTCCAGGTCAATGACAGCCAAGCTGGGGGTCCGGCCTGAACTCCGAGCCAGAAGACGGAGTGTCCACGCAGTCAGAGTCGGGCCACAATCAATACCGTGGCCTCTCTGCGCCTGCAAGGGAGGCAGTCAAGCTCGCGCGCCTATTCCACTCTGAGGACGCATGTTTGTATTGAACCCATGCCACGTTATGCAATGCAAACAGTGACCACACAATAACCCACAGAGGAAATTAGCAGTGGCAGACAAATACATTGTTAATCTGTTGGGCCACGATGACTTAATTTCAACCAGTTTCTCAACTCGAATTCTGTTGATTGTCGACCAGATGTCCACACTCCACACAGGCAGCAAATGAATTTTATACAGCCTTTTCATAAAAATATATACACTTATACTGTATATATAATGCAGTCAGTTGAACCACTTTACACCTGCATATTAAAATCACAGACTTTCATAGTGTATTTCTGATTCCCCTCATTAGGCACATAGATTTCTAACAGCAATTTTCATACTCTGCTGCTCAGCTCATTAGAACAGATGCAGATATGGATGACAGCATATCTGTTCAAACCATTCAACAGATGCACAAGTAACGCCCGTAATGAATCTCATAATCGTGTTTTACTGACTTAGTACACGCGCAGCGCCTGAGTGAAAACCACAGAATCTAACAAAACACACGTACTACATGATTTTTCATGATGATGACGCTGATTATTATTAAAAATTGTACTCTTGGATAACAAACTAAGCACCCTGATCCCTAAAGCACACACATGTACGGTGCTTCATTAAAGGCAGAAATGAGTGCTCTCTTAAGTGCATCTCTAGGTACACTACAATTAGCAACATGACGCAACAACTTCATAATTACGTTTAATTAACCGAGCAGCTTAAATTGAAAGCAGCATGATCCTACTCATCACTTGATATTAATTATTGCAGGTTGATTGCTCCCCAGAGCTGTCCTATTATAACTTAACCTGTTACCGCAGGCCTCTCTGGTCATACCTGACTGTGACTGTGGATCATGGAGATGAAGTTCTCTACAGCCACACTGATCACCGTGTGGGATTCCGGAATAGACTGCGCCTCCCCGGTCTATCGATCAAAAAGCACAGCCGTCAAGACGTCAGAGCACGCCAAAGACAAGCTTTAGGAAGACACATCCCCGGGGGGTCGTGTCAAAGCATGCAGGTACTCGTGGGATGAATGTGCGCACGTCTACCTGAGATTAGCTCCTCTCACCTGTGCGCCTGGAGTCCTCCGGGCCCAGGTGATGCTGCAGGGCAGGACCTGACTCTCTATGGCACAGCTGCAGCCCAGGGCCTGCAGGGACATGAGAAGCACACCCCCGCCGTCCAGCTGCAAGAGAGCTGTACAAACACAGCAAACCCATGTTACAATGTGCCCCATAGACCCATCTCACTGTGGTTACCCTAACACAGCATAGCTAACAAATCCAACACTATTAAAACACTGAACACTATTTATATAGCAATAAATACCAATATATTCAGGCGCTTGCCTGAAAGTATGTTTTTCATAACAGGGTATTGAAAATCTTCTATCGTTGATGGTTATGACAAGGTTGTTATAGGGAAATTTATTTATTTTTATTTTCAATTAAAAACATCAGTTTTTCACATCTGTTAATATTGCTGGCTACCCACCACATGCCATTTACTCATTTGCCTTTGTGAAATCATGATGGAATTAGCTAGGAATGTTTATTCTTAGCCTTTATTTAGCACTTTAACTGAAGGGATGGAGCAGAACTGCGTTCCTTCAAAAGTATGGAGTTGTTCCATATTTTCAAATGAATGTTGGCAATTTGTTGTCACACATTTTGGAATTGACTATTTTAATGCCTTGAGAAAATGTTTCCACACACCAGATGTCATTTTTGGCACAGCTGTCAGCTGGCATATGATCGCTGTAGCTGTTGCTAAACTTGTTCACTGGTTTCAAACACGACACTGCTTCTGCTGCTGAATTAAGTTTTTTAGAGTTCCACTGTGCAATTTATATGTAATTTTTATGCCCCCCCCCGCCCCATTTCAGGAGGGAAAAAAAAGATGAGGTCATTTTAGTCATTAATGTCAAGGCATCACTGATAATTATAAAAATAGTTGCACAATGAATCTAATTGTTACACCTAGAACACTGCAGCATTTAATTAGAAAGGGTGACACTATTTTATTAGATCACACATTTAACTGGATTTCAGCGCTGTGTTTATCCTGCCTTTCGAGAGACACCTGCCTGGGTCCACAGACACCACCATGTGCTTGATGCACTCCTCCGGCCTCAGAGCCTTCACCGCATCAGCAAGAGCCCTCTTCTCCGCCCTCTCTCTCTCCAACTGCAGCTTGCGCACCTCCTTCTCCGCCTGCTGCCTCCCCCGAGCCTCCTTCCTCCTCAGAGCCTCCAACCTTGCCACTTCTATTGCGGCTGGGCTCCGTTTGGCTGCCTTCTTCGGAGGAGGAGAGGCGTCCCCTTCTGTCCACGGGCAGAACTCAGCTGAATGTAAATCAAAGACTGACGCCGTGGGGCCCTCCGAGTTTTCTTCATCTTCTTCCAGGTCAAGGAGGACAGGGGTGTTGGGGCGGCCTGCTGGTGAGGGGCCTGAGCTGGTTTTACAGTGGTGCGGCTGCACAGAGGCGTCAGGGCGATTGGCAGAAGCGTACTGGGGTGGGTCCGGGCACGTGGTGGCTGTGGATGTGGGAGGACCGCCTCGGCGCTGCTTCAGTCTCAACGCCAGGGGCACGAAAGGCTCCTCCTCACTGTCACTGCTGACCAAGACAACCTTCTCCCCTCTCTGCTCTGGTAGCAGAGAAGTGGGCCGAGGGTGTGAGCCTGAGAACGGAGGTGCCAGGGACTCCGAGTCTGAGCTGTTGAGGACCACCAAGTCAGGTTCCTCTGTTTGTCTGTGGGCCGCTTGACTGTGTGAGAGCTGTAAGAAGTCGTAGATTGGTAGCTCCTCTGTGTCACTAGTGTCTTCATCACTGGGTTGGGTAAGCCTGCTGCCTTCCATGTTCAACCTCTGTCTAAAACGCCCAATTTCAGAATGAACGCACTGGGGTCTGTGACGCGGAAAAACACAAACAAGAAATAGAAGAAAACAACAGAAACATTGCATTGCAGCAAAGTATTTAGATAATATAGAAACAGTCTCTCTCTTTTTTCACAGACAGCTGTTACAATGTAACGTTAGCAGCCCTTGCAAACCACTGAGCACTGTCTTGACTCGCTGGCAATGTGCAATGTGACAGCAGGCGTTATATAGCGAACAAGCTAGGTAGTGAAACAGCAAGCCAAGTAACACTGCACAACTCTAACTGGCAAATCCCATTTGATTGCTTTATACCCATGTTATCTAACAAGAGCAAATGTTGTTGCAAGCTTAGCTAACTAGTGTTGCGAGGTATGTCATTAGCATTAGTTAACTTTGCTAGCCTCAGTAAGATGTTCAGCCAGTTAGACTAACGTTATTATGTCAGAAACGTTGCATAACATATAGCTGGAACGTTATCAGTTGAGTGTTCGTAATTTTCGACTTTACTGAAATAAGGCTAATATTTGAAGTGTTACCTGTGGTACTGCAAAACTATCCACGGAAAATCGCGTTGCCTGTATTATCTTGGATTTCCCGGGCTAGTAGAGCAGAGGTAATCCATTAGTAGAGATACTACGTACTCTTTCTTGTTTTCTTGTGGAAATAAAATATCAGAGTAGCATTTAAGTAACTCAGTCAAAGAGTTCCGTGAACTAATGTAAGTGGATTATAATTTATACATTGGACGTTCAATACCAAGCCATACCTTACAACGGTATCTTGCTGCTGTGCGGGGATCTTTGATGACGTTTCACGTTTCCCCCCGTGTGACGGAACGCTCAAAGGTCAAAGTTTACAGGAGATTTCAAAATGGCAGCGCTCATGTCCTTGCTTCTTAAGTCCCGACCGGGTAATGATAAAACAAATCATCTTGTTTGCCCTGTTATATAGTAAATATTGTACATTAATTGATAGTGTATGTTGTTTTTATTATCGAAACAGTCATGTGCTTTTTTTAATGATCTTGAAAAGTTGTTCTTTCTATTGCTAATACATTGTAGCTAACGTTAGTTGGCCAAGTTTTAACGTTATTCTACAGCGAGCAAAATGCTGTAACCAGATTTACGAGCTAACTACCTTACCATCCCGACCGTTATTAGCTGGACATGCGGCTAACAATGTTGACAGCGTTAGGTAACTTAGCTGCGCTTAACACAAGCTCTGTATTTGACTAACTACAATTTTTAATGGAAAACGTTCATCCGACTCACTGCTAAACATGGATTAGATCAGAGCTGTACGCATTTGGGCTAGTTAGGTAGGTGGAAAGGCTGCAAGCCAGGTTGCTAAAGTTAGGTAGCCAACATAGCTAATGTTTGCTTTCGAGCTAACGAACTATCCTCTCTGTTCAAAGTACCACGTACTCTACCTCAAATCGCTAGCCAGCTTATGTACTTCTGATTTCTCTCTCATCGAAGGCACGCTGTTGCCCTGTCAGCCCTTCTGGGTGGTGTCCAGGAGGGATGCATCCAAGAAGTCAGGAGGGTCTTGTAAGAATAAAGGAGGCAAGAGTCCCGGCCGCAGATATGGGTTCAAGCATGTAGATGGTATGTCAATAAATCAATGCTCTCACATTAATTAGTTTTGCACTTTGTTTAAACAATATAGCCTACTATCGCCTATTTGAATAACCATTTCTTGCAGCTGGTTTGGTTGGCTTGACCATTTATGTTGATTTATATGATCACTAAGAATTGTATAAGTAATATTTGCATATCACTGAGTTGGGATACCAATTCCTGTGACCACAAACGTGCTAAGCAGCTGAAAAAAACATACAGAATTCATATTAAATGAAAGTATGTTTAAACAAATCTCATTTACTAAACTTGACATTCAGTGTATACTTCCCATATCATATTTATGTAATTACCTATTTTTGTAATATTTCTAGGAAATTTTGTCCATGCTGGTAACATCCTAGCCACGCAAGGAGCTATGCGCTGGTATCCAGGAGCACATGTAAGAGAAAGTTCCCTATTCCACCTTTATCACAATCAGGTTGATGCAATATATTTGCTGTGTCACACACACTGTATTTAAACTGAGAATGTATTTCCTTGTGTTTAAATAACCCAGGTTGGTATTGGAACCAATAAGACCCTATACGCTCTTGAAGACGGCATTGTCAGATTTACCAAGGAAGTGTACGTACCGCTTCCTCGCAGCCAGGAAGCATTGTCAGTTTGCAAACTCCCAAAGGGTGCAGTGCTTTATAAGACTTTCGTCAATGTTTTCCCAACAAAGCAAGAGGGGGCCTTCACACTTGTGGGCATGGTATGAGACTTTCCTTTCCTCCATCTCCACCCCACTCGCATCTGACTGGAGGTTTCAGCATTTCTTCTCAAGAACATGAGTCGTTGGCCACTTTTTTTTTTTTTTTCCCCCCCCCCCCCTCCTCTCAGTCTCACAATTTTGTCTTGGATCATGGGTTTGATGAAAACTCAACAATAACTCTTATTTGATGTCAAGTTGTGGTAATTAATACATGTTTAACCTGTGTTTGTAAATAAAATGAAATTCTTTACATACAGTTCAGTCAGGTGCTGTTTGAAGCTTTTTGTAAAACCTAAATATGTCAAAGGTTTCATTCATATTAGTATGAAATAGGTTTGTAATATTCTATTTTTTTTTTTTTTTTTTTTTTTTAAACTTCAACAGAAGTTACATTAAACATTACAAATGCTCAGCATTTTTATTTGTGTCACAACAGGGAACTAATTGGCTTAACTTGCAACTGCTTTGTTATTTTAAACATTTTATTCATATGATGGCTATTTGTGTTTGTTTTTGTTTAATCCCTTATTGCTTAATTGAGAGGAACAAACTGCGGTGAAGAGTGCTCCCCATGACACCTCGTTTGGTGGCCTGCATCTCGTTTGGAAGGGTCTCCGAGGCCCCATTGCTCATCAGATCAGTGGGGTTACCTTTATGTTCCCAAAGCGGAATTGAGGATTACCCAAAAAAAAAAAAAAAAGTTCTAATCTGTTAGTTGGATTTTTTAAACAGGGCTGCAAATATAATTGGTAGACCTCATTACTGAGACTGACTGCTCACTGTGGCTTTGTTGTTTACGTGTTTAATGAGAAAGTCTGGATATTCTCTCCTGCTGGGGTGTTTAGGATTGTTAAATGGCAGTTTAAATGTTACAAAATAAAAAGCGGTCAATGCTGAGTTGACACATAATGAACAGTCAGGAAACATGCTGCCAGTCACCAGACATTTTATTCTAAAGGAGTTTTCTTGATCTCTTGTTAATACTGAATTATTTTATTTTCCTTTGTCTCCGTGGCTTATGCTCACTTAGTTTAAATATCTGTTGGTTTGTTCCACAAAAAAAAACGTGTATTCGTTTGTGGAAGCTTGAAAATGTCTGTTGACTGTTTGATTTTTCAATTATATTAACATATATACATAATTTCCAAAATATATGTAACAGTAGGTGAAAGATAAGATTTCTGAGAAAACGGTACAAATTCCAAACTTGGAAAATTCACATGTAGATACTGGGATTTTACCAGGAGGTACTTTGAATATGATTTGCATAGGGCAAGTTTATTCATAATTAATCAATTTAGCAGTTTTCAGTAGATGCTTTTGTTTAGAAATGATCTGTACTTCCATGGTTCAATGAACTTGAATGAAATTTCCATACTCTTTGCATGTAGTAAATTGAAATATGGTTTAATTACCTTTATTTAGGACAATGTGTACTAGTAGGGGGTATACAAAGGGATGATAAGGACAGGAGACTAAAGTGATCCAGTGAGAAGTCCAGACACTGGTCATCAACAGCAATTCTTCAGCCATCCACAAGGTGTCTCAACATTCAGCTGGTGCCAAAAAGTACAGCCTCCAAACAGTTTTTTTTTTTAAACAAATGCCTCGTATGACATTAACAGAACTATCTTCAGGCAGCTATGCTTCATAATGAATTGCTGAAAGGAGAGAAAAATGCCAGAGTGTGCTGGAATGTGTGAGCTAGGACTGGTATTCTAAGGTACTTCAAGATATTTATATTCCGTTATGGGCTCAATGAAACAAAATGGTGAGGCTGAAAAGAAAAATCAGGATCCAAAATGTAAATATTTTTATTTACAGATTTCCGAAATGTGACATCAGTGTGAACCATACAGTACATTGTTGGTGCAATATTCTGTCCTCCAATATTTAGACTTGAGTTGTCCCAGCTGGGAAACAAATTATTGTGGATAAGAACAGGATATGCTAACAGGAAGTTCCCTCTGATCAACCACCACTCAACTGGCTTCCATCTCAGAGGAATCAGGTGGAGGGTAGTCAAAGGTCAAGGCTCAGGAATGCTGTGAGGAGTGCAAAATATAATTTAAAAAGTTCCCGTTAAGTTTCCTCATTCAACATGCTGTCGATCTGTAGCCACAAAACACAAATAAAACCTATACTATGCTTTCTCTAGTGAGTTTGATTTTTCCTTTTCCTTTGCCAGGGTAATATCTCTTTGGAATATAAACCTATTGGAGGATTTTACACTTTGTTCTACATATTAATATATTTATTTTCTCTAATGTCTCCAAGTTAAATTCCAAAAGTGATCAACAGTATATGAAAAAGTACAAATATCGTATAAAAATATGATTTCGATGACAAGAGTTCTCGAAGCAAGAGTTGATTAAGACAAATGTCCTGGCTTGTGTGGGAGAGAGTGGGGTAACTTTAGTGCCAGGTACTTGTACTGAAGTTTGGCAAGCTGAAATGATTGATCACATCTGTACGCTGCAATGAAATGTACTTTTCATTTACTGGCTAGGATATGTAAATATGGCCATGGTGAACTCAAGAGAGCAAGGGAGGATGATGTGGGATGAACTGAAATGGAGGGGGGTAAGGGAGAGAAGCTAGAAGCAGGCTTATTGGAGGTGGGGCTGGATACCAAAGATGTTTCAAATGAAATGGAAGAACTAAAGGTGCACTCTTGTGCAAAACAAAGGCTTTGCATTCTATCACATGCAAAAGTATCTTTGGTAAAAGCTGGAAAAATCCTGTAGAAGGAGTTTGACCTGGGTTAAAGAGTAATTCCACCAGAGACACAAACCAGGAGTGAGAACGCTCTTTACAGATGAATCATTTTAAAGCAGGATTTTACATTAACTGGCATGCTCATATCCAGGGCCACCTCAGGCTGTTAGTCATTTATGCGACTTTCTAAAAACAGCGGCAGCCTCATTTTTCTATTTACATGTAACTGCTTAAATATGAACCAGGGACTTTGAGCAACCAGAGCAAAGTTCAGAGCTCTCAACCTCATGATGAAAAGTGTTTGTTTTTCTTGGGTTTTTTTCCAGCTCATTTCAATGCTTTGAAATCGATCCTATTACGAGACCATTAGACAGCTTACTTGTGCATCGCACTAGCAAAGACTGTCTGTCCCTTTCCTTCCTAAACTTTGTCATTTCATGGTCACAAGAGGTTCTATTGAGCTCAATCAAAAGCAAGCTCAATGAAAACTGAACTGAATAATGTTGTGTTGTTTTTTTTTTTAAAGTTATTTTTACATTGTTAAAATTATTTTGATATAAAATGTCCAGGAGTGCATTCCTTTCGCCCCCTGTGTTTCTGGCAGCACTGGAAAGCTCTCAGGTGTTTGGGTCATGGCAGGTAGAGGGGTTCTGCTGGCTTCCTAAGTGGGGTGATGCTGTGGACTCTGTGGCAGCACCTGGTGTCACAAGGCTGTCAGTAGACCCAAAACTGACATGGGGAATCACCACAGACTGACGGATGGATTCCTCATAAGTTGGAGGTCGCTGGGGGGAAAAAAAAAAGTAAAACAAGGGTAAGTGAAGAAACAAAAATGTAGCATAACTAATTCCTCAATGCAATAATAATAATAATACTACACAATTGTATTGTGCCTTTATAAACCTCAAGGACTATTAATGCATCAAGTGATAAAATACACAGAAAACACACTTGATATACGAGCATCACATTAAAATGACAAAAGGATAAACTCTCAACACTTGCTCTAGGAATAAAATATAACAGCGACAAATAATTTATTTTTTAATGTAGATTTAAAGGAAACTAGACAGACAAGAGGCCAGTATTGGAAGCTGTGAGTGCCCAGCCTGGAGCACCGGATGAGCTGCAGTGCTTTAAAAGTATATGAGCCGGGATGACTTGCTCAAAAACAGACATGTTTATGACATCATCAATACAACAAGGCATGATCAATTGCAGATGACTCCACTCTGTGTCACTTCATAAAATGCATTGGGCAATCTCTTCTTTACAAGTTGTTTTTGTTATTGTTACATTTGAATATTTTCTGTTTTAGGAACTTATCTGTTCAGGGTTTTTTTCAGTGTTTTGCAATGGCCTTGATTATGCAAGCCTCATACCAGAATTTCACAATCCTGGTCCTGCAATGTTGGCTGCTTTTTATTCCAGTTTTCTATTAGTCAGACCTGAAGGAGGTGCTTATTGAATGTCAACGTGTAATGACATCACTCAAGTATAGGCTGCAAGTTCTCTATTACCAATATTGGTTACAGATGTGTTTATTCAAGAACTACACAAATGAAAGTACATATTTGAGGCCCTTCAACAAATGAGTAATGCAGACAGCCATTCTGTTTGATTGCTCAATTGATTAAGAGTAATAAATTGCTCACTGGAGCCATGAACAAACATTTCAACAAAATAAAATTGAGACACCAAACTTAATCCAGCAACAAACAACTTCACGTTAATCAACATCACATTTATTTTCCAAATAACTTACAAGAGATTAAACGTGGAAAAGTTAAATAAATATCTGTATTCAGTCAACAGCTCGCTTGAGGAAGATTAATTGGGAACTGAGCCGGAGCAGAAATAGAAATCCATGGAGAAAGGTTCCTCCGTACCTCGGACCAATTTCCACAAAACATTTCCTTGTTGAGAACACCAATCGATGGACGAAGGAATCTTGAGAAAACTGCTTGACATTAAACATTACGCTGATTTAAAATATAGCATATTAGCAACGGCGAGGTGAAAAATGTGATCTTTTTTTTTCTTCCATATTTAGGATATTTTCAGTCATGTACACCAAGAATTTGAATGTAGCTGAGATCGCTCACCTATGTTTGAATTCAGTGGCCTGTGTGATTACCCAACTGACACTTAGCGAGAAGTGAGAAAATAACGTCACTTCAATTCAAAAGGTTTTTTTTTTTTTTTTTTTTCCCCATTTAAAGCACATTGAAGGCGGGAGGCACTCCCCCTTCTTTGTAAACATGAAGTGAATAGCCCATAAATAGATTCTTTGAGCAAGCCACCCTGCTTGTTCGTGGACACAGTAGGTGGTGCTCCAATCGACTAAACTATCTATGGCCAACATCAGAAAACATAAACAAGGATTTTAGAGATTTTTGGTTGGATTAGAGAGCTAGGGCAGTGTTTCCTAATAAAACTTCCTCACACATCACACTTGTCTATTCTTAAAATGAGTGCCAGGGTTTTTGTGCACAGTGTAAAGTAAAGATGACCTTTAAAGAACAAGATATGCAATACGATTTGCTGCATAATGCTTCACTAAGGACAGCATTTCAATCTGTTGCCAATCACAGCCAGCTCATCAAATTTACTTGCAGGATGGATCTTGGCAAAAATGGCAACCCAGAGCACATACTTTTATCTCCCTCATCAGGCTGCATGGCCCCTTAACTACTGGCACTTATCTTTATACTGCTTGGAGGTCCCACAGGCAATAGAATACCCTCCCTTCTTCCAGACCATAATAAAAATGCAGGATGTACCAGCCAAATGAGGCCATGTTTTACTTCCATCATCCACACAGGCGGTACCATGTTTCCACCGGGCAGTTACCCACTATAAATCTAAGAGCTGTCCAAGGAGGAGGTTTTGAGACTCACAAGACCAAGTGTAAAAAAAAAAACAGAGAAGATAAATAAATATTTAACGAGGTATGTTTTTTCAGGAACGTTTATCTCTTGCAGTGCAAATCTTGGATATGCTTTCCTCATTACCTTGCTTGTTCAAGGGGCATGCTTGATAAACCTTGGTACAAAATAGTATTGGAAACATCCATAACAGTCATGACTGTGAAAAAAACTGTGCTCTGAAAGACAAACCTAGCCTTGGGTTTATTTTTTATTTAAATATCAGGTGAAGAGCAGGTCGTTTTCAAGATTTATTTTCGCCACAGCAAAGAACTGTCACGATTTAATGCCTTCATAATTATTGGAGCCTGACAAATGCAATGCTCTACAAAATAGGATATCAAGTAAGCATTTGAAATATGGGACTGTGGTGGATTTGTGCTGCACACACAGCTTGCGTTTAGAAAAAAAAAAAGTTCTTAGCAAGGAAGTTAACGCAATCGTCCCAAGGAATCTGTGCGTTTCCAACCGACTCGTTTCAGCCACTAAAAATCCATTGGCTGTGCAGATGCTCACCTCGGTTTGAATGGAGGCGGTCAGGCCGAATCGGTCGGCAATCATCATGTGGATCTCTCGCTGGCGGTCCTTTTTGCGCACGCTCTCATAGGAGGGTAGGCGAGGGAGAGGTGCATCCAAGGGAGGTAGGTGATAGCTGCTGGGCTGGCCAATGACAAACAGGTGTCCTGGCTGCTGCAGAGACACAGGATAATGGCTGCCCAATGAGATCAGAGACTCCCCCCCCCCCCCCTGAGAACTGTGGAACTTTCCATTACATGACCTGTTTACCCTATCCAAGCACAACCACAGCAGTTGTAGGAAGAAAACTCAAAGAAGACAATGCAGGAGAGAAATGCTCCATTTCCTCTTTAACAGCATGGCCTTGACATCCTCATTCTCTAAGGCAGTTAAATGAAAATGTTCAGCATACCATATTCATACCTCCATAGAGGAATTCTGGTCATTTATAAAACATAAATAAATTCAAAAATTGACCCACTTGATTTTTTTTAACGTCCAATTTTAGTAGTGCGGCATCTACTTAAATTCACTGGGGTACACCGAGTTTGTGTTTGCATTAAGTGGCACCCACACAGCATATAGCAGTGGACATGTGAAACAGAGGCTAACAATATTGAGGAATCTTTGATTTAAAAGTCTCATTAGAGTTTTTATTAAATAACATGGCATGCTTGGACATATGAGTTATGCTGCATATTAACCTATCCTTTAGAACATTAAGTATAATTTGTATATGCTATTCTCTGAAGAATAACAGAAAGGCAGGAGCTCAGTAATGCTACAAATATATCTCTACATACTGTACATCCTTGATCAAAAAACTGCCACTGTGCACAATAAAGGGAGATTTTTTTATGCTAAATGTGGTATGGATGTCTCCCACGCCATCATTATCGCTGAAGTTGGCTTTGAAGACAGCACGTGGCAACCAATTATGTCTATTTACTTAAGTCATCTTTATAATGTGGAACAAGCAAAATTCTTTGCAAAGACACTGTGCAGTTCTTCTTGCATTAAATGTGCAACAAGTAACCGCTCAGCCTGATTATTAATTCTTATCAATTAATTTATTACCTCATAGTGATGTTTTGAATAAAAAAACACATATGGAACTTTACAAACAACAAAGAAAAAATGGTGTTATGGGAATAGTCCAAAGAGACTTATTGGAATAACTTACCGGAGCACCGTTGTCATAGGTCATCTCTGAGCTTGGGTCATTATAGGCAGACCCCACTAATGTCTGCCTACTGCTGTAGTATTGGGGTGGTGCTTCCTGGAGAAAGTGAAGATTATGCCCTAATGTTAGTATCCATTTCAGCTCGTGTTGTAGTCACCAACCTTAATGTGCACATCCCTCACAGTTAGTTTAATGTACCTTTTATGCTGATTTGAGAAAGTGCTGCATATAAAGGCACAGAAAGCATTCAGATTCTCAACTATTCAAATTCTTTAAGTTCAGACAGAATGGACCAGTATACAGACTGCTCAATAAAAATTGTACCAACACCCCCCCCCCCCATCCCCAGTAATTTAGTGCGCCTATTATGTGTTTAAAAGCGGAAATACCCAAGCTGAGAAAGTGACTGCAGTAGGTCTAATTGAAGGTCTTTGTGTCGAAGTATAATTCAATGTCCTCCCTTAGCTCTTTACTGGGATCCTGGCAACAAATTACACGAGGGCCTATTGTTTGTCTCCCTTGTCTTTTAACTGCAGGCAGGTACACCAGCTTGAAGCACTACACTACACAGTTAGGCTACTGCTACCACAAAAGCACTATCTGCTACCTGAAACAGGGGGAAATATTGTAAAACTTCTAACGACTGTCAAGACATTTACATGCCATTCAGAAGTGTAAGCTGCACCACTATGTTTCATCAAGTAGGAGAAAAGACTTAAGACAAAGGAAACAGCTAGAGCCTACTGTGGTGACGTACTACGTAACTCTGACACACTTTGACCTCTGAAACCCCCCCCCAGCATGTGACACAGAGACACCAAAGAAAAGCAAGTGTCAAAGGTCACTCTTTCCTCACTGGTTTGTACTTCGGTAAAAGTGACGCCCTTTTGGTTTTCTTTTAGCCAATTCACTCAGTGTTAAAAAGCACAGCCGTGTAAAATCAGAATTGCAATCGTAGAAGACCCCCTTGGCAGTCTACATTTTTCAGCACTGACATAAAGAATGTATTGTCTTCTTCACAGAAGGTGCCTCCTTCATTTTGCCTTGTTTAGAAATCTGTGTCCTAATTTTAAAAAAAATGCTTACATCCCAAAGACTAATCTTACACCACATGAGGTGTTTTTTTATTTATTTTTTGTATGTTGTTTGTAATCTTTTTGTTTCAGACACTTCCATGTTCTATCCATGTTCATTAGACAAAAGTATAAAATTTTCTTTTAAAACTGTACATATGTACATTGACTCATTCTTGCAAGCAGCGTATTTAAATGAATGTTTCCTTGGAAAAGTTCAGGAAAGCTGGTTCCTCTGATGCTGCTCCTCTGCTGATTAATTAGGTAAGGCGAACAACAAAGGTGACACATTTTACAGCACTTTTCCCCCCAAGATAAATCTTGACTTCATTATGAGCCTGAGTCCCTGCAATGAAGAAACTGGGCTCTGTTCATATTACAGCTAGACCCTGTCAGGACACCACGCCCAGGAAACAATCCGCAAACTTTCGGGACCACAAAAAAGTGTTTAGACATCACCATAGAGTTTAAACCTCGAGATGGGACAATTTCTAAATATTCACATTACCATATCAATAAGCAAAAGATAAACAGCTTGCATATTTTCAATTTGATGAGCCATTTGTGTAAATTGACCTCACACGGTCTATATTAAATATAAATAAATATTAAATATAGTAATATAAAATTTCCTATCATAACAATCTGTTCATTGATACAGTACTCTATTGATTCCAAAACCATCACGTTGCTAATCCTTTCAGAGTAGAAAATCCAACCATGCCACATTTTTGGTAAAGGCCATGTAATATAAGATGTGAAACACCTCTGCAAAATGTTAGTGCCTATGCAAGAGCTGCCAACTGCATTTTTACTCTAATCTCAAACAGATTGGGAAGCATTCTATTTCTCTTTTAATTCTGTCGTAAATTAATGCCCCCCCCCCCCCACTTGCTTTACCAGTTTTACCAATTTTCCCCACCAACAACTCCTCTTCTTGTATCCACACAAACAAATGTGTCATTTGTTGCCAACAGCAACAGGCCCACAATTCGTTGTGCATACAGTTTATTGGATGGGTGCACATCCCAACCAGTATCAAATTACATGAGCCAGCCTGGCAAGCCTCTGGACAATCCAGCCACAATCCAGCCAACGAGTCAGGATCCTAGCCAGGATACATTTTCCTGTGGTATGGTTTTGGTTTCACAAATGTCATACACTACAAATTAAGGTTTCAGTAATTTAGCAAGTATTATATGTACATGCTTCTAAGTGTGAAAGTAGCCTTGAAGTGCTTTTCTGCTACACTATAATGAGCAGCAAGACACAATGGTCACAATGGAATAGAACTGTCATTGAAATCCTTTCCTGCTCAATCTAGGCTATTTATTTTTTCAACAGCCAAATATAGCAACAGATGTGTTAGCATTTCCTCTTTGGAAGGAAGGCAACCCCTTGTACTTCCTGGCACAAGCGTCCTGGCTGGTTTCCCATGTTTACTTAACTTATTAGATGAGTTTACTTAACTTATTAGGCTATTACCATAATATTACAGAATAATCTACTCAGAAATTATTTTCAATAATACAGGAAATCATATGTTTCAAATAGAAATGAACAAAAATAAAAATGAATGGAATACATACACTAATAATAACACACTAATACTAGGTTAGCAAGTCTAAAAGAAAACATAATTTAACTAAATCTAAAATATGTATAGGCTATAAAATGTATATAACACACAGCTGTGTGTATTTTCACGTTAACAGGAGATTAAGTGTGCCTAATGTCGAGAAAATCTGATGGTCACCAACAGTGAGAATGTTATCTTGAAGGACCCTTTTATTTCAGTTAGAATAAGCACAGACAAGACAAAGACTGATTTTAATATGTCTAATATAGGAACCTGTTGTCTGACACCTAAAAGCATTGCAAAGCTTATATGTCGGCTGTTTCATGGACGGCACAAGAGGTTAATAGTGCACACAAATTACTTTTTGACGTTTGGAATAGGCCTAGTTTTATATTTCTGACTTGATAGGCTTGTGTGGCTATTTTAACCATATCGATAACCATAACTTTTATTTTGTTATGTCCCCTACGCTTTACAACGCATCCACTTTTTTTCTGGGTATTAACAGGACAAACATTATGGGGTCTTACAGAGTACTGATGTGATTCCTGATAAGATCGGACTTTGCAGCAGAGCGGGTCCTTCCGATACAGGACAGTCAGCAGCACTAGGATCACCACAAAAAACACCAGGCAGGAGACTATAGATGGGGAAGTGAAAAGGACAGAAGAAACCTCACTCTCTGCTATGCGTTTAACAAATTCAGCATTGCATAGTATATCACTCCATAACTTTACAGCTTTATTGTTTATTTTACTGGTGCATGCAAATATAACAGTTTTAAATTAAAATAAATTGGCATGGCAAGCAATTGCTTTAATTTAACTAACATATGGCTAACGCTATCTTTAAGTTATGTAATTGGATAAAGTGTCAATTGGTTATCCACTTTCTGAATAAAATAGCCTAATTTACGCAATAGAATGTCTTAAAGCAACTAGCCTATTCAAGTTTTCTGTGGATAGCTTAGGCTTAGTGGATAAAAAAAAAACATTTGCCTAATTCAGCCGTTACATTGTTTGAAAATGATTACAGACAAAACACGTTTTAGAAAAAAAAATTGCGAAATAGTTTTTGAAATCAACAAGATAAAATCTTTTTTTTTTTTTTGCCGTCAGTGGCTGATGTTAATTAGCCTAGGCTACCCCACATCCAGAAAAATAGCCTACAAACTAGGCTACTCTAATAGTGCGCTGCTGCATGGGCTAGTTCCAGCTCATTGTTGAAATTCAGCGCATTTTTATTAGGCTAGCGAGCAATCTGACAAAAAGGAAAAATGGCTGGTTATTTAAGTTAGCCAACTAGTAACATTATAACAAGACACTTTGTTTAGTAACATCAAAGTTAGTAGCAGTAGCCGACGGGAGAGTTGCCTTAAGTTTACTAACTAGCTGTTACTTACTTGACGCCACAATGACCGTGAGCTGGTCCGGTGTCAACTGTGAAGACGAAAGCGTTGCAGGAGTAGCCGATGTGGACATCTCTATCGAATAATTACCCGAGCAGTGTAGCTTCTCTGTCTGGAGCCAGTATATAGGCTAAACAGAGGATACTTTCCTCTTTTAGGAGCCCAGACCAAAAGGATTGGTTACTTGTCATAGCATCTGTTGCATTTTCTAAAGGACCGCGAACCCAAGTGCCATGCTAGACAGATATATTGAACTTAAGTAGCGAGCTAACCTGAGCTTCATCTGAGTGGTGGAGCCGCTATGTCGTTATCTCGCTGAACTGTTCTTGCACAGCCACACAACTCATACAACAATCGATTTATCATTGCCAAACTACGCACACTCGACTAGCTGGCACCTCACGCGTGGCTACACGCTGCTTTGCCAGTTTAGCTAGTTACTTTAAAGAATTATTTTATTGGTAAGTGGTTGTAGCAACTAGAGTTATAGGCTGTATTATAACAGATTGTTAGGCTACTTTGTTTTAAAAATCAAATAGCTAACTTAGCCTGCACTCCAAAGGATTGCCAACTTGAAAGCCATCGTAGCTAGTGATAATTAATATCCTAAGGTTCATTTTGTATTTAATTATTATTTTTCATTTTTTGCGATTTATATCCACGTCCCTACGTTTTTCTTTCAAGAGCGTCAACGGAACTGGTTATAGCGAACAAGCTCTGTTGTAGCCTAGCCTATCGTAAATTAATGTTCATTTATCTTTCTGTGAGGTAGGCTATGCTTGGTTTGTCTGTGATGAAAAGTGGTCAAAAATATAAATGTTTTCCAAAATTCTGTCCAAAACCCAATTTCCAATTTATGTAGTAGATTTTGTCTATATCAAACCACGTCAAACTAACTCAAAGTTGTGGAGGTTGCACCAGGGAATTGTTGGTTACCTTGGAAATGCTTTGAATTAGTGTTCTACAACCTCTATCGGGAGTATGCTGAACTGCAATATGTGAAGGTAGGCTCGGCTACACAAAAATTAATAGGCCTATATTATTGCGTGATTGGCTTTACCATCATTTTCTCTTATTTTTGATTCTTCTGTCCACTAATGAAGAATCCCTTGTAGCCTATAGCCTATTAGTTTTTGTTAATACATCAGTCACTGAGAACTTGTATGAGGCTACCACACTTATTATGAACATGACATAGGCTACTGGAGATATATTTCTGCCATGTATTATGCAATGGCATCCATAACTTGACAAATTACACGTTTTCAAACCATATTTATAACTCAGTTGCAACTTGGCACTGCATGAGTTTATTGACTGCATTAGTGTGAGCAATTTAGTTTAAGTTCATAAGTTCATAAGTCCCAGTCAGAAGCATTGGCAAAGTATAAAACAAAAAGTGCTCTGATGAACCATAGACTGAGTGCACACACAACCTAGATTTCCACCTATTGCTTGATCTATAGTTAATTGTGAATGCAGCTCACGCTCAGAAAAGGCTGTGCTGCCCACCTAATGCATTCATAGATTCAGCTCTTTCGACTGCTACTGGAAGCTATTGTACTGGTGATGACAGTGCATAGTTATGAAGAGCAAAATTGATAACAAACTGGGGAAATTAATATTAAGAAAACTGTCAAATATCAAATTGTATGAATGATTGAACATTAACTATTTAGACCAGGTGCAGTTTGTCAGACTTACACCAGGGCCTTTCCTGATTTTGCAGTGGCATGTCCTTTTATGCAACTCAATTTCTGCCTCTACATTACATTACATTGCAGGCATTTAGCAGACACTCTTATCCAAAGCAACTTACACGTTAGCATTTTTACATAGTATCCATTTATACAGCTGGATATATACTGAAGATATGCCTCTAAGCATTGCTGCTGTTGCCAGCATCTTACACTTTACTAACTTGATCCTGCATCCTTATTTCATGACCATGTGATACACAACTTAATGATTTACCAATTCTGCCACAAGATATTGTGATGAGTGGAGGATTTTCAAGGAGGCAAAAAAGCTAACTTTGCCACACATGGGAAACGGAATCCTGGTGTCCTGTTCCACAACACAGGGATATTACCACATCACCAAAATGCCAGGCTCCCTGGGGCAGTGGAATGTCCTACGACAATGCTTCTCCTATAGTGAGGTCACCGTATCTGACAGGCACGATCACAACACTAACCTCTCAGCTCACGTCGGCCTGGCGACAATCAAATTTTAAAGGAGGTGAATAGCCTACTTGTTGGATGTGAGAATTGGACCATGGTCTCTCCCAATACACAATATGTAGACATTACCATTTAAGACATTTACATATCAAGCCATCCATACTATTGGCCCATCATATTTGTCTGACCTCATTAAATTGTCCTGTCCCACGCACATTCTTCGCTCCTCCGGCTCCATCTCTCTCCAGCAGCCCCACTGCAGACTTAAAACCATGGGAGCCAGGGCTGCTGTGCTGCTCCACCATTATGGAACACACTCCCAGCCCCTATCACAGCAGTGCCATCTCTCAAAACCTTTAAAGTCCTCCTGAAAACACACCTCTTTAAACTGGCATACAGTGAGCACCATAATTCATTGGACAGTGACACATTTTTTGTTATTTTGGTTCTGTACTCTAGCACTTTGAGTTTGAAAGGATACAATAAGGTTGAAGTGCAGACTAGACTGTCAGCTTTGATTTGAGGGTATTTTCATCCATATCGGATGAACCGTTTAGAAATTATAGAACCTTTTGTACATAGTCCCCCCCCCCCCCCCCCCCCATTTTCGGGCATGAAAAAATATTGGACAGTTTAACATAATGTAGAATAAAGTAATATTTTTTTTATATTTGGTCGCATATCCTTTGCATGCCATGACTTCCTGATGTCTGTGACCCAACAACATCAAAAGACTTATTGTCTGGTACTCCTACAAGCGATACTATAACCTCTCTGCATTTGAATGGATCTCTATGGGAATTGGGGGGTGGGACTAGATTTAGCTGTAAATTACACTGGAACAGTATGGACCACATGCTAAATGGCTCTAAGTCATCAAGGGTCTGACGTATCAAACGAGCCTCAAACCATCACTCTGCTGCCAGATATGCAGTAGATATGGATGGATCACTTTAAGGGCTGTTTCTCCTGACAAATTTTCCTATTGAACTCTATAGAAAAATAAGTCAGGAGAAGAAACCCTTCAAGTTAACCCTTCAACTTTTGTTTTCTCGATTTGTTGACTAAATTGTATTGTATTCTATGGGGGGAAACGCACTCTAAATTACTGAGTAATTAGCAGCAAAACCTACGTAAACGTTGAATAGCCTATGCTTAATTTACCATGAGCACCCAGTTTATAAATATAACAAGTTCAAAGAGCCCAAGTCGATAGAATCAACGAGGTCTGTATGACACAAAATGATGAGTTTTACGGACTTCTGCTTTATTGAATATGGGTGGTTGGCTCTTGAAGCTGGTCTAGAGATGTCCCTTTAACGCATGTTCTTCCGTACGCTATTACGTGCGCGCCTGCGCGGTCCATCCCGCTACGCCTTCCCCTTTTTTGCCCTGCTGGCTCGCGCCCGTGTGATTGCTGCCTGGGACTGAAAAAATGGTGGCGAGTACACGGGTTCAGAAGCTTCTCCGCCGATACAAACTGGCGATCGCAGCCGCGCTTACTATTCTTCTTATTCAAGGACTAGTGGTGTGGAGCCTGAGGACTCTTGAGGAAGGAGAGGTAGAGGTGAGTTGGCAAGTTATGCATATACAGTGATACACGACAATACTGCTGCGGCTATATGGTTCATTCGTCGGCGATTCTAACGTTAAACAACTAACTTGCTAGCTATAACGTTACATACAGTTACCCTTGCCTGCTAACTAGATTGCTAGCATTCTTTTTCCGTAGAATGAGTTGTTGGAATTCCAAAAAACAACCTATTGTATGTATCCAGTTAGTGAACTGAACAAGGAAGGTGATTAACTACCCATCTTGATGTTTACATGCAAAGGGTAGGCTAATCTCGGATTGTCACTACAAACTAACAAAATAGCCACACAGCTCTTTAACTAGCTCGCTTCTTAGGTAGCGCTACAAGTGTCCGTTAATGTCACATGTGTGCAGAATTCATTGTGATTGCACTATCAAGGAATTAGTTTTCCACAGCTACTTACAAGTATAACTGGCTCCAACCTGGCTTATTGTTGTATTGATATTTAGTAATCGCTAACCAGTTTCCGCTACCCCTGTCTTACAATGTACCATCTAACGTTAGGTAGCGGGCTTTAAAATCGTGCGTGCGAAAAATGCACCTTGCAATATTGCATTTCGTAACGGGATTTCACAGTATTGCATTTGATTCGCAAACCAAATACTGCTACAATGGAGTTGATTAACATTAGCTAACGTTAGCTTCCTTGCTACTGCAAAGACTGTCAATTCGATTATTCGTGTGACTGTCTCGTGTGGCAAGTTAAACGGGCAGTGAACATACAGTCCTTTACTTTTAGTAGGGAACTTGTGACATTGGTGAAGATATTCACATTGTTCTTTGTGCTTGGTTGAATAACATCATAACAGATTTGACGTGCATTTTAGTTTTTTGTATTCCCGACGAATGACGCTTTCCTCCTTGTGGAATGGATAATACTTAAAGCCCAGATGCATTCATTACCATTACAAATGGAAGGGAGTTGTTGTTGTTTTATTATTCAGTTACCATAATATTTAATAGAATGACAGGCTGAAAAACAGTTATAATCCTGATCCAACCAATTATTTAATAACGTGGTGGCGGTTCTTGTTGGCTCTAAAGACTGTGGTTTGCAGTAAATGTTTCCAGTTGTGGATCAATTAAAAAAATATATTTGAACGCCTTGCCTTTAAGCTATGCATGCAGCATGAAAATGACTACATTTTAGTTTTAAAACTTTTAATGCCAGGCCTAGATCTCAACAAGGTCCTGAACGCATGCTGCTGCCTTAACCAGGAATGGGATATAAAAAAGGATGCATTGCAATTTTGTCTAATTGTATGGCCCCTTGAATTGAATTCATTTTGTAGTCTGTTTGCATGAATACAGCTTTATGTGAGGAAGATGGCAATCAGTTGAAATTCATAGAAGGAACCTGGTGCTGCTATTGGTACAGCTGTCAGCTGCCACAGTCTACCTTGCCCTAAGCCCCCTGCCTTAATTTGGCACAGGGACATGTTTCTCTTGTCTTAAAGCAATGGACATCCAGCTCTGAATGACCGATGACGACCAGGTCTCTGAACCAATCAGAGGCATATTTATATATAAAGAGTAAAGCAAGCTGACTTCCTCTTCAGTACCCTGTGTCAAATCTGAACCATGTACCAACTGTAGTCCCAAAACATGGCCTTCAATGAAAAGGACTGTACACTAAACATGATGTGGCTACTGTTTCTTGGTGTTTGGGTTTTGGTGGTCCCATTTTCCAGGCAAATAAGATTTTAGGAATTAGGCTACCCAATTGAGTGGCATGATTGTACGTATGGAACTATAGTCAGGTTGAAAAACAACACCACACTAACAATGGCAAAGTAATTTCTTTGCACTTAAATTTGGAATGTTACATTTCTGTTGACTACAAGGCTTCTTGGGTGAATTATATTTTATATATTTGAATTATATTTCAGACAAACAAAACATGTAAAGGCTACTGAAAATTGATTAGGCACAGTGTCATCTAGCTAACTGCAGTTTTACGCTCGCTCGAGGCAATCCTAGACAGTGAAAGCTTTAAGACACCTGCAAATATGGTCCGTCAGTAGACATTTTACATAAGCTGTCCGCTCTTCTGCATAAACACGCAGCCTCTCTTCTACATAAATATGCAGTCTAAGATGTTCTGTAAATATTTGAATTTGTCGTGTGAATTAATTTTGTCATAGCTGCCAACAGCGATCATCTGGGGCTAATCAGGTTTTCTTGTAATTGTGTCAGCCTAATTGGAGCTTAAGATAGCCTGCACTCTTTCTCCTTCACTCCCATCCATTACAGCCATCTGTATTGGGCTGTAACAGGGTTTGGCCAGACTCGTAAACAAATGAAAGCACTTAAACGTGAACATGCCTCGTAAGCTAGTTTTGTGCGAACCTCTGCGACACACACGGCAGCTGCACACGCTGATTAGCGCGGGGGGCTAATGTTTGAAATTGTCAGGCAACAAGTTTGTGCGAGTGTGAAGAATGTGCTCTTGGGTGCTCTCTCTCTAGTGGCTATTATTTATCAGTGCTCCCCCGGGTAGTACATATAGGCTATGTGATATAGGCCTACTTCGGGGAATTAAATAACTTTTTCACCCACTGGTATGAGTAGCTTGTGGATTCTAAAGATCACCAGCCATTGTGAACATTTTAACAGCCACATTAACTTTTACAATACAACACAACCTGGTTGGTTACCTGCCAAAGTGGCTGTTAGAGTATAAAATCTTACCAGCCCAAAATTTGACCTGCATTTGACTGGTGGCAGGTGTTAATTTCACACCCTGCAACGTGCAAGTATCCTTTCTTCTGTGACCAAATAACTGGATTTCTGGATAACATTATTTGACTTCTGTGCCTGGAAATGTCTGAACTTTCATGTCTGGTATGTTTTTAATCAGTACAGGCATTTTGCTCAACCGATAGTGACATCGCCCTACTCACCAGGCAAATGTTTTAGTAAGGCCCTCTCAGTGCTTCCCTTTATACAGAAGTGTTAACAGGGCGACGGGGTGATGTGGGGCATCCATGCTCAGAAATCCCACCCAGCTGCTCAGAGGGTCTTAACATATACCTACAGCATTTGCACATTCGTCCGTTTATGCTAAGAAAATGTCTGGGTCTAATACTCCAGCAGTAGCCTACGGAATATATTTTTTGTCGCTAGCCCTCTATGGATAGACTTACAAATATCTTATTTCCCGCTATTGTTTGATTGGACCCTCCACCCCCTATGTGAACATGCACTGTTGTTGTTCTCATATGCCAACATTGTGTTTTTGACAGATATGATATAAAACAAGATTGGTTTACACATTCATTCCAACTCTCCTTTGTCACCATCGGTCAGATATGAATGCTTCTCTTCTCTCCTGCACGGGCTGCATGTGGTAGCTATTATGGATATGCATCCTATGAACTGTGGGAACACAGAAACTCCCTCTGATAAACTGGCAATGTTAATGCTATTTGGTAATCTAGGCTTTGCATGCATATTTTTTTCATTAGCAAAAGCAACATTTTGCTCTGGTTTCACAATGATTTGGACACTAATACTGGGCAGGGACTGCTGCACGTGCGGTAGTTGGTAGTTTTGCAATTCCTTCCATGACAAAAGAATCCAGTGAACATTAACACAATTAAATTTGGTGGGAAAGAGATTTTGGGACGCTTAGCCATGGAGTGTGAATTATGGGACGCCGTTGTCAACGGCCGTGATCGTGTGCGGCATTGACCACAATATAAACAAAATATTATGTAGGCTTTATATGCTGTGCCATTGAGTTGCAAACGCGAAAATGAACCTGTTGCACTCATCTACAGAGTCAAACCGGTTTTCATTTTATTCTGAAGGGAACACCCACTGAATTGACAGGTAAACCTGATTTTGAGGGGCGAGTCCGTGTTGATTTCAACCCCAGTACATTCCATCTCTTGGGCAGAAAACGGATAGCATTCAGTTACAAGGACTTTCCCATGACACCAAGCTTACTGTAACATCAAAAGTCAAGGTATAATTTGAATGCTAGATGTGAAAGGAGTCATGGTTAAGGATTGTGCATGTGAAAGCTCATAGTTAAGGATGCTCTATGTGAAAGAGCTCCTAGTTAAGCATTCTATATGTGAAAGAGCTTGTGTAAGGATGCACCACATTGAAGGGGTCATAGTCGTAGTTAAGGATGTTTTATGTGAAAAGGCTCATTATTTAGGTCAGCACCTATGGCTACGTTCACACTGCAGGCAAACAATTTGTTTTTTGAAGTCCGTTCTTTCCTCCCACAGTCTAAAGACATGCAGGTTAGGCTAATTGGCGATTCTAAATTGCCCATAGGTATGAGTGTGTGAGTGAATGGTGTGTGTGCCCTGTGATGGATTGGCGGCCTGTCCAGGGTGTATTCCTGCCTCTCGCCCAATGCATGCTGGGATAGGCTCCGGCACCCTCCGCGACCCTGACCAGGAATAAGCGGGTTAGATAATGGTTGGATGGATGGATGGATGGAATCTGTTCTTTAGGATGACTGTCCACACTATTTGCCAGTGATCAAATCAGATTTGCGTGTTCGGGCAGTGTATTAATTTTTTGGCATTTCTACATTCGTTGCTGACGTAGGCGTGTTGCTAACTAGCGGCTCGCGCTGAAAAGATGATGGTGCGTTTCTCCAATACGGAACCTCGCTTGGTGCAGCAACCTAGCTGAAGAATGGCGACCTCTCACCCTTTACACCATGGCGATTCTCTAGTCATCAGACAACATCGGCGACAGAGTAGGTTGATATGTGCATTCCATTTTATTTTGTTTGTAACTTTCCAGCGCTCCGCATGGACGTCAGATTCGTGTCGCATCTCCAGAAATGCGATATGAATCGCATTTCAAATCACTTCGGCTACATATTTGGGTTAAATATGATTTGAAATAATAAGATTTCATGTGGTTTTTTTGCTGTTCAGACCTAATAAAAACAATCCGATTCCAATCAGAAATGCAAAAAAAAGTCTTATTTGGCCTGCCAGTCTGAACATAGTTGTGGGAATGGTGGCTAGCTGTCATGATTCTGTCATGTCAGCTTGCTCCTGCACTCATGACCCACTTTCTGCATGTAGTGAGTTTGAAAAGCAGGTACTGCGTCGACGTGCGTATATTGAAGTTGCTAGCCCTATCTCTAGGAGGAAGTAAGTGACATATCAAGACCATCATGTCCCAATGGGAGTCTCTCAGTGTGGTGTACTACACAGAGAAAAAAGGCTTTGGTGTAGCTGATAATCAGGCCACTTTGACGTTTTTCAGCCTTTATGAGCCAAGCCTCCTGTTCCCCCTGTTCTCAATCTTTGCATGATAAAATGCTGATCATGCCGCCTTGCAGGAGTCAATACTGAATGTTGTTTAACACCTTGCATCATAGCTACTCTGAGTAACCAATAGCCATTGCACATAACAACAGTATGACGGAATTTAGATCCTCACATGAGGGCTCTCGCGTGTAATTTATACCGCTGTTAGTCAATCCAAGAAGTAAAAGACAAAAAACGTTTTTTTTACTTAACTTTTAAACTTATGCTAAGTATACTTATACGTGTAGGGTAATGAAAATGCGAGCGCCGCAGGTATGTTAGCGCATGAGGGTGGCGCACTGCGATGGTTGCGCAGGAATGCACCGTCACCCTGGCGCGCCTTTATCAGCACTCTCATCTCAGACTGAGGGGCCTTCGAGTGTGGATGTAAGCCGCTGAGGTAGAGGACTTTGTGTAGAAATGAGCGATGAATTTGGGCAAAGGAAAGACTTTGGAATGTGAGACTGTACAGAGCGGCCTTTCTTGCAAATGGGACAGGGTATGCAGTACTTGACAGCAAGTCGTACATTACTACCGACACTGAGAGACAGGGTTGTTCTGGGAGACTTAACCGTAGCGCTTTTCGCACTGTTGCATCCCTAAAAAGTGACATCACCCTGGGTGTGGTATCTTAATGTGTGGGTGTTTCGAGTCGCAGGGGAAAAGAGTTTCAAGAATTGAGTATGTGTTAGCTACTCCAAGAAATGCAGTATTTGAAAAAAAATGGTGTCAATAACGTCATGTAGGCGTCGGCGATGTTGCTTGTGTGTTGACTGTGAAGGTCCTCCTGGTCCCCCTACACAATATTTTCTTGGGTTGGGTTGTCATTTTGCTCTGATTTGTCTCTGAATGCTAAAATACGGACAAAAGTAATACATTCGTATTTGTAATCCTGGGGTATTAGTGCAAATGGAAGTACAAGTATGTATTTTTTATCTCTGAAGCTTTTTAGTACATTTCCTATGTGTAATGATAAACGTACTCTGCGTTCCCTGTTGGAAATCCCAAATCAGTATAGCAGCATAACTGCATTTGGCTTACTCCCATTTGGGCTGCATGATATGCATATCATTTTAAACGGCAGCTTGATGACCGTGCCCTTATAATAATTATGACTAACTTGACCTCAACAAAAATGAGAGTCATGTCCACAAGAAGAACAGAGCTGCCATTGGCCAAATTTATGTTTATAAATTGACTCATTTTCCTGTTGTGGTGTGCTCTCCTCCATCTTTCCAGACATAGGCAGAGTCATCGAGCGTATTGTGTCATCTGGTGTTTGTCTGATGGCCGCTGAGAGGAGCCAGTCCTGTCATTTTGTGTGCCTCATTCCCTGAGCAATACCGCTCAGGAGGCTTGACCTCTGCTTCCCCGGGACAGCTGCGCGTTGGATGCGGTTCGGTCTTCCAGCGCTCAGATGAGCTGGCGAGTAATGGCGTGTGACAGCGGTCAAAGTACGGCTAAAACAACAACCTAAAAAATGCGCGGTTCCTTTCTGTATGTGGAGGAAATGGTATTTTGAGACCTTGGTTATTTATTCTCCGAGTTCCAGAGCGAGGTCAAGGTGGTGTAAACATTGGTCGCGCTCCCCCTTCGAGCGAGCTTGCGTAGTGAGTGTGCCAGCGACGTGTTCATGGCTGCGGTAGAAAACAGTGAACTGGAACGCTTTTGTGAGACCTCTCATTCATAGGCAGGAAAAATAGAAGCGGAGTGTACGTGCGGTGAGTGTAATTACACTGAAGTATGTACTGTGCTTAATGATCTCGAGAGCTGAATCTGGAGAATGGCTGGGGAAATATGTGCGGGCAGTGGAAAGGGTAGTCATCATTTTTTGTGTAGCGGGGCAGGCTGGAGATTAGGTGGCCCTCTGTGGCAGTTGTGGAGGCGGGTGGGGGGGGGGGGGTACTTCTGCTAAATTTAACTGACAGCCTCAGCCACTGCAGGGATAATTAATAGCTCAGTGTTTCTCAGGCAGCGGGATTTGGTGCTGATAAGGCCATTTGCTCCCGGAACTTTTTTTGAGCTTCTCTAAGCATGGCGAACGTCCAGTCCTCCTGCTGCCCCCTGTTTTTAAGTCCCACTTATCTCAGTTCCTGGTACTCCACTCCGCTGCAGTGCCTTTTAGAATAGGATTGAATCCTCTCATCATATATTACCGATTGACTGACTGACTAGCAGGCTTGGCGATTAGGAGAGAAATTTTCAATTGCTTTGGACGTTTCAATGGAAAAAAAAAAAAAAAACTTGCATTGCAGCCGGTTGCATTATTTAATTTTATTTTCAGAGGAAGTGCTGTTTGTTGATGCGTCCATTAAAATAAACGAGAGGGTGGCTCTGCACACGTTAATCAACAAACAATCTAGCAAATTGTAAGCCAAAGTGTGTATCCTGTGCACACATGGAAAACCAGGTCAAAGTGTTATCCATGTACTGTAGCAGTGCGCTTTTACAAAAAAAAAAAAAGAATAATAATAAAAAACATATTTTCAGTAATGGCACTATGAGCATTGCAGTGTTTGTATTCGCCTATTAGTTTGTTTTGATACGATTCACTCTCCCTTCCTAGTCAGCAGCTTATCCAGATCCCGCAGGCTGGCCTGCTGAGTATTTTCAGAAATGTTGAACTATAGACACTGCCAAAATAATGCTACAGTTATGTTAAAACTTAAATAATGGAATGAATAATAATGGATTCTTGTCAATTTCTCGGAAACTGTTGGGCACTGTTGGACAAGACTTCTTGGTCTACAGCAATGGTGCAAGTGTACTTGTAAATTTAAACTACCACTTGCAATTGCGATCATGCTCATGCAGTCCTTATAAGTACAAATTCTTTTGGATACTGATTTAAATTTTGGCGTACACCTGCATTGCCCTTCTTTGAAATGGGTTGCAAACTTCGAAAATGACCAGCCACTGACAATGAAAATGTTATTTTATATATTTTCATCACATATTCTTTGACCCCACAAATGCACACACACACACGGATACACACGTGCACACACGCATGCACGCAACGCACACACACACACCGGCGCAAAAAATGTCACTCAACCTCACTGTCTTTCCCCAAGGTAATCGCCGCTAAATGGCAGACAAGCTCAAACTAAACTAAAAAATCTGAACTCAGTTTTAGTGATTTCCCCAAGGGTTTCTTCAGAATTTTTCAAGTTTTATCCCACCAGGCTCCATCTGACTAAGCAGTTTCACAGGTCACACGGGTCAGGTGCTGTATTTGAATTTAATGCAAATGAGGCCTCCCTTCGGCTTGACCAACTGTTCTGCTTGCAGACAAACACAGACATGCGCACACACACACAGGCACGCACGTGCATAGACACACACACACAAGCACATATACACGCACAAGCGCGCACATGCACACAGACACACAGATCCATGCGTGCTCAAATCAAATGACCAAGCTTCTGTCATTTCTCCTCAAGTTTTCACAGTTGGAAATCTATGAAAAAATCCATGATGGTTATTTTGTGGGTCATTAAGAAACACTAATTGCAGTGTGTTTATTGCATCAAAATGGGTTGTTTAGTTGGCTGATTATCAGCATAATTTTCTAAGACTGGACACTTTGGCTGTGTTTAAGTGCCACTTTTGCCATTGAATATCCTTGGAGAGATGTCCAGTGCTGCGGCGGTTTCCATTTTCGGCTACAGCTTTCCTCATCAGTTTGCCCCTAGCACGGCTTTGATGTTATCGCCACCGGTAATTAAACAAGCATGACAGGCTGTTTATAGTCTTGCGATGACTTCTTCATAATTTATCCAAGAAGGAAAAAAACTATGGAAAAGCATTGATCTTTTTTTCTCACTTGGCTTTTGCTCTCTCTCCCCCCCACCAGAGGAAACACAGAAGGTCAAAGCTCCCCGACAACAACAGCCAGAACCCAAAGAAGGAGGCGGCGTCCTGGGACCGGCAGAATGGCCAGCCGGGGAGGAACCGCGGCCACTGGAAGCCCGGGATGGAGCGGCCGGGGGCCACGGCGGCCAGCGCCCTGAGGCGGGGGCCGCAGCACCGCGGCGAGGCGGGCGGCAAGGACAGGGGCTCCCAGGGGCAGGGCGGCGCCGCCGAGGGGCTGCCGCACGACCCGTCGAGCAGCCGCAACTTCACGGAGCTGAAGGGCGGGGAGGGCGCGGCCCGCTTCCTGCCGGGGCAGCTGGGGGACGTGGGCAGCGTGGAGGGCGCCCCGCAGGCCCCCAGCAGCGACTTCGTCCCCAAGTGCAAGATCTCGGGCAAAGACGCCCTGTCCGCCCTGCACCGCACCACCTCCCGCCAGTGCAGGCAGGAGATCGCCAACATCGTGTGCCAGCATCAGGAGGGGCAGCTCATGCCACAGTCTCTGCCTCAGTTCTGCCAGCACGGTGAGACCAGTCTGCCCCTGACAGCACGCTCATCTTTGGTCTGTCAGCCTTTAAAGACCCCACAAAATCGTGTTTTTCTATTGCTTTTCAGAAGGCTTCTGCGTGAAACCCGACGTTGGTCTTTTTTTAAAAAGTGGGCGGGCAGTCGCGGTGGCTAGCTAGTTAGCTTCTGGATAGCAGTGCTCAAAACAAAGCGAACGCGTTAGCCAGAATGGATGACATTTTGTGGGGGGCAGGAGGACAGGGAGGGCGAGGATAGTACCGGGGACGGAAATGGCTACGAGTATGTGGATGGCTTCCCTCCATTGCCGCCTTATATGTTTGAGCAACCCCCTGTTGCTGCTGCCGCTGCTGGAGCTGCAGAAAATGCGGTCCACCCAAGGGGCCAAGACTGGGCTTTCGTTTTGAAGCTCACTTCCTGGTTGGGCTGGGAGCAGCAATTGTGCCGTTGCTCACTAGCGCCACTGCGATTGGCTCCAGTATAGGTCTTTCACCATGTAAGTCAATGGCAGCAATGTGGTAAAAATACTCAGTCAATAAATTTTTCCCACAAAAAATGTAATTGCAATAGGTGCCTTTCCTTCATCTAATGCCTCTGCATGTGCTGATTCTTTTATATATTGTGTCGTTTGGACAGGGTATTAACATTTGTTCAGCACCAATCAGAGGGACAGGTTGAGTCCTCTTCGGCTCCACGGAGCAGACGCAGTTTGTACAAACGGGCGGCGAAAAAGACATCCGGAGCCTCAATTCAGTTTTTACGAGGCCGTGGAAAGGCAATGGGTGACGTCACAGTGTCTTTGTCCATATTTATATACAGTCTATGGGTCCACCCCGAGAGAATCTCGATGTTTCTGAATGGTATGTAACGTGAACATCTGTAATAAATATTTGCCTAGAATCCGGAATGCAATTTTTTGGTTTTCTATTAACGTTACCATTACCGCAATAAGAGGATAGCTGTGTGCAAATTGCTGGACAGCCACAACTACTGCCACTGATAGCAGTCGTAATATTTATAATTATCAATATCTCGCTAATTTGAATCTGGAATCCCGTTTTGTATTTCTGCCATTATACCAGTTAGGTTAACTGTAGTTGATAGACAGCCTCTGCTACTAAGACATTGTTTGATAACGTAGGCTACTGCACTATGCATACTTCAGGTGTTTCTGTGGATATTGGAGGATATTGCAGCCTCCTTCATGTGGCCGATTTCAAGCCATTTTCTGCATAGCCATATGCTTGTGGGGAAACTAAATAGGGTGTGCACTTTTGTCCCATTTTATTCGCACTGACAGTTGCTATTGTGAGCAACCTAAGTTACCCTAAGCTAGCTGTCGCTCACGTTGACGTTGAGGACAAGTTGAAAATCGAGCAATGTCATTGGAGGGAATAATTTGTTCTACGCCCGCCAGTGCAGATACACGTCATTGCAGCGCAAATATCAACTTAGAATTTTTTTTTTTGGTCTACATCATTTTTTTAAAGTAATTAAACTACAGGTAACCATTTAATCACATAAGAGGTACATTTTCATTGTGTGGGGTCTTTAAGTGTGCGCGGTTAGCATTTGCATTTAAAAAGGGCCCAATGCTTGTCGTCGGATACAGAAATAAATGCCTTGCCACACCTCTGGAAGCCGGTTCAGTATCTTAAAGTGAGCTCTTCTTAAGACATCTACATGACATGTTACAGTGATTGTTGCTTACCACAGTCATTGTCTTAATTCCTTTTGGAATTATTTCTCATGGAAAGTATGGAAACTTAAGTTGATTTGAGAAGAAAAAAGATAATTTTTTTAATTAAAGAAAACTGTTGCATGAATGTGGATCAGGGACAGTCGCATTTGTAGGTTATTATTATTGTTTTGTGTCTATGTTTATATTGTATGCCCCTCTCTCCTGACTGTCTACACAGCCATCTCCAGCCCCATGTTGCAGGCGGACGACCTGGACAACCCAGTGCGGGTGGCCTTTATGCTGGTGGTCCACGGCCGCGCCATCCGCCAACTGCACCGACTCATCAAAGCCATTTACCACCGCGACCACTTCTACTACATCCACGTGGACAAGGTGTGGATAGTGTGACAGAGGGCTGGTGGTGGGCACGGGCGTTAGTGAAAGAATACCTCCGATGGAGCCTATCGGCTCATCAATGTGTCCATGTAATATATCCCTCATTGTAAACGAGTCTGCCGCAGCCTCGGGATTCAGTTAGAACTGAGGTAGCGGGCGGGTGAAGATGGATTTTTAAAAAAGGATAAACGAGAACCGTGCGTCCTCGTAGGCAGCAGAGGACGTTTTGCGCGTCGCACCTTTGGAATTTTGAACATGAAAGCGTTTAAGAGCCTCAGAAAGGCACAGAGTGAAGAGGAGCTCTTTTGTGCGCTGCTGCAAATCCACAATTTCCCCCCGTAGCTCACTGTCAGGCAGCGAGGGCAGAAGGGGATTTGTTAACATTTTACACGCGCGCTTCAGTTTCTTCCCAATTTCCTGTCCTGCTCTCTGTTTTGCTTACCTGTGCGGTATCTCTTCTTGCCCTAGCTATTTGAAAGCTGGCAGAGAAACACCAGCTCCCTTTGTATCCAATTAAATATATTTTTTAAATCGGTGCCATGAATAGAAGATTGGAAATGGTCTGTAAATAGATAATTGACCATTAATTTAACGTACAGTAGAAAATTGTAGGTTTCATACTACTTTCCATACTTTTATACTACTTTATCTTCTTGTTATAATAAATATTTTTCAGTATATACAATTTTTTGTTAAAGAATATTATGTAATGTGAAATGCAGAATGGTAATGCAACTATATTGAACAAAGGCATGTACATCACAGTCATAATATTAAAAAGTATTGTTTTTACCCTTTATCTTGCTCATAGCACATCATTGGCTGCAGAACCCCTTAATATTCCTCATAATTTCATCATTTGGTTGGGCACCATCAAATTTTTATTACGTGTAAAATGCCACTAGCTTCTCGGGAATTACTCGACATTGTTAAATGGCCATAATTGTTCAATATGTAATTGTTCATAATCCGTTCATAATTGCCATAATTTTGAAGCATTTCGTTTAGTCATTTTCACATACCAGTGCAGCTGGCATTCATTTACATGCCACTACAAATTCCTCTAACTGCAGTCTGCAATAATAGTCACATTAAAGTCAGTGAGACGGAAACAGGTTTAGTACAGGAACTACAAACCGAGTTTTGAGTTGAGGTCATTTCCATGTGTTGTCTGTTTGGATGAGTGTGTCTGTTCTGGCAGAGTCCACTGTGCCTCAAAAGAGAGCATAAACCTCACAATCCATTTAGAATTTTCAGACAAAATCTTTCATCAATGCTTCACTACCATTCAACTGAATATTAACCTAGAAATATCTTTCACTTATATTCATGTGGTGTTGCCATGGAAATATTTTCCAGAACAATTTATTAGATATCAAACATTTCTGCTGCAAATCTGGTAATGACCCTGTTTAATGGACACACTTGCAAGATAATTACAAATATAGCTGCAGGCAGAAATTATCGAATGGCCAAGCAAATTTTATGAGCTTTCGAGAAACTAGTTATTGTAATATTTTTTTTTAAAGACAATGGAAGAAAAAATAAATGAAAGAATAATCAGTATGGTGGCTTCTTTAGTGATTGGGCCCTAGCAAAATTATTTGTGACAATCCAGTTCACGGAAATGGTTGTATATTAGTACTGTGTTTCACAAAGAACAGATTTATCCCCTCTTTTCCTGGCATCATTTGGACAGTACGAACCTGGGTTCAAATGCTGTTTGTTTTGTATTCAAATACTTTTCTGCATTTGTCTAAGCTTGCCTGGTGTATTGGAACAAACAAAATTATCCCAAAAGTGTAAACCCCGCCCATCTGTTCCTCCGAGCAGGCTCAAATGTGCCAGGCAAGATCAATAGAGCACAGAAAAGCATTTTAATCCAAAACAAATACTATTTGAACCCAGGTCTGCTACACTATGAGAATATTTCACTACCCTCTTCCTGATGGCTGTTTTAAACAGAGTCACTAAATGCACTGTAACATTTGGCCATTTCCTCGCTCCTCCCAGCGCTCCAACTACCTGCATCGCGAGGTCCAGCAGATCACAGAGCTCTACCCCAATGTACGCACGACTCCCTGGCGCATGGTCACCATATGGGGCGGGGCCAGCCTCCTGAAGACCTACCTGCGCAGTATGCAGGACCTGCTGTCCATGCTGGACTGGAAGTGGGACTTCTTCATCAACCTCAGTGCCACTGACTTCCCCACGAGGTGCCCGTACCCCACCTTCACACAGGACCATTTACTGGAGCCACAGTAAAACCTGTAGTTTTCACATGCATTTTTTATTGCTATCTTTAGCTGTAATCAGATTTTTTCCCCCCTTGCAGCAGTGTCATATAGATTGCAGCTGATTTGGTTTTTAATTGTTTTTCCGATTGTTACGCACTGCAGTATGTAGCCGTAACTTGATAGGTCGTTGTATTGTACTCTTTTAAGCACGTCAGATATACTGTTTAATACAAATGCGTGTTTATTGTAGGGGGGAAAAAATAGAATGAACTGCACACTAAATCTGAAATTATAGACAGCCATCTGTTTGATTGCAGTTCTTTTAGCTGTAATAGTCTTGCATTGTAAGCAATGCTTCAGAACCTGATACAGAGACATGCGTGAAGTTTCAGTTACAGGCAGATTTTTGAAGACACTGAGCCTTTCCCTGCACAGCAACAAATCCTTAAAGCTTCTGCTGTTCATAAATAAATGTGTCCTAAATGGCCCACAACAGTAAAGGCAATATCCAGAGGAAAGCATTAAATTCAATCCGGGCAGAAGTCAGCACATTTCTATTGCCACTTCCACTGTGTGTTCAGCTGATATCACATTTTATGTTTGTTTTCTCTCTCCCTGTGTGCATCCAAACAGAACCAATGAAGAATTAGTGGCTTTTCTCTCGCAGTACCGTGACAAAAACTTCCTCAAGTCTCACGGAAGAGAAAATGCGAGGTATCATAAAACTTGGGGCACACTGGGACCTTTATGCTGAGAAATGTGTTTCAAAAGCATGGTCTGTCTGTTATGCCAAATGGAAGTCACACCTAACTCCAATAATTCCTTGTTATTAAACAAAAGGGTGTGCGTGTGCGTGCGTGCGTGCGTGCGTGCGTGCCTGTCTGCATCAGTCAGTCATAATAATAATAATAAATAATAATACCTTGCATTTATATAGCGCCTTCACGACACTTAAAGCGCTTACAGTGACGAGGGGGAAACTCACCTCTACCACCACCAATGTGTAGCACCCACCTGCATATAGTCAGTCAGTTAAGTCAGTCCAGTCCAGTCCAGTCCAGTCCTGTCAGTCCATTGTAGATGCCAGGGTCCACGACCTCAACAGTTCAGTAACCTGTATATTTTGACATTTTCTGATCAAAGTGTGTTTTTGTGTCTGTGTATTATAATGGACAGTACGTGCAATACTATTGGCTAAATATTGACTAATATTGCCACAGGGTAATAATTCTCTATAATGCTGTGACAGGTTCATCAAGAAGCAGGGTCTAGACCGGCTCTTTCACGAGTGCGACTCCCACATGTGGAGGCTGGGTGATCGCGTTATACCCCAGGGTCTGGAGGTGTCCGGCGGATCCGACTGGTTCTCCCTCAGCCGCCGCTTCATCGAGTACGTCATCAACTCCCAGGACCAGCTGGTGTCCGGGTTAAAGCAGTTCTACACATACACCCTGCTCCCCGCTGAGGTACTCAACCTGCCCCCGTCAGCCGTCCATGTTTATTAACCCGGTGTTGTTCTCTCATTGAGAGCTGGATATAACAGGCATCCATTTTAGTTCTCAAATGGGTAAAAAAAAACGTTCTGAAGTAAAAAAACTAATTCAAGCAACAAGAAAACAAGCCGACTGCCGGAAATGACAGTTTAATTAAATTTCTCAGCGCTCGTCTTGTTTTCTTGTTGCTCAAATTTTCTCTTGTTTTTTTTAAACATTTTTTATGAGGATTGTTGCAGTCTGTGGGGACTTGGACTCTTGGATGTTGAACACTTTGTAATGTTTAGTGTTCTGTCTCCTAGTCTTTCTTCCACACAGTGCTAGGCAACAGTCACATGTGTGACACGCTGGTCGACAACAACCTGCGGGTCACCAACTGGAACCGCAAGCTGGGTTGCCAGTGTCAGTACAAGCACATTGTGGACTGGTGCGGCTGCTCGCCGAATGACTTCAAACCAAGCGACCTCATCAGAATCCAGGTAACTATCAGGGAGCAGTCAGAGTTCTATGGTTTATATTGTGTGCATTCCACTGCGGAGTACCAGGCTCACTTGAATCCAAATGACCATTTTAATATTGTCATTAATCCGAAAAATATTACCAGTGAGATTAATGTCAATTTATTGGGCGGCACGGTGGTGCAGTGGTTAGCTCTGTCGCCTCACAGCAAGAAGGTACCGCGTTCGAATCCCGGCCGAGGGCCTTTCTGTGTGGAGTTTGCATGTTCTCCCCGTCTCCGCGTGGGTTTCCTCCGGGTACTCCGGTTTCCTCCCACAGTCCAGAGACATGCAGGTTAGGCTAATTGGAGACTCAAAATTGCCCATAGGTATGAGTGTGTGAGTGAATGGTGTGTGTGCCCTGTGATGGATTGGCGGCCTGTCCAGGGTGTATTCCTGCCTCTCGCCCGATGCATGCTGGGATAGGCTCCGGCACCCCCCGTGACCCTGACCAGGAATAGGCGGGTTAATGGATAATGGATGGATTAATGTCAATTTGACAGTTTGTTAGCTAACTGAGCGCCAATTATTTGCATTAAAATTTTTCCGAACCACTATTGACTTCACAATTTCACGGTAAAGCATGGAAAGCGTTAAGTTAGCAAGCATTGGTTACATCATAAATCTTGTTTAATAGTATGTATGGTGCAAGCCATAGTTGGATAGCTAGCCACTGATGAGGAAAGCAACAAAAATGACGTTAATGATGTAATATGACCACAATGTACCCAAAAGTCTTCTGATGGATATTTTTTTGAGCTTAATTGTATTGATTAAAATACAGGTTTCGATAAGCCCTATGGCTTTTGCATTGTTTCCAATTAAAACTTTCTTGACAGACTTAGCACAAGTAACTAAGGACAATTTCTCTTTGGGTGGGTATTGACATAGGGAGTTTCATCTTCAAGATTTGTCGACTGTTGTCTCCTCTCCTGTGCAGCAGCTGACCCGTCCCACGTTCTTCGCCCGCAAGTTTGAGTCGACGGTAAACCAGGAGGCCATCAACATCCTGGACGCTCACCTGTACGGCCACTACCCCCCCGGCACGCCTGCGCTCAAGGCCTACTGGCAGAGCTTGTTTGAGAGGGCGGACGGGGTGAGCTCGCTCAGCGACGTGGCCCTCACTTCCTACTCCGCCTTTTTCCGCCTCGGGCTGCGGAGCACGGAGGCCGCTCAGGGAAGCAAGGACGTCTGCAGGTGAGACCCCCTGTCTCTATGGCGTCTATATCACAGCGTTTAGCTAACTTCTGCTCAGGGGATTGCAGGTGACTTACATTAACTTAACGCTCAACTACCACAACTGGCCCAGAGAAGGCTTTAGCGTTAAAGGTGTAAGCAGTGATGTCACATTCCAATTAGTTGCCATACAGTCGTTCAGGGATGCACCATCATTTTCAAATCAGAAGCAAATTGGAGCTTGGTGTTTAAATGCAAGTTATAGAAAAGTGGCAATGAATTGATCTTTACTGATTTTTAATTTATTTTAATTTATTTTACTCTTTGTTGATTTATAAAAAAATATTCTAAAATTTTGCATTTCCTCCTTTTCGGTTTAGGTTCGAGCTCATTGGCTACCCGCTTTCAGTGCATCTGTATTTCTACGACGACCGTTTCCAGGGCTACCTCGTGAAGCAGGAAGTGCAGATTTTGGGGACAAATACAAGGCAGACCCTGGAGGTTTGGGCAGTCCCCCAGACCACTCTGCAGCTGGAGAGCAACCTGCGTGAATTTGAACGGCTGAAAAACCTAGAGGTGTGAATGGGCTAGTGGGCAGGTTTTTATTGGATTATAGACTCGGTCCACATATTGTTAAATGGCACTACTTGATATGGGTGATGTAGTTTTTTATGTTTTATGTCTAAATTAAGTTAAACACTACTAATTATTTGACCTATTAATTCAGTGTGTAAAGCTTATCATCTGGAATTATGCGTAATAATAGTGTTGCTGTTTGAGTCATGTTGGTATTATCTATTGGATATGTTTTTGAAAAGATAAGTCATGGCATGTGAGTGAAATGGCATGTAATATTGAATGCAATAATGAGTCAACGTTGGATTCATACTCGCCTGATTTTTATGTATAATACTTGTGCATTAAACAGTCACCTTTAGTCCAGTTAGGTGCAAATCTTTTACCAAAGTTCCTTACCAGAGGCTTACATGTCTTTAAATTTTTTTATGTTTCTTTTTCATGCATGATGTGATGCAGATTTATCCATAAGTTCATCAGTTGTTTTTTAAGGGTCTGTCAGCCACGCCTTCAGTAAATCCTGAGAATTCTGTTTTTGCATTTTCATCAATGCAAGGTGGGGATAGAGTGGGACCCCAAGGAGCGGATTTTCCGGAACTTTGGGGGGGTGATGGGCCCCCTGGACGAGCCGGTGGCGGTGCAAAAGTGGGCAAGGGGGCCAAACCTGACGGCCACCATAGTCTGGATCGACCCGGCTGAGGTGGTGGCGGCCTCCTATGACATCAGCGTGGACGTGGAGGCGGAGTTCACGCAGTACAAGCCGCCTCTGCATCGCCCCCTGCGGCCCGGAGCCTGGACCGTCAGAGTGCTGCGGCTGTGGGAGACCGTGGCTGAGACCCGCTTCCTCATCACGCCGCTGGCTTTCAAGGGCCGACAGCCGCTCCACAAAGGTGAAGCTCCCGTTGACTAGGGGGCTGTTTCACAAAGCAGGATTAGTTGGCTGGATAACTGCACTGAGTAAAACCTGGAACAGCTCTTTTTTTTATTTCAGTCCATGTTCCAGAGTTGGGAGGGTTACTGGCAGGTTTACTCAGTGTAGTTATCCAGCTAACTCTGTAATCCTGCTTTGTGAAATACCCCTCTGCTGTCAATCAGCCACCACCATCACTGTGGATTACTGCTTTCCTGTGGGTTGTTGTGTTATTAACATATTGGGAGGAAGTGAAACAAGCCCTTACTTCCTGTTACCCTATCCCACCCTCCGAGGGACTTCTTCTTTTACTAGAAGAAATTCTTCTTTTACTAGATCCCCTGTGATAAGCATCTAAGCTTGATGGTACAGAGTGACTGTCCTTTCCTGTTCTTGTTTGGTCAACCTCCCCACAGTAAATGTGTGAAAAGCTCATAGCATTGTCATTGTAGCACAGCTCATTACTTTATCTCACACAATGTCCAGACTCTTTCTCTGACTTTAATACACTCTTCACCATCTACTTTTGTGCTGTACCACGTTTGGTGTCCGACATGCTATTTTCTGTCTTTTTAGATGAGGACAGCTGGCTGCATGCTGGTCCTCCTGACAACCTGTACATGGAGCCAGGCTTCCAGCAGCTCAACCCAGTCCTGAAGCTCACCAATGGGGAACAGGCTCTGGAGAAAGCCCAGAAGAATGCCCAGCTGGTGGGCAAAGCCCTTGACGACTGGATCGACGGCAGCATCGGGGCTTTCTGGGTGACGGGTGACATTTGCACCACTCAGTCCTCGCCCTGCCCTTCCCTGGTCGCATGTAGCACGTCCAGCTGGAGCTCCCTTTCTCCTGACCCAAAGTCCGAATTGGGGACCGTCAAAAGCAACGGCCGCATTAGGTAGCCCTCCGGAAAACGCCCCCCCCCCCTCCCCCCGGCAAAGCCGGCAGGGAATGGAGACGCTAGAAGGGAAACCTCTCGCGGGGTCGAGCGCATGGAGCAAAGGCCTCAGGGACAGTGTTGAAGAGGCTCTGAAGGGCCCAGGGACGGACGGGAGGTTCCAGTCAGTAGAGACCGCAGCGGCGTGTGGTCGGCAGAGCCTGGATGAGGATGCTGAAGAGAAGCGCCGGAATTTTGCACAGAAATATTTAGACCGTTGTTTTCATTGTTCGGACTCGTAGTCACCGCTGCGTTGTTTACGAAACGCTAGGTCTGAAACGCAGGCTTCGTCGGAGGCCCCGCGGATCGAACTCAAGGACGAGGGCTCCGGTTTTTATTTTTGAACACTGTACGAAATGTTACGGACACGGAAACCGAAACGAACCCCTTTTTTTTTTTGTCAGGTTAAAACTGGCCAAGTTTATACATGCATAACATATTCGATGTAGAGGGGAAAGTTTTAGTTTCATTTTACGCTCATTGTTGGAGCCTTATAATAATTAAGTTAGATGCTGGTAGAAGAAGTGCACTTTACTGTAAGAATGCTATGGTGGGCCTTCCCTCAGAAGGTCAGTGGCAGGAGTTGAGCAAAAGGGGAACTTGAAATGGTGGGTGAGACATCTGACTCGCAGAACAGTGACCCCTTCGTTCATGGCTGTCCCCACGTGCTGCCGCGAAACCCACAGCATTGTTTGCACTGACATCACACGCGCAATTGGACAGGGCGACAGCAAAGATATCATCGTATACATTTCATAGAAAATGCTTGGATTTTAAATGGTTTTCCCTCACGTAAATTTCCCAGGTATGACCTGGTTTTCTCTTTTGAATTATTTTTTTTGTTTTATTTTCAATAGGCCCTTGGACCTTTGATTTTACCGTCCACTGTTGCAGTGCGTGTCGCTGCTTTGGCACAGAGGAAGTGCCTGACTGATTGCTGAGGAATAATTGGCCCCAGAATGCAACCACTTTGGGAATAGTTTTTTCTGTGTTCCGACTTGTGACGTGATGACTTTGAATTCCTCTAGCCGACTTTGATGACATCTGAGCAGAAGTACAGTCCGGTAGGTCAAGGGTCAGGTTTAATAAAATAAATCACCCTGTGTGTTCTATGTTTACAAGCCTTTACACATTTTAGTGTTTTGTTTTTCAGAAGTTATTTTTCTGCAAAATATAAGCTGAGACCTCAATTTTAAAGCAAAAACTATCATATCAGAAGCTCAAATAAATGAAGACAATGTTTTTTTTAATATATCTAACAGTAATTTACAGTATGGGAGATCCCACAAAATAATGCAAGTATGCCTTTTTCTTGTTATGTGAAAGGTCACCACATTGCTGTGTGACCTATTGAATTTAATCTTGGTCGGCAAACGTTGCACATGTGTAACTTGTTTTTGAGCCACTTTTTAGCATGGATTAAAGTGACCGTTTTAAATGGATAGTGGTTTCAGCGAAGTGAATCGCACGCACACACATAATTCCATAAATTTCACACTTTCTGGAACAATGTTCCACCTGCCAGAGCCAGAACATGTAATTCTCTTTTGGCACATTGAATCCCTTAATTTTTTGTTTGTCATGTGTTAATGGTGAGTATAGGGACAAGACGGACCCCTGTGTGGGGGACTGAAGCAGTGTTAACATGGTTGTAAACAGCCCCTCAGTCTCAATGCTGGAATAGGGGAGCAAGTAAAACCCTCAAGTTTACCATCACTTAAATTTCAATGCGTGGTTGATGATGGGATATTAAAATCATAAACTACAACAGTTTTGAGTGGCCTCTTTCTTTTTTAATTTGTATGTGTTCATACATTTTTGACATGTACACAGTTCACATACTGTGTAGTTGAACAGTTACAATCCAATCTAAATTGGCTGTTGATTGAAAGTAAATACAGAAGAGACTGCAGCCCTCCAGGACTGGCGTTTCAGACCCCTGCTGTAAGTGCAGAAAGTATGAACTGGAGTTTTTTATAATGAGTAATATTTTCCCTGGCCACTGGGGGGCAATGTGTGAACATGTTCTCAGTTGTATTTGGTGAGCCAGCTGGATAAAACCACGGCAGTTTTATGCTTGTTACTTCTTTGCTTTTTGTGGGGTTTTTTTTTCAGAAATGTACAGGTTTGTAATTTTTTTCATAGGTAGTGTATCGGTGCTTCTAATGTCCACATTGACATTAATAGTTCTTTGTCACTGATATTTGGTCAAAGTTTAAAGAGATACGTTGTATGCTGGGGGGGGGGGGGGGGGGGTTTACCCTACCAGACTACCATTGCCCCAGAAAGGAATATAACAAACACCAATTAGTGTTGGTCTCCTTTGCTTCCAATAGGTTTTATATAAAAAAACTACGCTCAGTTGAGTGGCCACTTTGAATGGCATTTTACTGACATCGCAGTTGTCTCTGCCGATGAGTATGCTTGGGTTTGGAGCATTTATGTTCTCTTGCAGTCCTGGGTCGTCAGGAGTTTGCAAGCTAAAGACAAATAATAATGTGTCTCTAAATTTTGGCATTTATGGACAGCTACTATTTCTGCAGGGCAATTGTAGTCTTGTGGAACTGACATTTACCATTATAAAGTGTAAGTATAAGCACACACTAACAGCCACTGACTTCTCAAGAGCCAGGGGCGTAGGATTATCCGTGTCCCCCACAATGTTTGGAAAGAGTCGAATTGTCCCCTCCAACCATAACTGATCCATCTCCCATGTAGAGCTTACCGTCATTAATGGCTGCAACAACGGTAAAAAATGACTTAAATTTATCCGGAAAGATATGTAACGCCCGTAAACATAGGATGAATTATCGACCCACCCCCTCGCTACTTCAAACAGTAGCAATGGTTTATCTAATGGCCACGACAAGTTCGAGTTTATGAAAGCACAAATGGGATATGTAGTCATGGACGCAGATGGCACTGGGGACGGGGGGGACATGTCCCCCCCAGATTTATAGTGACCACGATCCGTCCCCCCCAACTAGAGTTTTATACACTACTCACAAAAAGTTAGGGATATTCGGCTTTCGGGTGAAATTTCAGGATGAACCTAAAATGCACTATAACCTTTACAGGTGAAATTAATTTGACCTTCTCTAAACTTTTGAATGTACATGTCCAACTATTCAATGTTTCAGTACTTTTTGCACAACTTGCTGTTCTCTAACAAGGAGCTGAACGGCAAAATTCACAACAGGTGTTTGATCCATGAATCGACCAATAAATTTCCTGGTTCAATTAGAATTGGTATTTAAACAGTCCTCTTCATCATGCTGTTCACATTTTGACATCATGAGACCAAGACGACACCTAACAATTGATCAACAGTACCTCGCCATTGCGAGGCTTCAAACAGGATGTTCTCAGAGGGAAGTGGCCACTGAGCTTAGAGTGTCACAGAGTGTCATCAGCAGGTTGCAACAGAGATACAGAGAGACTGGAAGAGTCACAGAAAGGCATAGAAGTGGACGTCCTTTGGCCACATCCCACACTGATGACCGCTTCATTGTGAACAGTGCCCTGCGGAACCGGATGATGAATGCCACTCAACTCCAGGCACATTTAAGGGAGGTGAGAGGCACCCAAGTGTCACGTCAGACCATTCGAAACCGTTTACATCAGCGTGGTCTGCGTGCTAGATGACCTGCAAGGGTACCTGACCACACCACCAGGCACAGGCGTCATCGTCTTGCATGGGCCAGGGAGCATTTACGCTGGACGAGGGACCAGTGGGCCTCAGTGCTGTTCTCTGATGAAAGTCGATTCACGTTGTGCAGAAATGATGGCCGCCAACGATGTTGGAGACGTCAAGGAGAGCGCTATGCATCAGCCACTGTTGTCACCAGACGACCCTTTGGTGGTGGCGGTGTTACAGTGTGGGCAGGTGTGTCTAGTCAATACAGAACTGCCCTACACTTTGTGAATGGCACAGTGACAAGCCCATACTACCTGAATAACATCATTAATCCAGTCATTGTGCCCCTGCATGAACAACACAGGCCTAATTTCATCTTCATGGACGGCAATGCTCCAGCTCATCGAGGTCGCATCATTAGGGAAAGGCTGCTGGAGACTGGGGTACCTCAAATGGAGTGGCCTGCACTTTCTCCAGACCTGAATCCCATAGAAAACCTATGGGATCAGCTGACTCACCGTGTAGAGGCTCGTAACTCTGTACCCCAGAACCTCAATGACCTGAGGGCCGCCCTTCAAGAAGAGTGGGATGCCATGCCTCAGCAGACAATAAGTCGACTTGTGAACAGCATGAGACGTCGTTGTCAAGCTGTAATTGATGCTCAAGGGCACATGACAAGTTATTGAGACATTGACATTTTTGTTGTGGTATACCCACCACTGTTGTTGGCTTTTGTTTCAATAAATTGTTTGAGATGAGGAAATCACCATTGCATGCTTCTACTTAAATGCCCTACTTTCATGATACGTATAATATCACTGTAGCGTGAACTTACATTTTCCATAAATTTCACCCGAAAGCCAAATATCCCTAACTTTTTGTGAGTAGTGTATATACAGTATATGTATAGTATTTACACAAAATAACCAATTGAGTTGGAATCATTTGCTGACAGCTTGGTCCCCCCCAGTTTAAAAATCAACAATTAAAGGCGATTGCTCAAGCCGATAATACTATGGACTTCAATTCCCATAAGCCAGTGTTTTGTGTAATGTTATGGATATGTTATAATCAGGTTGGTTGTAATGGAGAAGTCAGACCGCAAAAAAAGACGAGAAACTTAACGGAGTATGAAATCGAGACGCTCGTTACGGGGGTAGAGCGGATGGTTTGTTTGGTGTATAGGCGGCCTTTGCTACGTTTCATTCGTTTCACCTGAAACGGTCCTCTCAACTGAAAATCTAATCAAAATCCCCACAGTGAATAAAAGAACCGCCGACCCAGAAGTTTCCACATTCAGGTAGGCTAGGCTACTGTAGGCGCTGTTCCTAACCCAACTACTCCTTATTTTTCTACAGTTTATGCCTTATATATACGTTAAAAAAGTACATGTTTTTTCATAACAACGACAATTGAATAGAGAATCTCTTCAGGGTTCATCAGAAAACAGGTGTAGCTTCTTAAAGGTAGGTTATTTGGTTCCTTAAAATTATTTTATTGCCCTGCAGTGCAACATGAGAGGCAGATGTATTCGCAAGCGGCGACACTGTAAGAATCCTGCATCGGAATTATGAGGCTTCTCTTAAAGTTGTAGCCTAATTTAGAAGTTCAGAGAAATGTGAATACCATAATTGGGATGTCGACGACTACCACTAAAGGTAGTGGTTCTTAAACTCGGTCCTGGGGCCCCCTGCATATGCTGGTTTTCGTTCGAACCAGAATTTGAAAAAGGTGTTGATTTTTCTTAATTAGGTGTTTTTCATATTTAGAGGGATTATTTCCCTTCTGAAGCCACATTATGTTAGCAATAGCTATGCATGTCATGAAGAATAAAAGTCAAATATTCTCATTGTGCTATATTGCAAACAATTACAAAAAGAGAGGTAAAAATGTTTTAACTGATCAAATTAAACAAATTAAAGACTGAGGTGAATCAATAGGCTCCAAATTGGTGAAATTGTGGACACATTGGCAACTAAAACTAGATAATAAATAATTAACAATTCAAAAGACAAAGCAAACGATAAATATAGCTGCAAGCAGCGATTCCCGGGGACCGAGCGGCATGAGCAGCATTTGTCACACACAGAGACTGCAAAAATGGTAGACAACTCTAGACAGAGTTGACCCAAAATACAAATGTTTGTTTCTATTTAGGGATTTTGCCATTGTTGATGGTATCTTAACCCGATCCAGTAAGGGCTTGCATATTACACTGTACAAGTGAAACAGTGAACAGTTAAAACTGTGCTGGCTTACTGACTTCATAATTCAAACAGTTAACAGTTAATATTATAAAATTTCTTAACCTTTGCTATAAAAAGGTGTTTCTTAATGTGAAAACAACATTAAAAGAGGCATAGCATTTGCACAATAGTTTTGCCAAACATTAACTTAGCCATTGGTACCAAGCTGGAATCAAACCACTGACCACATACATAGAAAGCCAAGATTGTATTCACTAGGCCAAAGCAGGTTAACAGAAATGTGGAGGCCAAATAAGGCTTTTGTGTTGCGGTATCAGATTGTGTTGGCATACTGACTTAATAATTCAAACAGTTAACAGGTAATATTATGAAATTTCTTAGCCTTTCCAGTAAAAAATGACTTGTTTTATGTTAAAAGAACATTCTTAGCATGACGTGCACATTGTGTGCCTCAAAACAAATATTGGGAACAGGTGGGGATTGAACCACCAACCTACTACATGGTAGTACAATGCCTGAACCACTAAGCTATAGGAACTTTCCCAGTTGGTATGGTAGGTAGATGGCCTGTTAAGCATAGATAGTGTACTTGGCGGATGGCATACCTGCCATCCCAACATTTGTATTTCTATAGCGCCACCACGTGGATTGATTGGGTTAAAACTGCAGGGCTCAAGTCCTGATCTAACTGTCAATCAACCCACCAAGTTTCATAACTTTCTGTCAAATGGTTTTAGAATTACTAGCATTTTTGTGATAAACCACACCCAATGCAAAATTCATTGGCTTCTCATTCAGCCATCTTTTAAAATATCAAAATTCCGTATATAACTTTTATGAAGCATGGTCTTTGGAGTGTGTCTACCAGGTTTCATCTCAATTGGTCAAATTTTGGAGGAGGAGTAGCATTTTAAGTGTTTTACAAAAAAATGCTAATTATAGGAAAATCCAATATGGTGGACTTTATGGGTCCTTGAGGCAAATTTGTTCGGAATGAGCAAAGGGACTTGTATACCAAATTTTCTGACTTCGGCAGTGGGCGTGTCAATGTCAAAATGTCAATGTTCAATCTGCGTAATAATATAGAGGATCCAAAAGTTTGGCAATCCCAACAAGCGTGCCAAGTTTGGTGATTCTAGGCCAAACCAGCTCAGGGGAATTTTAGATGAAAGGGGAGAAAAAAAAAAAGAAAAGAATCCGAACAAATACAATAGTGTACCAGCAGCTACGCTGCTCGGTCCCCTAATGAGCCAAACCTGCATTGTGTTAATAAGTTTAAGGAAAAAATTAAGGAACTTAAAACACAAGTGTTCAACTACTGAATTAGGAGCCTATTGATTCACCTCAGTCTTTAAATTGATCAGTTAAAAATTTTTTTACCTTGTATTATTGTTTGCAAGATAGCACTGTAAGCACAATGTGAACATGGGATAGTCTTCATGGTATGCATAACTATTTCTGACATAATTTGTCTTAAGAGGATAAATAATCCCTCTAGACATGAAAAACACCTAATTAATAAAAAGCTTGTCAAAATTTTGGGATTGCAATTGTGGTTGGAACAGAAACCAGTATACACAGGGGGCCCCCAGGACCAAGTTTGAGAACCACAGAGTTTAAAATGTTATAAACTTATCTTATCCACTAATGTACTGATTAGCCTACCATGGCTTTAGATTTGTATGAAAGCATCTGAAATCTCGCCTAGTGCTTTGGGGGGGAGAAAAAAAAAAAAAAACTTCTCCAAAATGTTCATAAATAAAACATTTTATTTTAGAAAATGCCCTGTGTGAGGTTGTGTAGAAATGCAGGAAATTAGTTATAAAAGGCTCAAATTTTTCTGGGGGAGGACCCCCAGACCCCCCCGATACTTCATATTGCTCTGCTCACAGGAATGGTTGAGGGCCTCGGTTCAATAGTCATGGTTCGCTACTGTTGGATGGCATATTATTAGTGTCCCCCTCCATTATCATCACAAAGAAAATGTACTGTTTGTGGTCCCCCCCAATGTTCAAATGAAACCTACGCCCCTGTCAAGAGCATTTCTAATTGGTCTCATGGGTCTCTGATATGGGATATTGCTTTGACTACTGTAGTTTAACAGCACAGAAAGGATCAACTCTCCATGATCTATTAGGCATATTGGTGTGAAAGTGAGTGTAGCTACTCTAAATGAGCTCTGCATATCTTACCCTATATAACTATTGTGATTCCTTTCATATATACACACAACGCAGAGAAAGAAAAACAGATTATTGATCGCACATTAGACCTAGTTCTTTTTGTTTTCACTCATGCTTATTAGTATACTCTCATTAGGCCTAACTGTAGCAGACTATCAATATGCTCCAGGGATTCAGAATCGACCCATTTTCTTCAAGTGAATATAACATGTAACAATTATGTTAGTCCATGATAGCAAACGCAAGCAGCCTACGCATTGAAATGTGTTGAGGAAGGCTTGTGAGGTAATCAATAAAAATCAAGCTCCCGTCACCCCTCCTACTCCGGCTTGGTTTCTCCAGAGACTGGGCAGTGTATGGAGTAACATAATCATGAAATTGTTCTTTCACGAATCACTTAATTTCATTAATAAAGCTGTTGAGATGGCCATGCTAATTTGTCAAAGTTACATGCTTGGGTAAATTGATTGAACATAATAACATGACACAGCGTAACAATGCGTAGGCTAGCCTACATGCCTGAAATAAAATTGAAAATCTCAAATCCATACATGAAAAGAACGGCAGCGGTCGTTTGCTGTCGCACGAATGGAAATACGTTTATGATATGAAATTGCTTTACCCTATAGTTGGTAGGCCTACCACATTCGATTTTCTTTATATGGCTATGGGGAATTGTCTGAAACAGTAAACTGATGTTTCCTGTTAGGTGCTCTCCAGAGTGCTGAACATGATTTCTGGAACTGACGTTGCCGCTTTGACACGACTCGATTAATTTCCCTTACACTGGGAATGTTTTCTATTTTTTAAATATTTACTGTATTTCACGGAAATGGGCTTCAGTGGCTCGCACTCCTACTCCCTAAAGCAACCGTTAGCACAAGTGAGAGTAAGATAGGCGATGTAAAAAGAGGGAGGGGGAAGACAGACAGTGACAGGCTGTATGTGTTTTCTTCGTTGTGTTTTAAAGGGGCTGCTCCTGACGCGGTGTCTGAGATTGGATCTGAACGAATCGAGGCTATGGAGACGATTTCAGAATATAAAAATGCTACGCACAGTGAAATGGTTTACCCCGACAGTGCGTATGGGTCCTCTGCAATGGACACGGACACGGAGGATGGGCAGACCCCTTCCACATCCACGTTGTCTTACGATGAGGAGTTCATGCATAAGGTGATTATGCTTTTTTTAATTAAATGACATAAAAATACTTAATGTAGTCAAAATAATTAATTTTACCTCTCTTTAACATGAGTATCTACACTCATGTTAAAGTGGCATAGACTACAAAGACTGGGTTAATTTAGGTTGTTATAGGCTACAACCTACACGTTGAAATGCGTCTAATCATCTTCTCGATTTTTACTTCATAGGAGCTTAATTGTGCACACCAATTGTAAAATGAGAAAATTGAGAGATCGGTTATGAAATTGATCTCTCAATTTTCTCATTTTAGATGAGACGAGTCGGCGGACGCATTTGTGTGCGAGATTAAAACTCCGTGTAATATAGCTACAAAACATCGTGTGGTATGTTTATTTAGTTAACGTTTAGTTGTGCAGTTTATTAGATCACTTCCCTAACAACGCTGCGTAGCCTACGCACGTTAAATAAGTTTGATGGAGGCTATAGTGCGCAGCCTACAACAATTATCTCGCTAGCTGTCTATTCTCAGACAGTGCGCTGTCAATGTGCCAACTCTATACAATCACGAGTTAAAATTGCAGTAAGTTCATACATCGCTTAAGTTATTAATATTAAGCATTTTAACTGTGACTATCGTTGCGTGCACCCTGCGCGGTTCGTTTTTGCTTCTGCTCTTTTAAAAAGTTACATGCGCTTGGTGAACACCAGGGTGTCCCGCATCTCAATGAGCAACACGCAGTAGCCTACTCTATTGCGGTGAATCACGCCAGCCTCTGCGGATGAGAAACTACAACGTCTTCGACGTTGCTGCAGAAGTTTAGTTTAGTAGCCTACATATAACTGTACCATAAAATTGTACGCTGTCATATCATATGGATCTCATTCAATTTATTTATTTGCCTGTAGTGCGAAAGTTTTGATGCACGACTTTCCATAGATGTATCCAGGTAGCCTATATGCTGTATAGGTCCATAGTTTGGCGGAAGTATCTGAACAAAGTTCATAACTTCATTATCCACCTCAGTTTATTTTGAATATGTTATTGATATTCAATTACAGCATATTATAGCATTAAAAGGACTTAATGATCTGTAGGCCTATATGAGTATCACTGAAAATCTGTTTAGAAAAATCCTGACTGAAGTGTGTTTGTGCTGTGCAACAACTTATTCAGGGAGGGTTTGTGCCCAACTGAACTAAAGACAACTTATTGTCACTTAGAGACCCAACACTACATGGCACTCTTGCAAACTGTATACATTTCTGAGCAACTTCAATCTCTGCTGTACAAATGAGTGCTATATGCAATCCCAAGAATTAGGTCCACAAATGAGCAGCATGTTATCTTAACATTGCCTACGCAGCAGGATAAATGCTCAGTCTGGCTGTCCTGCAGGGTGATTCTAACTCTGTGTAATCTCATGAGCAACATCATCGCAGGCCCCTTTGCCCCTTTGGCTTCGTTTGCTGTACAGGAGCAGTTAGTAGCCTATCATCCAATCCCTTAATGCATGTGAGACCCCTGTAGATTAATTCTTTGTCAAGAACAATGGAACAGCGGCTATTTTAGGAGTTGGTATTACTTTTTACGCAACTCTGAATGTAAGGGAACATTCAAAGGTAAGCACTGTTTCCTGTGTCATCTGCCCCATGCATCGGTTTCACTAAGGAACAGGTGTAAGACATTTGTGTTACTCAAATGATCACCACAAAAAAAAAAAAAATTAATAATCTCTTTCCAGCTGTAATTTATCTGTGACTGAAAAAACAAGGTGGCGAAACTCTCTCTCTCTGTCCTTCTCTCTCCATTTAATTCTCTCTCTCTCTTTTCATATTTAGGTATGTGAAATATATTTAAGTATAGATGAAAATGGCCAGTGAAGTATGTGGCCGGCTGAGTCACGCTTCTCTTGCCCTACCCCAGGAAGTGCATTGCAAACAGACTGCTGCCTCAGCTGCCAGCAGTACACGTGCCCTCACGTGCAGGAACAACCTCCCTTGTATCCCCCTCATCATAGAGTGAAGGAAAATCACAGACGACTCTTTTTATCTGTGTGAATAGCCTGTATGTCATTCCTAATGCATGACAATCATAAGGTGATTGTGTAGTGAATTGACGCAGAGCTTATAATTAATTTCTCTCAAAATTCCTTTTAGAAATAACCAGATGTTTCCTCACTCTGCTTCTGTTGCCATACATTTTGAAATAGCTGTTGTATTCTTAAACTGATATTTATCTTAAGTCTGTTACAGTTATTTATTGAACATTGGAAAATTTTGCACTTCTGTACTCGGCATGGAAAACTGAGCTAGACTGCATAAGAAAGGTGAAAACAAAGCATTTGCTCATTCTCCCACGATTGTGGTCTCATTGGTGATATGACATTTCCCTCTTGCACCTTTACCCGCCGGTTACTGTAATGTCTTATAATGAGACGAGACTGATGTCCGATGTACGGCCGTACGCCTTTAAGCAGAGTGGTGCTTTCAGCACTCCGGGGGGCTCTGAGATGCTCTGCATCAGTTTAGGACAGTGTCAGCCAGTCACCATGGAGACGGAAAGCGGCTCCGGAAAGTGAACCTTACAAGACTCTGACCAGCTTACTTCCATGGCAGCAAAGACACTGAGAAAGAAAAACTTAGGGATCCTGAGAAAGAAAGACTTTTATTTTAAGACAAGAAGAGACTTTTTCAGGGCTTACTGTATTGTCGTTTATGGAGATATCAAGGTAAAATAACAAGAAATCATTACCTTGTTTGTTACCTTACATGTTCCGTTGGCTGTAACAGGAAGAGGTCCACGAATATGGATCAGATAAGGGATCCCCATTCATGTTACCTCTTGGCTGTGTAAATGAGTGCAGGGTGAAAAGAAGACCTTTAGAACACACTGTCTGGTACTCTGCTATTGTATATAAATCTGATGCTGAGAGTTCACCCGCTGCTAAGCAAGAAGCTTTATTATGAGCCGCGGAAAACACCCCCCAAAGGAGCCATTTTTAACTCACCAGATCACCATGTCACCTTGTGATAAAGTGTCAAAATAAGGGTCAGAATGTTTCAGTTCTTGCTGCTACAGAGTGCCGTCTCTCTGAACAGAATTACTTTGCCCTGAAAAAAAAGTGGTATAGTGGGAGCACATCTCTGGGATGGCTTCTTGCAGTCACATTACATCCTTTGTTTCTTCTAGAATTTATATCTTAATTAAACAATGTTATCTTCTTCAGTACACTCTTCAGTATGTATTTACACATCCAATTTAGAAATGGTTTGGCTTTGACCCGTTGCTATGGTTACACACACTTTCATTTTTAGTCGGGAGAGCTTACATGTATATTTGTGCATGATATAAGCTTTGTAATTGGCATAACAAGACATAAAGATTTGGTTTTAATTCAATGCAATTTCTAGCTGTTTGGAACTCCCTTCCAATGCTGGAGATGGAATGGAGTGTGGGTGCAGTTTCCGTATGCTTCAACAAGTCATACGATTTTATAGCTGGTGGAATATTTCATGCAAATGAATGTTAAAACTTATAGGAATTTTAAATCATGTAATTAAGCTCCGATGTCTGTCCGTGAAGCGTACAGGCAAGGGTGACAGTGCGTCTGTGTGGGTGGGTTTCTGAAGTTATTGACCACAGGCTTGCAGAGAAAAAAACCATGCACAGTCCTTCCAGGACTACGAGCTTCAGGGTGGGAGTGGTGGGGGAAGGGAAGAGGGAGGATAGAGCAGAGCAGACCTCCAGTGATTCAGGCCTTGGAGCGCAACAGCAAGCCGCGCAGTAAACACAAGACCAGGCCCATTTCTTATGCAAACTCACCCACCAGTGCTCCACATAGTCTTTTTTCCCCCCCCAAAAGCATGCTTACTTAATGCTCAAAGCGTGTGCTTCTTAAAGATAATAATCAGGGTGATAACCAACCTTCTGATTCCTCATGGAATCACCTTTTACCTTTCAAAGACAATGCCGTTACAAGCTCCAGGCCTATACATGATGCACGTTACTTAATTTAAATATGTTTTAAACATTTGGCAAGAACAATTATTTAAGATGGACAATGGCTCTGCCCTATGTATTTATTGCAGTTTAGAGAGTGGTTAGTGATATTTCTACATGCTGGTATTACAATTGATGCTTCTTTCTGACCATATTTTTGTTCTTTTTTCTATAGGATTATAGGAATAAGCATGGACTGTCTCAAGTTGGACAATTTATCCCGTGGTTATTGTAAAATACATTATAACTGTTGCCTTATGATTATATATTTCTATCAATATAATTATTAATAGCAGTACGAGTAACAACAGTTGTGGCAATAGTTTTGGTTTATGGTACAATGCTGAGGGTAAGTGGGCCAGTGCAGAGATGGCAAACCTCATGTGGAATCATATTGTTTATGGAAATGTTCACATGGGTCAATATGAGATACGTTATGCTCATGAATCACCCATCAAGGAAGACAAATTAAATCATTGGGTCAGCTGCCCTGTAGAACCCTGCTGCAGTACGAAAAGTCACATTTATGGTGGGGTTTGAAACCACTGCAACTGTAAAAAGTTGACAGTGCAACAGCGAATGGTTGAGTGGTTAGGTGTGGTTGAAAACAGATCTTTGCTGTGGCCGCACTGTTGAGCGATTCCACCGACATTTCCAACCAATCTGTTGTAACAGTGGACCATGGACTGTACAGAGGTGGAAGTTCCAGGTTCAGAATGTAAAAGTCCTCCGCAGTATTTTGTTCCACTCACCTGGGTTTGCTAATTAGCATAATTCTTTAGCCAGGAGGTGGAACTAATTAGTGAAAACAGCTGGCTCAGTTCATGGATGGAAGAAAAACGTGGCAGGACTTTCCACCTCTGGGACCGTAGCTGGGCTTGTCACTAGTTTTAGCCAGAGGCCCTGGACAATACAGAAACTATTCAAAGTGCTTTGTCTTCTGTCTTGTTTCTCCTTTATACTTTAAATGGGCCTACCCTTTCCTTCAATTCTTTTTTAGAGTCTTCTCCTTTATGTCCAATCCACAAACAAGTCCATCAGTTCTGCTTCATCAGTCTATTCCTCTCCCCTCTAAACAACACTGTTACAAGTGGCTTCCTTGCCGCTGTGGTTAAATGTTTTGGTGGAATTAGATCCCCTGCATTTCTCTGGTCCCCTAACGGTGATCATGCTGTTTCAGGGTTTGCTCCAGAACACCGAGAGGTACTAACAGCCTGCAGCCCCCTCTCTTGCTCCCCTGATCTGCGGGTGGGTGGTTGTTAACGTATCTTGGATACAAGGGAACAGAGGGTCAACTTCCTCTTCCCCTTGCGTGGTTAATTAGATTTGTGAAAATGTCTGGATGTGCTGTGTTTTTAGTTTGATTCCCCCGGGACTTCCGTTGGCTTTCAGGCCCATTCGGCCGAGGGAGGGATGTTTGGGTTGAGCGTTCCTGTTGACTTTTTCAAGAGCGCTCGCTGCATGAGTCACCGGGTCCACAAGGACGTGTGACTGTTCGCGGCAAGGATGCACTTTCTTTTGTCACGCAGACTTCGTCCTTTGCTTTCTCTTAGCAACCGGTTCCAAAATGCTGGTTCCACAGACTTAATGAAATCAACACACAGGAGTTTCGCTGCTCTTTCTGCCCAAATAAAAATGTTGCCGTGGTAACAGCATCATTCCAACAAACCACCTTCCCCCATTTCACCCCCCCCCCTTTGCAACCTCAGAGACGTTTACCATATGCATTAAAGTTGAATGAAGCCAACATGAAAAAGTAATAGAGCTGCATAGCGGCGATCCTCCATTGGCAAATACCTGACGTCAAACGGCACGTAGAAACACTCCGCATTGGGCCAGTATCAGTATCAACAACAGGTAAAGTTTAATACGCCAGGTTGAGGTGAGCTCAACTGTTTATTTAAGAGGTGGAAAAGATAAATAATAATGGATTAAAATCAAGAGGTACAGCAATGTGCCTCAGCCCAGCAAGCAAATAGAAGAGACAGGTGCCGTCTGATTTGGTTAGCGGATCTTATACGGGAACCTTCAAAAGACTAACCTGATGCAAGGTCCTGGTGGACACTGGAACACTATTGCCACAGTTTAATGCACAGAGTGAAAAACAGACAAATGGTTTGACGTTCCTGTGCTGTTATCAGACTGATGTTGTAACATAAAAGTGTCTTTCCTCCCTGTTCATTAAAACGCTGTAAGATTATTCCAGCGTGCTCCAGAGCTCCATACTTTGGGTTACTCTTTAAGGATTCTCTGGTTGTAGAACCCTTACGGATTACAATCTATTTGGCATGAAATACTATAAGTCTCTTTTGTGTCCGAGTGAAAAATTATGTTAAACGTTTTATGTGTAAATTAGTTTCATTGTGCTCTTTCACTCCTGAGCTCGCATTGACTAAAATGGTGAAAACCATCAGATGTGGTCCTCTGACATGCAGTTCATGTATTTGATTGACTACCTTGGTTACCTTTTTGTGAGTTGACTACAGGGGCTTTTATGAGTCTGTATGTTTGCAGTCATGAGCTTAAGCTTAAATCCCTTGTTCATTTCTAATGTGTGTTGTGTGTGGCAGTGTATTAATGACTGGAGGACGTGCTAACCTACTGTTTCTGAATCAAAATGCTTCCTTGATATAAAATGTGCAAGGCTTCCTATTTCTCAGTTGGGAAGCCTGCTTCGAAGCAGAAAGTGAGACTTAATTGAACATTAATTGAGGCCTTTGCTTATCATTTTGAATGCATTTGCTTGGAATTGTTGAACTACTATGCATCTAATACTAAATGCTTTCATTCCATCTCAGTGTTTAAAGTGAAAAATATATATGGTTTGTGAAATTAAGCTTTCAAATTAGTTTAAATTTCAAATGATTTAACTATAAAAAAATAAAAAATCTAAGTGTCTGTTTCCTTATGCTTTTTCACATTTCCTGATGAGATGTCTCCATGTATTAACAATGCTACAATAGCAGGCTTCCTTTTGTCTCCCAGAATATTCTATGTTATAATATTCTAATTTGACCCATTATTTAAACATTTCTGTGCACAAAATTTGCAGAGAATGAAGTGAATATTCTGTAAAATTCCCCAGTCTGTAGATTTCTTATGTAACAGCAAGGCTTAAATTAGTTTTTTTCAAAAGGTTTTCGAAAGCTCTGCATAGCTGTCTTCACATTTATCCTACTTTTGAATGGGACATGGTATGGAATTTTGTCAGCAAGAAAGAACAGCCAGGAGTATACCAATATAGTTTCAGTGAACTAATGAAAACTTCACTTACAGTCAAGCCGGAAAGTCTCCCCACCCCTTTCACCTTCTCCACGTTTTATTACGTTACAGACTTATACTACAATAGATTGAGTTAATTTTTTGCCTCAAACATCTACACACAATAGCCAATAATGATGAAGTGAAAACAGGTTTTTAGAAAATATGCAATTTTATTTTACTGACAAAAATAGGTTATTTAGGGGTTACATATCTGTACACACCCTTAGCCTAATACTTGGTTGCTGCACCTTTGGTAGCGATTACAGCTTCAAGGCATCTTGGGAAAGAAGCTACGAGCTTGGCACACTTGTTTCTGGATATTTTTGCCCATTCCTCTTGGCATATCCTTGCAAGCTCTGTCAGGTTGGATGGGGAGCGTCGGTACACAGCCATTTTCAGCTCTTTCCACAGATGTTCAATTGGATTCAGGTCTGGGCTCTGGCTGGGCCACTCAAGGACATGCACAGACTTTCTCCGAAGCCACTCCTTTGTTCTCTTGGCTGTGTGCTTCGGGTCGTTGTCATGTTGGAAGGTAAACCTTTGCCCCAGTCTGAGGTCCAGAGCGCTCTGGAGCAGGTTTTCTTCAAGGATCTCGGTGTACTTAGCTGCATTCATCTTTCCCTCTATCAGGACTAGTCGCCCCGTTCCCGCTGCTGAAAAATCTCCCCACATCATGATGCTGCCACCGCCATGCTTCACTGTAGGGATGGTATTAGCCAGGTGATGAGCGGTGCCTGGTTTCCTCCAGAAGTGACGCTTGGTATTCAGGCCAAAAAGTTCCATTTTGGTTTCATCAGACCAGAGAATCTTGATTCTCATGGTTTGAGAGTCCTCTAGGTGCCTTTTGGCAAACTCCAAGCGGGCTGTGATGTGCCTTTTACTAAGGAGGGGCTTCCGTCTGGCCACTACCATAAAGGCCTGATTGGTGGAGTGCTGCTTGGATGGTTGATCTTCTGAAAGGTTCTCCCATCTCCACAAGGATACGCTGGAGCTCTGTCAGAGTGACCCTCGGGTTCCTGCTCACCTCCCTGGCCAAGGCCCGTCTTCCCCGATTGCTCAGTTTGGCCGGGGCGGCTAGGTCTAGGAAGATTCTTGGTGGTTCCAAACTTCTTCCATTTATGAATGATGGTGGCCACTGTGCTCTTTGGGACCTGTAAAGCTGCAGAGATTTTTCCCTACCCTTCTCCAGATCTATGCCTTGACACAATCCTGTTTCTGAGGTCTGCAGATAATTCCTTTGACCCCATGGCTTGGAGTTTGCTCTGACATGCACTGTCAACTGTGGGACCTTATATAGGCAGGTGTTGGCAATCCCCAATCATGTCCAATCAATTGAATTTATCACAGGTGGACTCCAATTAATTTGTAGAAACATCTCAAGCAGTATCAGTGGAAACAAAATGCACCTCAGCTCACTTTTGGGTGTCATATCAAAGGGTGTGCACACTTGTGTACATATGATATTTTACATTTAGATTTTTTATAAATTAGCACAAATGTCTAAAAACCTGTTTTCACTTTGTCATTATGGGCTATTTTGTGTAGAATTTTGAGACAAAAAATTAACTCAATCTATTGTAGAATATGTCTGTAACGTAATAAAACGTGGAGAAGGTGAAAGGGGTGGGGAGACTTTCCGGCTTGACTGTATTTTGAGGACAGGCAGAAGAAAAAGGTTTTCTACCTTCTGTGATTTAACATCAATGAGAGATTTGAGGATTGCAGAACCGTAAGGCACTGGGTAAGACACAATGATCCATCTGCTAGTCATGTGATCAGGAAGACTTCAGGAGGAGGATGTGATTACCATGGTGATGAGGGAGATTGTTGCCCATGCCTGGTTCTTCACACAGACCATTCACCTCTGTGGAGTATTGGAGTATGGTGTATTTGCATTCAAGGTGTTCAAGGAATAAAGTAACTCCTTCGCTGTGAAAACTGATATGAATATTACTCAAGCGTAATATTTACACATCAGGGAATAATTGGTCTGTCCAGATAAAATCTGGGATTTTGAGGATCAAGCTGTTATTTTTCCAATGGGCTTGTTGCCCCCCCCCCCCCCCCCCCCCCCCCCAATCTAATCATGTGCATGCACACCAGCACACATACACACACACACATGCATACATACGCACACATACACACACACACACACACACACACGCATGTACATACACACATACCTACACAAATGCATAAAACGCTCACACAAACACACCGCGTATCTGTAAATTAATTCACTGGTTCCCTTTTTATGTCCGCAGACCATTCTGGTAGGAGACAGTGGAGTGGGAAAGACATCACTGCTTGTCCAGTTTGACCAAGGCAAGTTCATTCCAGGGTCCTTCTCGGCGACTGTTGGCATTGGTTTTACGGTAAGTGGCTCTGTGTTGACCCAACTGGCCACTGCTTTCCCAGTGAGCAATAGAAGCCCTCTCCTGCTCCTCTTGTAACATAATTCTGTTTGTTTCATGGACAGGTGCTACTCAGAGGTCTTTGCTTTGTCCTCTTTGCATTACAATCAGTCAACAATTAGCATTATAATGAGGTAAGGAAGCTTTTTGAGTGATGCTGGGGATGGTGTGCTTGACCTAAATAACAAAGATAATGACTGCAAACACAGTGAAACATTTTGTGGTAAATGCAACATTGGTGGACTGTATAGAAGATCATTTAATCCTATAGAACAGTGTGAGTTCAAAGTTCACCCCATGCGGCTGTTTTTTAGGGAGACTTTCAAGGCAAAGTCACTTTTCAAACAACTGAACATCTGAGCTTGAAAGGCTACTTGTATATATGTTTAGACGTATTTATGTAGACATAAGTTGTGTTATCAATTAGTGGACAGTGGCAAAACTGATGGGAAACATTAACCCTTGTGTTGTCCTCGGGTCAAAAAAGACCATTTTTCTGAGTTTAACAGTAGTGAAAACCCCCAGCATGAAATTCGACGAGTTCTCCTAGAGTGACCCTACGATTAGAACAAGTGAAACATTTCCCTTTTTTATATTTTTATAAAAGCTGTACACCATCAGGGTACAAAGATTGTCTTCTGGTCTTTTTTAACCCTGCAGTTAAAAATCAATTACAGACTAATTCACAACACACACACACACACACACACACACACACACCATGTACACACACACACACACACACACACACAGACACACACACACACATACACACACACCCCACACACACACATACACAGAGCGAGAAAGAGAATGTGTGTGCTTATACTTTAACTCAGACAAAACAAAAACTTGCTCATGCATGTACAGCATTACCCCTGAACAATGTACACTGAATGAATACAATTTCTCTGCACTGCAAAGTAGAACAAACACAGTTACTCACCATGTTGTATATGAGTGAGAGGTTGTTTCTTCATGCAAAATTGATTTTGAGTTTAAAATTAGAAAAAAAAGAGGTTTTATTATAGGGGGGCAACCAGGGTGGGTCATTTTTGACCCAGAGGACATGGGGAGGATACAGAATATGAAGACATCACGTGGGTTAAATTAGTCTAAATATATTGCTGTTGCTTTACATTGTAATTACAACAAAAAAAATGGCATTGCCAAGCCAGATACAAGTTGTTATAATCAATCATCCTATGCCGCTCTACTTGGTATTTTTGTTTATTTTCCCACAGACAATGACTATTCAGTGTGGTGCATGTACAGACTTTGGGGGTATTTTCATTTTCTTCTTATGTAGTTGGGGACACTAGAGGGAGACAAATACCAAAGATGTAGCAGACTCTGCCCATTGCTTGAGCTCTTCTGTATAGGCTACCGTTACTTGAGAATTACAAATATTTTAGCAAATCGACGAAAGCTAATTTTTCACAAATCCAGTCTTGCATTAAAAGATAAACAGAGCTACCAGTTTTCACTATTTTTACGTCAGTGCTTAGGACAGCTGGTGAGAAAATGAGCATCGTTCACCTGTTTTGGTTGAATTTGGTATCCAACTTAACTTCTGATTCTCCAAAGTTTTGAAAACATTCCTAATTGCACGAAGTCATGACGCCGACCTAAGGTTAAATGGATGTATAATAGTAGCCTACACCAAGTAGGTTATACAATGTATCTTTCTGTATCGAGACTGACCTTTAAACAAATCAGGAATTGTGAAATTATTGCTCTACGTTGTAATCTGATATCGAATGCACCACGAATTAAAGCAGTCGAGTCTTAATATACACAAATCAGTTGAAATGTAAGACTAAAAGGATTTTTTAAAAAGTATTTAGCCTATACGTACCTTACCGCAAATAGGTATGGGCTATGCATAGCCGACGTGTGTGTTCGCTAGGTTTTCAGCTACAAGTTATCTTCAAATGCCGTTTTCCTCAAGGATAACGCCCTTAAGAAAAATAGGCTTATTTTGTAGCTACTTGTTCCCTGCACACCCTGCCTTTCCGCGTTTATCGTTTCCTTGCACCGCTGTTATGAACGCGCTGAAGCCAGTCCTCAGAAATATGTGACATTTTGTGGACTCCTCCTTTGCAATCATCTGTTGGCATCACCTGTTGGATTTTTTTTTGTGACTCCTCAATTCGTCTGCTTTCGTCGTCTGTGGCAAAACACTATTTCACATCTTGGGCAATTCATTTTCACACTCGGTGGCATACGAACGGGTTTTCTCTACATGCTGAACGACAAGTACTCGGTGTACTAGCTATGCGAGACGAAAAGATGTTTGTTTCCGCAAGTTCTCTGTCTGCTTGATCGATTGTAGCCTATCCGCTTGATGTTTTCATGGGTTTTTCCCCCCCACAACGACATGGATAGAAGACTACAGATGGTATCATGCATTGTTTGTTAATTTGAAAAGCGTGATCGCCAGTATTAGCCTACTGTAGACAGCAACCGTTAGTTGTTTTATTCAGTGAGTAGTCTGCTGAATTCAAGAGGTTAGTTGCATACGGGATCCCATTGCGCTCGTAGCCTACCAACCTACATCGAGATGTCATTCAAGAAGGAATCGAGGTCAGGAAAGGTTGTTCAAAATGGGACATCAAAACATTTTTTGGAAAGAGGTGCTTCGACTAATGAGTATTTTGATATCGCTTTCAAGGTGTGTATCTATATCTATCTATCTATCTATCTATCTGTCTAATTGTGTCAGCTGGTAGAAAACCTCCAATAGATCCAATCAACATGGGCATATTGAATAGAGGGTGGCAAGAACAATGTGTTGATACAACACGTGTTATGACGTGTTAAACTGTATAATTGATTAATTATGGTGTGTTTTACTCAGGAGGTATTGGGTGCACCTGATTTCTCTTTTGTCTGTGAATGTTGTAGAGTTGAAAACGTTGCAGAATGATGTGCACAGTTGACGTGCAACAAGTATAACACAGCACGACTTTCATCATATGATACACGTGTTGTCTTTAGTAGCCACTGAGATATAGGACACACACAGCTCAATGTAAACCTCACACTTTGTGTCTATTTCACAGTCGTAGTAAGCGGGGTGTTTTGAGCTCTCTCTTTACTGTAATCAAATATTTGCTTAGGGAGGACTCATGCTGTGAGATGTGAGTGACAGTTTGGAAATAGTGTGGGTTTTAAGCAAGTTCACAAAGCTTAAAAAAGCCAAGTCATCTTCCTCATACTAATTTACTGGGGGGAAACTGTGGCGGTGTTGTCTTGAAATTCCTCTTACTATACATAAGCCAACTGATAGCTTGTTTTCTCAGGGTTCAATGATAAATAAATATATTGGGAGGTCTTATGTGCTGAAAAGTTTACATTCCTTTTTATTGTATTTGTGATGGTGCTGCAATAGGCCAGCTCAGACCAGTAACAACAGTCGACATCCCCCTGTTTGGCTGCTGCATATACATGGTGTTATCAGTTTAATTAAAATTCCACAGAATAGGGAAGAAATCCAGTGGCACAAAAAACGAAAAAGTGAAAGCCTCATGTCAGTTTAAAATAAAGAAATGTCCGGTAATGCTTGTTAATTGTTGCCCTGAAAAGGGTTTTAATTTAGTAGTAATACGGTAACCTGACACACGACTTCAAAGACCAATTAACTGTTTTCTGGTCTCTGAGGCTTAATCATCAACAGTTTATTACAATACGTTACTCATAAACTGACTCCCAGATTCAAGTTCAGTAGTTGCCTTGCTTAACTTGTTTGCCCCCTGTTTATGCCACAAGTATAAGGATTTGATGCTTCACTGCTAGCCTCATGTAAGAACGTCTTCTAGAATAAAATATCTGTTTATTCAATAGCATGGGTGACATACTGAATTAAACCTTTCCAGGGCATCCTGCCAGTATCCCCAATATATATGCGTGTTCTGAAATGATTTTCTAACTCATTAATGGAAAATAAAATGGCACAGACATGCACTGCTCCTCTTCAAAATCTCATTTCACTCATTCCAATTTGAATCCAAATTCAGAGTACACAGCTGGGACAAAGATGCCAATATCTTGCAAACAATGGGTTGGAAAGCGCCTGGTTCTTTTTGCCTGCCTGTCATATTGAACTACAAGTATGGAAAAATATTGATGGGCGATATAAAAAATAATTTAAAAAAAAACCTTTCCCAGCAGTGATTTTGCAAATTAATAAGTTAAGGAATTTCAAAAACAAAATACAATACAGTTATAACGAGCCATTACAGATCAGTAGTACAATAGCTGATTTAATATTTTCAGTTCAATTTATAAGCCACCTCCAGAACTCTTGGGAAAGGACTGTTTGCTCTACACTATGAGGGAAAAGCTATTTCGTGCATTGTTCCCATTTCCCCCCCTAGGTCATCTATTATTCTATACCAACTCCACCATTAAAGCCTTTCTTGTCCAACCAACTTAGGTTACACAACAAACATTCATCAAGAAGAAGTACAAGTTATTCATTGCAAGTTATTAATTTCACTTCCTCTGGGTACAGACTGGAATCAGGCCAGTTATGAATGTTGAAGAAACTAAATTGACTCGCTGAACTTCTGCTTTTCAGTAAAATGATCAAATTACCATAAATTCTCTCTGGTGAGTATTGTAAAAAACCAACACTACTGAATGCCACTTGCCTGGAGGGATTAGATTGTGCTTTTGAGGTTCCGTTGAGACTTGAGGCCAGACTCTAGTACCTCTCTCAGAGTTACAGAATGGGGTAGTAAATTCACTCTCACTGTAGTTCCTGCCCTAACCCCATTCTCCTCCCCTGGCGCCTCTGCAGGTCATGCTGTTGGGAGACTCGGCTGTGGGGAAGACATGCTTCCTGGTGCAGTTTAAAGATGGGGCCTTTCTCGCCGGCAGTTTCATTGCCACCGTGGGAATAGACTTTAGGGTAAAAAAGAACCGGTTGTTCCATGGTTTGACCTGATGAATTGTTACTATTGACAGGGCAGCTTTTTGTAATTTGCACCCATGTACGGTACGTAAGTAAGTAAGTAAGTAAGTAAAATTTTATTTATATAGCACCCTTCTCAGCACGAGTGCACAGAGTGCTTTACAACAATAATAAAATCAGAACATCAATAAAAAATAATAATAATTTAAAATCATCCATAAAAGACAGGAAAAATCACAAGAAACAGACATGAAATACATAAAAACAGTGGTTGGCTAGGGATGGCCAAATGCCTGCCTGAACAAATGGGTCTTTAGCTGACTTTTGAAAGTACTCTCCGAGGGTGCAGCTCTCAGGTCCATGTACGGTACGTGTATGTCCATTGTCGTCAATGGTCACATGGGGAGACAATTAAAGGTCAGAGATCCATTTCTTATTTTCTGTGGTTATTGCACAATTACAGTTCTTGTTTTCAGATGACAAAAAATGAAATCTAGAGCTTATGCTAGTCCAAATCCCTGACTCCGTATTAACACAGTTGAGTGAGATGAGCTTAGTCTTTCAGGTCCTCTTGGGTCACATTAAAAATGGCAGGGTTGTTTATGCAAGGGCTTGTGGCATGTAAACTATCGAGTGTTATTTACAGACCTCATTGCCATGGTTACAGCTGTGAGAGCTTATCTTGGGATTGGGATGGAGAAATTGGGAGAAGACTCATTCTGTCTGTGTCGTGGCAGTTCACTTGCCTTTAAACATTTAACTCTTGTTGTAGCTCAACTTTGCTGTTTTTATTTCTCATTAATTTATAGTTTGTTAGAAGTTCTTTGTTGTTGTCTACATGTAATTAGATCTAGTAGGCAAAACAAAATGACATAAGCAATAATGAATGTACATACTTGATAGGCTATTTATACAAGAAACCACAATAATAAGCTTGTTATTTATTTACCATATTATATCAGGGTGAGTTTACAAGGAAAGGGTATCTGCTATTCCCATCAATGTAGGTAATTGCTTAATGCTACAGGTAGTTCTCCTCATTAGTTTATTTTCATTAATAAAAGCCTGCACATTTTCACATCTTCCATTCCAGACTGTGCTGAAATGTGCAGTGTAAATGAGTGTCCAACAGTACCTTGATTTGCATGTTCAGAACTAGCATGTCATTTGCTTAGTCTGTTACCAGGAAGCAATGGGTGGATGGTAAATGCGTTTGGGTGGATGGTAAATGCGTTTGTGGTTGATTCGTTTGCAGAATGTTCCTGTGTATGGTTTTGTCCTGTAGCACAAGTAGGCTTGTGGTTTGTGCAAACTGGAACTACATTCACGCACGTGAAATAAGGATCATCGTACTCAGAAATTCCACTCACCCCATTTTACAAGTTGGGAATGTCTGTTTCATTGTAAACACTTAGCATTAGCATGAGGCTGTATGCATGTCTGTACCCCTGCTGTTTAAAGTACAGGTACTATGTTATGCTACCTTAAACACAGTTCTTAGCAGTAACATTCAAGCCTCCCTCTTCATATACAAGTGCCCCAGAATTATTGCCACCTTTGGTAAAGATGAGCACACAAAAAAAAGGCTATGAAAAAATATCTATATTGTTTGTCAGCTTGATCTTACTCTCAAAATATGAGAGAAATCTAAACTGTTAATGGAGGTAAAACTATTCAAAGAAAAAAATCTTTATAAAAAATTTACATTTTTCTAAATCCATGCCATAGTCATTGGCACACCTAGGAATTCTTATGAAGAAAATCCAATTGATGTATATTCCCATTCATATTTTTACAGTTTAAGCACAACCAAGTCTTTAGGAACTCTTAAGTGGTCATCAATGACGTCCTGTTTCACTGGAGTATAAATATGAGGTGAGCCGGAGGCCAAACTCCCATAGCCATCCATTAACATGGAGAAGATCAGAGAATAGACTAACGAAGACTGCGAAATGTGTCCAGTTTGGCAGCTACACTTTATTGGACATATTGGATATATATTTTCTAACGTAAAAAAGATGCTACCTGTTAATCCCTGCCTCTTATAGGTCCAAGCTATCTGCATTTGCAATGACAGTGGGCCACTCAACAAAAGCCCTATAAAATAATGAGCAGGGTTTGAACAAGTGTTTGTTTGTCAGTCGGTATTCCTTTTTTTCTGTTAGCTGAGACATTTGAATTGTCATTCATATGAATGCGGGCTCCTATATCCTTTGGGGAATTTACCTGCTGTGATCCACTGCGAATAGAAATTAACTCTCGTCATTGGTGTCAGCGCTTCAGATGTGAGCGTTTTCCGGCCATTTATTTCGGTTCAGCCTTCTGTAGCAAGCCCTTAGCAAGCAGGCGTGTCTGTGGAGCGGAATGGCCGCATCCGACTGACGCTCCACCGGCAGGAAGAATTGAAGCCTGTTGCTGTGGCAACTAATGAGTAGGCTCAGAAGGTTTCGTCGGTCTCTCTTAAGATGCCTCTGACGTCATCTACAGCGGAAATCAGGGTTGGAGGTTCCTGCTGCGAGGAGGTTATATTTGAAGAATTGTTAAGGATAATAGGATTATTAAACAAACCGACCAAAAACCCCAAGTGCTTCTGAAAGTAAATGTGTGGTGTAAAAACAGGATTTGAGAGAGGAGTGTGCTATCAAAATTTTTACCAAGGCCAAAGAAGTGGAGCATTTCCAACAGTTGCTTCGTTTGTATCGATTATTTCGATTGACTTCGGTTTCTGTTTGTTACTTCACTGTACTGTCAGAAATGTCTTCATCTTCTGTTTTCAGCAACATTGTTTACCCAGAGCAGCTGAGGGTCACATGCCAGGGGAAAGTGTTATTAGACATATGGAGGAAGAACTGTCCTTGACACATTGCAGATGTACTTACAAAACATTAGATCCACATTATTATTATTATTGGTAACAGTAGTAGTAATATTTATTTTGTTCTTGGCATAATCTTTCTACTTAAAGCTCAAATCATGATAGTGAATGGGGACCATTGGAAGTTTCTTTTTCCCAAATCTGATTTTCTAATCCATCTTTGTTTCCTTGTTCACTTTACATGGTCCTTTTGTTTCAGTGAAGTCCTATGTGGCATTTGACCTTTTCAGAAATACTTGTTTTGTTCTTGCGATGCGTCTCGCAACACAGGATGTCACAAGATACTGCAGACAACAACTGAGTGTGTCTAACAGGAAATTAACTGAAGTGCCTTTGCAAATGTGATTGCGATGGTCCCTTCGGCTCTGCTGTTCCCAGAGGGCTGAAGGTTGGTTAGTATCGACAGGTTTAATGGTTCATATCTGGTCTTGGAATCTGTTACTGTGGACATGGGATTTTCTCTCTGTACGCTTTGAACGGTGACGAATGCCACATTGCGCGTTTTTACATTTCCAGCAATCTTTTTTTTTACAGTAACAAACATTTGTCATGACCAGCATCTGTTGTGCTCTCTCTTTACTCCATGCTTGTTCCTCCAGAATAAGGTGGTGGCAGTGGACAATGTGAAGGTAAAATTGCAGGTGAGTTGAGATGAATCACTAATGGTATGCCACTGAATAGAAGGGTAGGAATAAGAGTAATAAGGCTTCATCACTATTAAAACATTGGCCACCTTTAGAGCTTGTGTCTAGTGTGTTTACATTCTCCTCCCTCCATCTTAGATATGGGACACGGCAGGACAGGAGAGGTTCCGCAGTGTCACCCATGCTTACTACAGAGATGCCCAAGGTAACTGGAAATCCCAGCACTGAACGTTTCCAGGTTGCTTACGCCATCAGATAACATCTGTTATGTGTGTTCTTCTGTGTGTGTGTTTGTTTGTTTGTATTTAGTGATATTTGTGGAGCTTCTTGGTGAATATATTGCTGCAGTTTTACAGTTCATCTGTTTCTCCTCCCTCCACCAGCACTGCTCCTCTTATACGACATCACCAGCAAGTCCTCTTTCGACAACATAAGGGTCAGTCTTTCATGTTTTCTGTGCTGGTGTGTCTTTTATAAGTTCCTCTGGGCAAGTGTCTGCTAAGTGATTATAATGTAACGTCATGATTCTCCCGCAATGTGTCTTTGTTGGATGTTCATATGCATAAATATTATTCTTACCTCACCTGTCTCCACTGCTTGTCAGTAGGTTACTTTGTCAATTCAGAAAGTTTGCTTGAAGGTAGATGTTATGATTCAGTTTTCAATAGATCTGTGATTTTCTATGATAAAGGGCTAAAATTGTCCAGTATTTTGGTATGAATAAAAGGAGAAGTAGGGCATTACTGATGTATTTTGTGACAGGAGACCTCTTTCTTCTTATCACTTCCTCCCACTGGTTCTTTTTGTGTTTGTCTATTAAGGCCTGGCTGACAGAAGTTCATGAGTATGCACAGAAGGATGTGGTCATCATGTTGCTAGGCAACAAGGTGAGAAGGGCTTCCTGGTTTGAGTTTTATCATTGCAGTGTAGATTAAACAAACACTCGGAGTGATACCTCCCATATCACTTACCCCACGTTTCACTCTTCAGATAAACTGCCCCAGATCTTTTTTTTCTCTTGGTCTCACTTCAGTGTCAGAAATCCAGTCACAGAAAACAATATGGGTTGGTGAACTGGGACTTTTTTTCAGGTCAAACTACAAAATATAAAAGTCTGTTTGGCACTGTGGTTTAAAAGGTTGAATTGGAAAGAAAAAGTATTTTTAATTTGTTTCCTCTTTATTTGAGTTAAATAATTTTCTTGTCTTTCTACATTAAAATCTGTGAAGTTTGAAATTCCCAGCAAAGTCTGTTCATTTTGCCTGTCAGAAGTATGGAGGGAGCACCCTCCAGTGGTGGAAGACCATAAAGACATGCAGGCCAGTTTATGGCATGAGGGAATTATGAGTTGGGAACAGCCCTGGCCTGGACAAATTCGGCAAATCTCTTCCATTTCTTTTTTCCTCAATAGTGATATTTCACTCTGAATTAGGCTTATAAATTAAGAGTTTTTGACAGAGGTGCTATATTTGTAGTTGTGCTGAACAAAATCAAAATGAATGTCTTCAAGATGTCTGCTAAAGCACATTGTTCCCTGACTCTGCTCCTGTGCTGTCCATACAGTCAGACATGGCCAATGAACGAGTCATCAAAAGGGAGGAAGGAGAAAAGCTTGCCAGGGTAAGGAAACGCTTCTTTATATAGCCTATGGTTATTTTTCTCACAGCCTGCTAACCGAAGATTTTCCTTCATGTGAAATGGATGAATCAAAAGTCATCAGTGTGGATGGGCCCAACAGTCTGGTATCAAACCTGGGCCTTGCCAGTGCTGACTATGGTTGGCAGCCCCGTGGGGCAATGCACAATTGGCTCTAGCATTGGCCAGTGATTTTGTTCTGCCGGGATGACAGCATCTCGTTTCACACCGGCAACACCTGCTGGTCGCTAAGGTGCTCAAAAGTTTGCCTGTTGAGCTGCACATGAATGACCTTCCTCCAACTCATGTCCGCGCGAGCCTCACTTGCGACCTGACGTGTGATAAGCAGCAGCAGCTGACATCACGTGCTTCCGAAGAGGAGACGTGCTTGTCTGCACTCTTCCGAATAGACAGTGGAGGTTGCGATGAGCATTTGCAGGGTGGGCATGGTTGGGTATTCCAAATTTGGGAGAAAGGCATAAAAAAGGGAAAAAGAGTGTTCTCTATGTTCACTATATTCCCACGTGCCCTGTCTTTGTGTGCTGTAGACTCGCTATTGTGTCACCCAAAACGGAAATGGCTGCAGGCAAGCAGACCCGATGGTGCAATTTTCACTGTTGCATGTTTGTTGAACGGAAAAGGCTGAGAAAGCTGTTTGGGTCGTGCCTACCATGCTGCTTAGCTGATGCAGGCTGCCTCTGGTTTTGTGTCCCAGGAATATGGAGTGCCATTCATGGAGACCAGCGCCAAGACGGGAGTCAACGTGGAGCTAGCCTTCCTGGCCGTAGCAAAGTGAGCTCTACAGATACGGTTCCCATCAGCTCTCATCACGCTCCCGCTCCGTTGTTCATTGTAGCAGCCCTTTAGCCAAGCAAATAGAGAGACCTGAAACCAGCGCAGTGTAGATGGAGCTTCCTACAGTGGTGAGCTTACATTTTCATGAAGACCATCACCCTGAGGTGAAGCGGCTGTGTTTCCTGTGTACTTTAGCCATGGGCCTTGTCCATTATGCCAAGAGCCACAGATTAAACAAGTAAGAAAGTGTTCTTTGCCTGATTGCTTCTTTAGTTCCTTCCGCCTTACAGTTCAATTTGAAATTATTTAAGATGTTTACACTCCAGCTGATGTGCATTGAGGCTGTGAAAACCTTGCTGTGCTTAGCCTCAGCACATTTCACTCACATATGTAATTAAGTAGCAAGTGTGAAATATAAATGTATATGAACACACACAAATTCCTAAGACACTTGTGCCCGTTAGATACATTACATTACTTTACATTACAGGCATTTAGCAGACGCTCCTATCCAGAGCGACTTACACAACTTTTTTTTACATATTATCCATTTATACAGCTGGATATATACTGAAGCGATTCAGGTTAAGTACCTTGCTCAAGGGTACAACGGCAGTGTCCTACCTTGGGAATCAAACCTGCAACCTTATGGTTACAAGGCCAATTTCTTAACCATTAGACTACACTGCCACCCTATGATACAGATCAGATATGGGGCATCATCAAAAAATTATTTCAATAATGTTTCTTAACTCCAAAGTAGTCTGCATCCCTTTGTACTGCATACAGTATCAGTGGAAGCAAACTGCCATTAACATGAAGATTCTGTGCATTCGCCCTCTGGCTTCAGTCTGAATTATATTCTTGGCTAAGCCAGGTCCCTCTGAGATGCCACCCGTAAAGGAAGGTTTATGGGACATCAAAAAGCAGTGAAGAATCACTGTGTCCAAAGTACATTTTAAACATCATGACCGTTTGGTTCACAATGTGACAGAAAGGCCCCGACCTACTTTATCTCTGAATGACACCACAGCGAGTAATGGTGACGTACCTCCATTTCTCCTGACCATTAGTCGCAGTTACCCTTATCCTTTCACGTTCAGTTCTTTCCTTCCTCTCGACCCTCACACTTAATATTTCTTTCTCTCCATCTCCTTGGTTGTCTTGCAGAGAGCTGAAGCATCGGGCTGTCCAGCAGCCCAATGAGCCAAAGTTTAAAATCCATGACTACATAGAGTCCCAGAAGGAGCAGTCGAGCTGCTGCAGATTCCTGTGACACAGCCATTACATCTGGGGCTGTAGGAGGAAGAGCAAAGAATGGATGAGCACAGCGTCGCCTCTCTACCACAACCGCCAGACTGAACAGAACAGGCATCTCAGTGGAGTGGGAGGCAGGGACACTGACCTGTTTTCTTCTTCATAGGATGCAGTAGAGTCCATGGTCCCACTCCACCCCAGCCCACCTGACGCTATCCCTTAAGGGTTACAGACAGGGGAGACATGCCATCATTTCTCCTGTTCTGGACAACGCTTTATCTGAATGAGTTGTGCATCAGGTGGGATGGATGCAATCCAACCATCAAACATAGATTAAACAAGTATTGGTAGTAATGGTTTTTCTGAGATTATTTTGACATTAACTGTCACAAGCCAAAATGCTATTATGTTCGGTTTTGTCTTAGTAATTAACAAGAATGTCAGTTTCCCCAAGTAGTTTATATTTTCTGTTCAGTGGAGATGGCAGTTGTGCACAGTTTGAAATGCTTTGTCTCAGTGTCAAAATGGAAGACATTTTCCTCTAAGCAGCTGCCAGAAGGCTTTTAAAAACTGCGACAGTTCCAAGATTTATTTAATTTCATGCTCTTCATTCCAGACACGTTCCAGTGTATGATGGAAGTATCACCAGTGTCATACTTCATCGTAAAGCTTTCAGCTCACTTACTGTATTGTGATATATTTTTCACCACTGCAAGCAACCAAAGGTGTATATGAAATGATGTTAATTGACACTGGGAATTTTTGTTTACGTTGACTGGAAGGAAACCCTAAAGGTTTAGCTAAGTGAAATGCGAGCTTTTGTTTGTGTTTTTTTTGTTACTGATTTATTTTGTTCTGTGCTCTTTCTGACAGAGCTCTTGTAGATATTCAGGCCTTAATGTATTCCATCCACAATTATTGCCTTTGAGAAAGAGACTGAGTGACTCCCACGGCCATGAGCTCTGGCTGTGCAGTACAAATCACCTTTTTTACAATAGGTTCAGTAAGAAAAGGCAACTCTGCCAAACAAGGTGATATGGTCTTATGTTCAGATGGTGGACTTAATAAGAGATGCCAGCAACAAGCCAAGCACACAAAGGAGCATACACAATCAGTGGTAAAGGCTCCTGTTGCTCATGATGCAAATATGCTTAAATATAACAAAATGAAATAAGTACATTTATATGATATATGGTGTGTGCATTTGTGTACAGTAAATGCATATATTTGCTATATTTTTTAAAGCACCCACAAATTTGCACTTCTGTGAGAAATGCTTGCTTCAGTTTATGACCAGCATGGTTCGTTTTTTTTGTTTTGTTTTTGTTCTATGCTTCACAAAACGGTGTTGTTTATTAAACTTTGTGTTGTGATGCAAATCATTGAAGATGTATGAAACCAGTTCAGGTTTGAAAATACTGTACATTCCAACACTTTTCTATCAAAAGAAATATTACAGTGATGTCAGACGTGTTTTATTTGGTTGATTTGTACTATTTCCTGATTCAAATTGTACTCCTTTGTTGGAATGTTGCCTGCTTACCACTTAAATTGTTGGATGTCATTGTTTTCATTTTCTTTAGATGGAGGCGTTTACATGGAGTCCTATGAGACACATATTCTGTACAAAACTGTTTTTTAATGTGGTGATGTTCGTTTGTTCTCTGTATGAGGTTGTCTTCTGTCTGCGCGTGTGCACAACTGTGCGTGTGTGTGTGTGTGCTTGGTTACCTGTGAGTCTGCTGCTTATTCTCAGGTATTTGAATGTTTTGATCAAAAATAAAGTGATACTGCTGAGAAGCTTCCTTCTCCTGAGGTCCTTAATACTCTGTTATAGTGGGAGCCACTAGGTGGGAGCATGGACAACAGACAAGTATTCAAGATGAGGGCATCAAATAATATGGAATCACCCACATGGTGACATTAACAGGAAACACAGATGAGTTAATAATTGATATCCCTTATCCTGACACAAGGAGCCTTCATAGCAGATGGATATGGAGCTTGATTTTCAGTGTTATTCAATCCAGAGAAGATTCATATGAACTGTTGGTTACACACTTCTCCAGCTTGTCACTGCTTTGCACTCTCATATTACACTCCTTAGATTAACAGTCGTTCTGGCAACTGTCCAATTCAGGGAAGTAAAATGCTAGTGTGGGTTTTAGCTAGTGGCTTCCAAGGTCAGTACCTCCACAGTGGTAGTTAGTTTGAGCCAGTGTAATAGAAGGTGCGACTTCTGTTTATAGTATACCATTGCACTTTCTGTGGTCTGCCCATGAAATTCACTCTACAGTATATCTGACCATGGCATCAAGTTTTATCATGGTTGCAGTTCTGGGGCCTGTTCCAGAAAGCAGGACTACTGAGTTAGCTGGATAACTGCAGAAGTAAAACCCGGAACAGCTCTTTTTACTTCAATCCATGTTCCATATTTGGGAGGGTTCCGGGTTTTACTCAGCACAGTTATCCAGCTAAATCCATAACCCTGCCCCAGGTCACACATGCTTTTGTCCCTGATGTATGTTGCTGTGAACATGCATACATGATAATGTGAGTATGCTAAGAGAGTAAGTCTTGTGTTGATATTGTCTTTTCTATTGTAATTTCATTACAGAACTGATGGTGTCTCCACCAGGTTTAGGGCATGATAAGGTATACATCTGTGCTCCTCAGAAGACAAAACTGTACTATTGTCTGCATTGTGAAAGAAAGAGAGGGAAATTAGTTTGTCAGAATTAATTAAAAGCATTAACAGTCTGACAATTTACAGTAACAATAAGGATACAACATCATAGTAAATGTATCGAAAAATAAATATATATTTGCACTGATATTGGTCGTTTAACAGGTAACTAGTGAATGAAAATGGAGAAAACGAAAATGAAAATGGAGGATTATTCAGCCCAAAATTAAAATGAAAATCTTTTCATTTTCGTTTTCATTTTCATTTTCAAACTGTATCTATGTAAATGAGGGGGTATGGTCAAGCAAGCAGGGTGGGCCTCATACAGGTTTCGTGCAGTAGCACTTAATGAACACTAGGGGGAGCATAGCATAGGGATGGGTAACAGTCTATGCTTGATACTATGCTCTCAGGGCACTCGTACGTTTTAATGGATGAAATGATGAAGAATCTAAGCAGAGTTATTAAGTATTCTTGTTTTATGAAAGAAACGGAGCTAGCTAGCCAGCGCTACGCTGTGTAGGCTATACGTCAAACCTGCGAGGTGGAAAATCCAGGTTCAGAAAGTGAAAGTCCTCCCCAATCATTTGTTCCAATCACCTGGATTTGCTAATTATCACAATTCTTCAGCCAAGAGGTAGGAGCTAACTAGGCTAATTAGTGAAATTATGAGTTCATGGGTGGAAGAAACACGGCAGGACTTTTACTTTCTGACCCCTGGAATTTCCACCTCTGCAAACCTGGTAGTAGCCTACCATAGGCTAATGGTGCCAGGTTAAACGTTGGATTGGATCAGTTGTGTTGGACTGCTGGAAATAAATGAAAAGACCGCAAATGAGTCACTGTATCGTTTAAACTTTTAACCTGGCTCCGGTACTTTAAGCGAACATTAAGGCATTGCTTCAAAAAGTCTATCGACAGCCAGATTCTATTCTATATGTTATGCAAAATGAGAAATGTTAATGTAGGCTATTTGAAAGTGAGTCGGCTTCGTCATACAAAAAATCCAGGGTTAAATCTTAAATTGAGCTTGCTAGCTGTTTATTATTATCCTAAAATAGCTCTCATAAGTGTTTATGTTACCCATCTATCGTTAATTGTGTTTACTGTATTACACACTTCATGTGTGTGCCATGAGTCACTGGACCGTTTATTTTAACCTGGCTCCGATAGATCTAGGTAGCCTACTTCAAACGAACATTAAAGCATAGCTTCTAAAAGCTAGCTAGATTCATGACGGTCGTCAAAAAATATGGTCGCAAATATGAATAGGCTAGGGCATGAAAGATGCGTTTTTGCATTGTTATGAAAGAAAAAATATTGCTGAAGACAGCTGAAAATGGAATGCACAAAATGGTGCTATGACGTTTTATTCTATCCGGTTGTTTTAATACACATCGGAGCTAGAATCCTGAAAAATAAACGAGAATGTCTAAACTTGGAACCTGCCAAGTGTGTTGTTGTTTTTTCCCTGAGGGAATTTCACGAAGCAGAGGTGTAGCCTAGCTACTAAACGAGATTAAGGGGTTAGACAGCTAATTTAAATTTCCACCCTGGATTTTCTGTATATCACAAAGCCGACTCACTTTCAAATACATTAATGTCTCGATAGACTTTTAGAAGCTATGCCTTAATGTTCGTTTGAAGTAGGCTAGCTAGATCTATCGGAGCCAGGTTAAAAGTGTAGCCTAAACGGTCCACATGCACACACATGAAGTGTGTAATACAATAAACACAATTAACGATAGATGGGACAGTCACACTTATGAGAGAAACACTTATGAGAGCTATTTTAGGATAATAATAAACCGCTAGCAAGCTCAATTTAAGATTTAACCCTGGATTTTTTGTATGTCGAAGCAGACTCACTTTCAAATAGCCTACATTAACATTTCTCAATTTGTATAACATATAGTAGTTATAGAATCTGGCTGTCGATAGACTTTTTGAAGCAATGCCTTAATGTTTGCTTAAAGTACCGGAGCCAGGTTAAAAGTTTAAACGATCCAGTGACTCATTTGCGGTCTTTTCATTTATTTTAAGAGAGGATTTCATTTATTTCCAGCAGTCCAACACAACCATCCAATCCAACGTTTAACCTGCCACAATGTAGCCTATCGTAGGCTACTACCAGGTTTGCAGGTTTGGGCGGCGGTGTAGTATAATGGTTAAGGAACTGGACTTGTAACCGAAAGGTTGTAGGTTCAATTCCCAGGTAGGACACTGCCGTTGTACCCTTAAGCAAGGTACTTAACCTGACTTGCTTCAGTATATATCCAGCTGTATGAATGGATAAATGTAATAAGATATAAGAAGTTGTGTAAGTCGCTCTGGATAAGAGCGTCTGCTAAATGCCTGAAATGTAATGTAATGCAGAGGTGGAAGTTCCAGGGGTCAGAATGTAAAAGTCCTGCCGTGTTTCTTCCACCCATGAACTCACGATTTCACTAATTAGCCTAGTTAGCTCCTACCTCTTGGCTGAAGAATTGTGATAATTAGCAAATCCAGGTGATTGGAACAAATGATTGGGGAGGACTTTCACTTTCTGAACCTGGATTTTCCACCTCGCAGGTTTGACCTATAGCCTACACAGCGTAGCGCTGGCTAGCTAGCTCCGTTTCTTTCATAAAACAAGAATACTTTATAACACTGCTCAGATTCTTCATCATTTCATCCATTAAAACATACGAGTGCCCTGAGAGCATAGTATCAAGCATAGACTGTTACCCATCCCTATGCTATGCTCCCCCTAGTGTTCATTAAGTGCTACTGCACTAAACCTGTATGAGGCCCACCCTGCTTGCTTGACCATACCCCCTCATTTACATAGATACAGTTCGAAAATGAAAATGAAAACTAAAATGATAATGAAAATGAAAACTAAAATGAAAAGATTTTCATTTTCATTTTGGGCTGAATAATCCTCCATTTTCATTTTCCATTTTCATTTTCATTTTGGGTTGAATAATCCTCCATACTGTGATGGCAGTTTGGTAGATTCAATGGCCTTGGCGAGGTAAAAAGGCTCAGTCAGCGTCCAATTGTAATTTTAGAACAAATCCATGATTGAGATAAAGGTAAAAAAAAAAAAACAGGTAAAAATAAATATGTATTACCTGCATATAATAATCACCCTAAACATGTTTATGATTAAATGTGACTATTTGGAAGAGGCTTGATGACATCCAGTCATCCTAAGGAACATCCTGTCAATACAGCAATTGTACTGGAATCTACCAAACTGCCATCACAGAGGGTGGTGGGTGAATGAATTTTCATCCATATCAGAACCATTTAGAAATTATAGAACCTTTTGTACTTCATGATGTCTGTGACCCAACAATATCAAAAGACTCTTCATATCTTGTTAGGTGTGGTTGAAAAACCACACCTATTGTTATCGCTCAGACTGACCGTTATTATTCTTCAGCCGATTTTTCAAAATCTATCTCCTCCTACACAGTTAACACCATTGACACCATTCATACCTCATATTATACCTTTATACCCCCTCCAGGTTGCTATTACTTATTACCTTTATAGCATATACACATTTTGAGATATTTGACATTTTATCGCCAAAAAATGAATGGGGGTCAATGGGCACGTGCAGTAGGCTAGCTCACGGTGAGAATGCTCAGTGTGAGCACTGAGCTGATTTTTGAATCACTTAACGTTCTGTCAACAACCTTGGAAAACTGCCAACGAGAAATTCCATAGCTAACGACGTAGCCTACTTCCGTATGCAACTGAAATGATCATACTCACTTTAGCTTTCAAAAATAATAATCATTGCCATACAACAAATGCTGCATCAATGCAATGCGCTCTTTCGCCACGAACACGCAGGCTATTAGCCCTATCTACGGTGCTAGCCTAGTCGTCAATGTCCCAATTATAGTAGCCTATTCATATTTCTCTGAAATTGTAAACAACTTTAAACCCTCAAAATTCCAATGCAGGATTGCTGCAGAGTCGCCGCTTGTGCACACATCAACCTCTCAAGTTGCACTGCACGATAAAATAGCCCAAACCCGTTTACAACCATCTTGCGGCAGTCACACAATAACATGCATAAAATGTACCGTTTCTACACACCACAAAAACTTTGTTCCGATATAGGCTAGCCTATAGGCTATTATTAAAAAGTTGAAACTCAGTGTTACAAATAAACATTCGGTGCATTTTCCTTTGCGTAGCCTAGGCTACGCCTACCCAATGTAGCCTAGCTACTTTCGGTATAACGTTAACATTTTTTTCTACAAATCTCTGATAAACAGATTAAGGAACCAAATATCCTACTTCGTAACGATTATACAACTGGTTTCTGTTGAATGTTGAAGAGATTCTTATTCCATTTTGCCACTGCCCAGCAACGTTGATGTTTCCACAGCGCTATCGCGCCTGTAATAGCCTACGTTGCTACGTTATGTAAAAACACACGTTGTCATAAAATTTCTTCTTACCATGAAAAACGACGACATCTGACAGATGTTTAGGTAAATCTATCACCACGGCGGCACTTTCGCCACAAGTCAGCAATTATGGGAAATGCCGGGAAATGCCCTTTGAAAACAAAAAACGAATGAATATAAAAAGGTTAGTCTGTTACTGCATACCCGTTTTTGCTAAAGCTGCATCATAGCTATGATGACGCGGAGCTGTCAAAACTAACAGCACGGAAACCCTTTAAAAAATGTTTTTTTTAAAAACCGTAGCTAGGCTACACGTAGCTATTTGGCTATGACAAATAAGGACTAAACAAGCCACATTTTAGTTAATAAAACTCAAGTAAGCTAATTTAGATATCCAGTGAGCACAAGTGGCATACAGAACTAGTTAACTTTTTTTTAGCAGCATTTTTTTGTAAGTATAAACCATACTTTTTTTTATTTTTTAAATACAATTTATTTGATTTATTTATTTAAGTATGAGCCGAAGTATGCCTTCCTGGCGTGTCTCCCTGTGGCGCAGTCTGTAGCGCGGCCTAACCAGTATTCCCGTGCTCTTTGCGAAATTGTCGGTTCGAATCCGACCTTTCCTCTTGTCTCTACACTGTGCTGTCCAATAAAGCTGAAAGGCTATTACACCTATTTTAAGAAAGTATAGTCCATTTTAGTACTTATAAACTTTTGTAGCCACAATTTCCTCTATATTCTCAGCTACCTTGAATTGAGAGAAAATGCTGTTAGCTATAAGTTAGAGTGAAGGAAATGTAGAGACCTAGCTACTCACTCCAAAAGTCTCTGGGACCTCAGATGGACATCTGGCTTCTCTGTCGAACATGAGGTAGAATGGGGAGTGCTTGGTGGTGATCTGTACTTTGGTGCGCAAGCCAAACATGGCTGCACTGAGGTCCCAGTTCCAAGGATTCTCATCCACCAATTTGGTGAGAGTTTTGAAACATATTGACATTGTTATGAAATACTATTTCAATTGTAAAGCATAGCTTATGATTGCGATGTGTGACCCAAATCACACTGCTTAATACAATACCAAAATAGAATACTTAACACAGTGACTATAGTACCATTTAGTGGTGTAAATGTGTCAAGGTCAGTTTAGTGTCAAGTCCACATTACTTTGTCACTGTCCCATTCATTCTTTCAACCAATCCACTGGTCTGTGGATGGTAAGGTGCGCAGAAGCTCCTCTCGATGTCCAGCTTCTGGCAGAGAGCCATATTCAGCTGAATTTAATGGACAGCAGTCAGTTAGTACAAAAGAAAACTGAGTGAAGGGAGCCTCAGCCATGTTTTTGGGTATTTTTGTCTTGTCGTACTAACTCTGTCTGCTTCGGTCCGCCAAACTGCAGCTGTTGGTCGTCCCTGCCTGTGTCGCGGTCAACTGCCTCCCTCCTGACGTGTGTGCAAGCAGTTTGGGTTTCTGCTCCTCCACACTACAGCTGTTTCTGTGTCCGGCCGTCGCTGCATCTACTGCCACGGTTACGGTTGCGCTCACTGCTGCTGCCATGCTGCTACGCCTGGGTCCGGTCCGGATCCCGATCCACGGTCCTGCTCTCCCGCTCCCGCTCCCGCTCATCCCCTGCTCATTCTAACCGGTTGTCTGTTTCCATTGCCTTCCCTGGTCTCTCCTAACTCTCTCATTCCCCGCAGTCTCAAACCCGGACTGTTCGTATTTAAATGTGCTCCCTACGCTTCAGGAGATGCCTAGTTGAAGCTTAATTTATTGGATGCTTAGCGCTCCCACTATTGTCTGTCTAACCGTCTGTCGTGAGTCCAGTCCAGCTAAGAACAAGTGCTGCCCGTCTGTCAAGTCCAGTTCCGGTCTGGAACGAGTGCTGCCCGGTTGCCAAGTCCAGTTCCGGCTTGGAACAAGCGCCGCCCATCTGTCAAGTCCAGTTCTGGCCTGGAATGAGTCCTGTCCAGTTGTCAAGTCCAGTTCCGGCTTGGAACGAGTCCTGTCCGGTTGTCAAGTCTAGTTCCGGCTTGGAACGAGTCCTGCCCGGTTGTCAAGTCCAGTTCCGGCTTGGAACAAGTTACCCGGTCCAAGAATCAAGTCTTGTAATTGTTAACCTGTCTTGCCTTTCTTCCCTTGCTACAGGACTGCCCTGTTGAGCAATAAATATCTGGGAATTGGCAATCTTGTGTCTGAGTCGTGCATTTGGGTTCAGTCCGCCTTCTGGGTCATAACATTTCTGAGATTAAAAAAAATCAGATTTGGTTTATGGGCACTAACTGTCAATATATCACTAACTGTCAATATATAACTAAGATAAAAGGGAAGTTTTTTACTTGCCAAGAATGTTCAGATTGCAATCTGTAATGTAGAGTTTTAAAAAATTACGTTTTATTTAGGCTATATTTGGAATGTTACTTACCAGTATATCACAGATTACTCTTGTTCGCTATTGAAAAATACATTCTAGCATAGTAAAACTAATGTAAAGCAGCTGGGTCTCACAAAACTGTATTTATAGGCGATAGTGTCATCTGTCAATAAATAACCATACAAAGTTATCTCTGCACTTGAATCTGGAGTTGACATTACGTAGTTAAAGAGGGCGAACCATTGGTTCTCAAACATTCTGTTTGCGAATGTTTCCCAAAGGAGGATGCTGATTGGTGTTGTCACCTGTCTGTCACACGAACGTCACGCTCATTTATAAACTAACCGGAGTCACTTTCAGTAGACAGATTGTTGGAGTTTACAGGGTCACGAAAAGAAGTTGTAGTGTGCATTTGTCTTCTGTTTAAAAGGAGTTACTAGATTGCAAGAGTCGGGGAGGACCTTCCGTCTGCGCAGTTAAAAAGGGAGTCTCAGTTGAAAGTCAATTGTGACACTGACAGTAATTTTGTAACACATCTAAAAGCAAAGTCTACATTTGAGCAACTTGCATTTCTCGAGTTTTGCGGTTTAAGTCTTTACGTTCGCCCGTGTTACATAGCCTACCGTTTGTCTTTGAACTGAACCTTTGGACGCTGTAATTTTTCCATCTTTAAGTAATTGTTTTAAGCAGTTTGATCTACTACAGCAATAAACATGTCCAGCACGCTTCGGCCAAGACTTTGTGTTCTAGAGAAAGGCGTGTATGGCTTCCATCTTTATGGAGAGCTAGGAAAGACCAGGCACTTCATTCGGTTGGGGAAGCCCAATTCTCTGGCGAAGACCGCAGGGCTACGCACCGGGGACAGGCTGGTGTTCGTCAATGAGGAAAACGTGGAGGGCATGAGCCATGAACAGGTCGTGTCCCGGATAAAGGCCACCGCGGCCAATTTGGAGCTCATCGTCGTTGATCAGGAGACCGAGGAGTTATTGAAAAAACTCAATTTAAAGTGCCTCAAAGAGTTTGTCACTGAAGGAATCCCACTTCCCAGCAGTGAGTCGGACGCGGGTGTCGGGGAGACGTGCCAGAAGGAGCAGTTGTCTTGCAGAGAGCTGAAGCATTGGGCTGTCCAGCAGCCCAATGAGCCAAAGTTTCAAATCCATGACTACATAGAGTCCCAGAAGGAGCAGTCGAGCTGCTGCAGAATCCTGTGACACAGCCATTACATCTGGGGCTGTAGGAGGAAGAGCAAAGAATGGATGAGCACAGCGTCGCCTCTCTACCACAACCGCCAGACTGAACAGAACAGGCATCTCAGTGGAGTGGGAGGCAGGGACACTGACCTGTTTTCTAATTCATAGGATGCAGTAGAGTCCATGGTCCCACTCCACCCCAGCCCACCTGACGCTATCCCTTAAGGGTTACAGACAGGGGAGACATGCCATCATTTCTCCTGTTCTGGACAACGCTTTATCTGAATGAGTTGTGCATCAGGTGGGATGGATGCAATCTAGCCATCAAACATAGATTCAACAATTATTGGTAGTAATGGTTTTTCTGAGATTATTTTGACATTAACTGTCACAAGCCAAAATGCTATTATGTTCGGTTTTGTCTTAGTAATTAACAAGAATGTCAGTTTCCCCAAGTAGTTTATATTTTCTGTTCAGTGGAGATGGCAGTTGTGCACAGTTTGAAATGCTTTGTCTCGGTGTCAAAATGGAAGACATTTTCCTCTAAGCAGCTGCCAGAAGGCTTTTAAAAACTGCGACAGTTCCAAGATTTATTTCATTTCATGCTCTTCATTCCAGACACGTTCCAGTGTATGATGGAAGTATCACCAGCGTCATACTTCATCGTAAAGCTTTCAGCTCACTTACTGTATTGTGATATATTTTTCACTGCAAGCAACCAAAGGTGTATATGAAATGATGTTAAATGACACTGGGAATCTTTGTTTACGTTGACTGGAAGGAAACCCTAAAGGTTTAGCCAAGTGAAATGAGAGCTTTTGTTTGTGTTTTTTTTTTTTTTTTTGTCATTGATTTATTTTGTTCTGTGCTCTTTCTGACAGAGCTCTTGTAGATATTCAGGCCTTAAGGTATTCCATCCACAAGTATTGCCTTTGAGAAAGAGACTGAGTGACTCCCACGGCCATGAGCTCTGGCTGTGCAGTACAAATCACCTTTTTTACAATAGGCTCAGTAAGAAAAGGCAACTCTGCCAAACAAGGTGATATGGTCTGATGTTCAGATTGCGGACTTCATAAGAGATGCCACCAACAAGCCAGGCACACAAAGGAGCATACACAATCAGTGGTAAAGGCTCCTGTTGCTCATGATGCAAATAGGCTTAAATATAACTAAATTAAATAAGTACATTTATATGATTTGTGTACAGTAAATGCATATATTTGCTATATTTTTTAAAGCACCCACAAATTTGCACTTCTGTGAGAAATGCTTGCTTCAGTTTATGACCAGCATGGTTCGTTTTTTTGTTTTGTTTTTGTTCTATGCTTCACAAAACGGTGTTGTTTATTAAACTTTGTGTTGTGATGCAAATCATTGAAGATGTATGAAACCAGTTCAGGTTTGAAAATACTGTACATTCCAACACTTTTCTATCAAAAGAAATATTACAGTGATGTCAGACGTGTTTTATTTGGTTGATTTGTACTATTTCCTGATTCAAATTGTACTCCTTTGTTGGAATGTTGCCTGCTTACCACTTAAATTGTTGGATGTCATTGTTTTCATTTTCTTTAGATGGAGGCGTTTACATGGAGTCCTATGAGACACATATTCTGTACAAAACTGTTTTTTAATGTGGTGATGTTCGTTTGTTCTCTATATGAGGTTGTCTTCTGTCTGCGCGTGTGCACAACTGTGCGTGTGTGTGTGCTTGGTTACCTGTGAGTCTGCTGCTTATTCTCAGGTATTTGAATGTTTTGATCAAAAATAAAGAGTGATACTGCTGAGAAGCTTCCTTCTCCTGAGGTCCTTAATACTCTGTTATAGTGGGAGCCACTAGGTGGGAGCATGGACAACAGACAAGTATTCAAGGTGAGGGCATCAAATAATATGGAATCACCCACATGGTGACATTAACAGGAAACACAGATGAGTTAATAATTGATATCCCTTATCCTGACACAAGGAGCCTTCATAGCAGATGGATATGGAGCTTGATTTTCAATGTTACTCAATCCAGAGAAGATTCATATGAACTGTTGGTTACACACTTCTCCAGCTTGTCACTGCTTTGCACTCTCGTATTACACTCCTTAGATTAACAGTCGTTCTGGCAACTGTCCAATTCAGGGAAGTAAAATGCTAGTGTGGGTTTTAGCTAGTGGCTTCCAAGGTCAGTACCTCCACAGTGGTAGTTAGTTTGAGCCAGTGTAATAGAAGGTGCGACTTCTGTTTATAGTATACCATTGCACTTTCTGTGGTCTGCCCATGAAATGCACTCTACAGTTTATCTGACCATGGCATCAAGTTTTATCATGGTTGCTGTTCTGGGGCCTGTTCCAGAAAGCAGGACTACTGAGTTAGCTGGATAACTGCAGAAGTAAAACCCGGAACAGCTCTTTTTACTTCAATCCATGTTCCATATTTGGGAGGGTTCCGGGTTTTACTCAGCACAGTTATCCAGCTAACTCCATAACCCTGCCCCAGGTCACACATGCTTTTATCCCTGATGTGTGTTGCTGTGAACATGCATACATGATAATGTGAGTATGCTGAGAGAGTAAGTCTTGTGTTGATATTGTCTTTTCTATTGTAATTTCATTACAGAACTGATGGTGTCTCCACCAGGTTTAGGGCATGATAAGGTATACATCTGTGCTCCTCAGAAGACAAAACTGTACTATTGTCTGCATTGTGAAAGAAAGAGAGGGAAATTAGTTTGTGTCAGAATTAATTAAAAGCATTAACAGTCTGACAATTTACAGTAACAATAAGGATACAACACCATAGTAAATGTATCGAAAAATAAATATATATTTGCACGGATATTGGTCATTTAACAGGTAACTAGTGAGGAATAGGGGGGAGTAGACAGCTGCAACTCGATTTGAAAATATGCAAAACTGCAGCCAGCACTTTATTTATGAAAGAGACGAAAGAGGGGATAAAAAAAACGTGCTTCTGCTGATTTTGCATAGAGGTTACTTACAGGGTGAAAGAGTTCAGGATTCTTCCTGCTCTATTTCGATAGTATTGTTGCTTGTCTGGGATACTCTTATGATTATGCTCCAGATCTTACGAACCTTCCCCAGCTTGTTAAAATTAGTCGTGCTGGTGTTTTTAAACCAGTATATTTAAAGTGAATTAAAGTGGGACAAGAAATTACTTGTAAACACTGATAAATTGGATCTGAAAACTATTCAAAAAGGTTCCTCTTTGTCATGAAGCTATGATATTTGTATTCACCAACCACCCTCTGATGGCAGTTTGGTAGATTCAATGGCCTTGGCGAGGTAAAAAGGCTCAGTCAGCATCCAATTGTAATCTTAGAACAAATCCATGATTGAGATAAAGGTAAAAAAAAAAAAAACAGGTAAAAATAAATATGTATTACCTGAATATAATAATCACCCTAAACATGTTTATGATTAAATGTGACTATTTGGAAGAGGCTTGATGACATCCAGTCATCCTAAGGAACATCCTTTCAATACAGCAATTGTACTGGAATTTACCAAACTGCCATCACAGAGGGTGGTGGGTGAATAAATTTTCATCCATATCAGAACCATTTTGAAATCATAGAACCTTTTGTACTTCATGATAGTGATGTTACGGATGATACCGAAGCTCCGAGCTGTGTGTCGAGTACGTAGGGCAGTTTCTACAGAAGCCTCGCACCGAAACTTGTATCACTTTCAGAGAAGCACGTGATCGATGACAAACTAGGCCTCGGGTGCTGTAGAACCATGTGATCGGTTTGTTTTGCGTTTTGGGCGGAATTAGGGGTTTTGAATTGTAGATATAAATGAGCGATAATCCCCTTATTTTGAGGGTTGTTGCGGAGAGTTTGTTATTATTGGTATTATTGCTATTGAAAGTTTTTGGAGGATTTTTATTTATTTCTTTTGTACTTTTGTCGTTTTTGTACACAAATAGCCTAATGGAACCTGCATGGAAGCGAAAAGCTTCTCCTGCTTGGGAATATTTTGACCTGATATCGCCCAATAAGGCAGGCCTAAGTGGCGTAGATATAAAAACACACTGAAACGCTATTCGAACACTGGGCTAGCAATCGACTGTGCATGTAGTTCGTTGGTTGTTATTTTAAGCTAACTACAGCAGATTATTACGATTTGTTTAATATTATTATGATTTGATTGTTAATTCTTATTCTTTCTTAGTATCATTATCATCTGCATTCCTTCTCAAATGGCATATTATTTAATTTTGAAGGTAAAGTGCTTGCTGTGCCTAAAGGAGCTGGCTTACAGCAATAATACCTCGTCCATGCTGAGGCATTATCGGGCAATGCATGAAAATGCACCTGCCAATGAGCAAGAAACCAGCGGAGGTTATTTATTTATTTAATTTACTTTTTAATAACAGTTATGGTTGCTTTATCATAATCATACTGACATACACGTTGATAAAAATACATTTGCATATTGTTATTTTGCCATAGGTTCCAGAAAGCAAGAACTTGATGAGGCTGTTAATAAAAATCAATAAAAACCTCCCTTCTCAGTCACAAAAGCACCTTCCCTTTCACTGCCCATACTGAAGCACATTCACTTTCACTGGCTGGTTACAGAAGCACTCCCAGTCCCAGACCTGAAACACTTTTACTGCTCAATAGAACCCCACACAAATGTTGTGCCCCTTTATATCAATCTTCCTGTTTTTTTCATTTTCAAAGTTAATAAAATATTATTACATATATTATTCTATAATATATCTTAGTAGAAAACAAATCTAGCCTAATGACAGTTGCAAATATAAATTAAGAGGCTATGTTAGTATGTGTATCGCCTGAACGGGGTTTTGAACTTGTATTTTCTCTTACACCAATGGCTCTAAAGCCCGACGCGTTACCAGTGAGCTAAAGGGTCACTTGTTGCTAACTCGCGGCAACTTCGTTATTTTGAACCTGGGGTGGAATTTGTAATAATTTTGTTGCTCTAAATTACTTTTACCAGCAGGTGTCACTAGTGTACACTGTGTTGAATGAGGCTTCGAGTAATGAATCTATTTGCGATACAATTGGCTGCAAAGCCTCAGTGCTTCAGGAAGCCTCATTTCGCCATCACTACTTCATGATGTCTGTGACCCAACAATATCAAAAGACTCTTCATATCTTATTAGGTGTGGTTGAAAAACCACACCTATTGTTATCGCTCAGACTGACTGTTATTATTCTTCGGCCGATTTTTCAAAACCTATCTCCTCCTACACAGTTAACACCATCGACACCATTCATACCTCATATTATACCTTTATACCCCCTCCAGGTTGCTATTACTTTTTACCTTTATAGCATATACACTTTTTGAGATATTTGACATTTTGTCGCCAAAAAATGAATGGGGGTCAATGGGCACGTGCAGTAGGCTAGCTCACGGTGAGAATGCTCAGTGTGAGCACTGAGCTGATTTTGAATCACTTAACGTTCTGTCAACAACCTTGGAAAAATGCCGACGAGAAATTCCATAGCTAACGACGTAGCCTACTTCCGTCTGCAACTGAAATGATCATACTCACTTTAGCTTTCAAAAATAATAATCATTGCCATATAGGGGTGGGAATCGAGAACCGGTTCCCGTTAGGAACCGGTTCCAAGTTGTCCGATTCCTCGGAATCGTACGCCTTCGACCTTATCGATTCTCTTATCGATTCCAACATGTATTCCCAACTGCTACGCATAGCAAAAGAACGTCACGTCATGCGCGCCGTCGTTTTTCATTCAGTCAGCGCATGATGGCAGGCAGAGTTTGGCGCCCCGTCTAAAAATATAAAATGTAAACGTCATTTAAAAAAAAAACTAATACTACCACTAGGCTACTGTCATTTAAAAATCGATAGAAAATGTGTTCGCGTAACCTCCATTTTGTGATCCGTCTTCGGAAATGATCAACTATTCAGAACTATAACAGATTTGTGGAGTGTGTGGACTTCCCTCGGGAGTCTATAACCAACTACAAGTGTAAAACTACAGTGTTTTTATTGGCGGTAGACTAATCTGACAACGATTGCTTGCTTGGCGACGCACAGATGAGGAGCCTAGATTTGGAAAGCGAATAACTAACCTAAATTAGCTAAATGATAATCTTCAATCTTCGTCATCTTCAGCTAATAAGAGAAGCCAGCTTGCCTCAGGTAACGTTAAAGATCTCATATTTCTTCTATGTAAATGTATAGGCTAAATGAGATAGGGGAGAATGGTGACAGTTTAAACTGTTCTTATAATACAGAAACCAACGCAAATGTTACGGTGCAGTTAAACACGCCTAGGAGCGTAGCTAACTAGCTAACTCTAAAGTTTGCGATCTTCGTTAGGGAATGAAACTACTAAATATCCAAATCACAGAGCAGCGGTTAAACAACAATATTTTAGCCATCTTTTTTATCAGTTAAACTGATAATTTATCCTCTCTTCTCGCGTCCTTTTTCATTATTTTCTGGTGTCTCTTACTTTGACGTCTGATATGTTTAAGCACTCGTATTGATCAAGCCAAATTACATTTATAATGCCATTTCAATTTACAGAATTATACAATTCAGACTTTTTTTGGAAGCTCTGCCACTTGTGCAGGCCTATAGCAGAAAAATATTTTCCATGATATGACTAAGAAATATGAATGAAAAACGAATGCTTTATAAATATTGTGTCATTGAATCCATTTTAGATGACCACCCGATAGTAATAGTTGGTCTTTTAATAGTTTGGGAGCAAATAATATTTAAGGAATCGATAAAGAATCGGATCGATAAGCGGAATCGAAATCCAACGATTCCCATCCCTATTTGCCATACAACAAATGCTGCATCAAGTGCAATGCGCTCTTTCGCCACGAACACGCAGGCTATTAGCCCTATCTACGGTGCTAGCCTAGTCGTCAATGTCCCAATTATAGTAACGTTAGCCTATTCATATTTCTCTGAAATTGTAAACAACTTTAAACCCTCAAAATTCCAATGCAGGATTGCTGCAGAGTCGCCGCTTGTGCACACATAAACCTCTCAAGTTGCACTGCACGATAAAATAAACCAAACCCATTTACAACCATCTTGCCACAGTCACACAATAACATGCATAAAATGTACCGTTTCTACACACCACAAAAACTTTGTTCCGATATAGGCTAGCCTATAGGCTATTATTAAAGAGATACTGCAGAGGCTTTTCTAAGGCCCTTTTTTCCGCTTCAATTTGAACTGAAACTAGTGATGTGTCGTTCATGAACGATCCGATTCTTTTGAACGGCTCTTTGGTAGGAACGAAGGGAACCGAGTCTCGTAGGTATCTGAGCCGTTCTTTTTTGCCAAGTTTTCCCTAGAGTGTTTCCCATCAAAAATATTTCATAAAATGCGACCATAATGTTTTTGGTATATTATATTTTATATTAGAGCACATTTCCATAGCCTATACAATTTTAGTCACGTTAACTGTCTACTGAGGAATGACGTTGTCGAATGTGTTGTTTTGATACTTGTGTTGCTTTCAAAATAAAGGGAGAGTTTGCATTAGCTCTTCAACTCGAAAATTATTCGTCGTCTCTCTATCGCTCAACTTCCACAGCCTTGCATAATATATCGACAGGAAGTCGTACGTCTTGTAAAGTGAGTGGGAAAATATTATGCATTAGGCTATATAGCCTATATTACATTTAATCAATTTCTAATCCATTTCTAATTATTATTATATTCTAATTTAAGTGCGTGTGTGTGGGGGCAGTAGAAAACCGTAATGAAGGGAACGTAAATATGAACAAAAAAAAAAAAAGATATGTAGGTAGAGTATCATATATGTTCATGTGTTATTTATGTCTTCTGTTAATGGGCAGATGTTTACAGTCCTCTGCCAGACATTTGGCGACTAGTATGTGCATTATTAGATTTAGTAGGCTAGTGTAATCCTGCCATTCGTAGTCGTAAAGTGCCCCCCTCTCACACATGCATGCATGCACACATACACGCAAAAAGAACGAAGAGCCGTTCTTTTGAATGGCTCTCGGAAACGAACGGAGCCATAAGATCCGGTTCCCTTAAGAGCCATAATTCCCATCACTAACTGAAACTCGTGAGTAGGTGTGGTCATATGACGATGATGCCACGTAGTCATATTATGAATATTCATACGGTCAAGGAGTGAAAGGGTGTGTCTTGGTGAACTGACTCAGCCCCCTTCCAGCTCTCTCCTCACAACTAAATAAAATGGCTGTATTAGTTGAGCAACGTCTTTGCTAGGAGAGGACCCAGGATGTAACCGAATGGTAAAGCTAACGTTACCTAGCTAAGTTAGCTTGTTTGTCTGCCTAAAGTAACGTTACTATTGAATACATTCAAATACACAGCAAAACCCAGTCACACAGTAACGTTAGTATATTGAACATGGCTGGTTGTAGCGCCCTCATAACTTCACTTGGTCCGGAGAGAATTATCATTTATTAGCCAACATTATTCATAAATGATATAGCTAATATAACTAGCTATCTAAGTTACCAGTTCTCTCTGGACCAAACGGGGCTAAACTCACACAGAATAGACTGCCTTGCATTACCTAACTTATCGATACATTCCGTCCGAGTTACTGACCAACTGGTTACTGGTTTTGCTAGGGCTACATCAAATGTATTATTGCTATCGTTTATTAGCTAACGTTACGTATTCATAAAAGATAGCTCACACAATAGGTTGCCTTCAACCCCACATTAGCTATTACCTATCAGTAATGTCAACCGTTTGCAAAAGCATTTTTGTTGTAGTTTGTACAGATAACTTGCATGTAAACAGAAACAAACTAATGTCCCAACAGGTGTGCTTGTGGCCACTGCTCTAACCTGTCCCCTCCAGAAAACCTATGTTGCCGTGAGGTTACTGAGGTAACGTTATGTCAGCGTAGTTATGAAGCTATTCTTGATCTGTCTAATACTGCTGTGCCGTAGTCGGGCATGCTTGGCCCAACTGTATAATAGTGGCCAATACATGTGCAATTACACAATGTCACAAATACAATGTAATAGGTATATTGTACTTAGCTGTTTTACTTAGCTGATGTAATGATTACAAAATTACATCCGTCACTGTTGGGATGGCACCTGGCTTCAGCGACAGAGTTTTATATAAGCCCATCTCAAAGCCAGTTAAATTGTGGTAGCAGTCCGGTGTGAAGTGCGCGTTGCACACTAGGGCTTTCTTCGGCAAGTCCGCGTGCTCTACACCGATAGCTTGAAGCCACTGGCTAAGTAGCGCTGGGTCTCTCGGCAGATTATGAAAGCTAGCAGAGCCGGTGGCGTTACACCGAGGAACAATACATCTCTGACTCCTTGGCATAATGCAGGCAAGTTAGCTAAAGATACCAAGTAGTAAGACGTCGTATATGAACAACTGTAGCTCGATATAAGTCGTAATATTAACGTTATCAATAATACAAAGCAATTCGCATTTGAACTTGAACTAGCTAATTAGCAGTACAAGGGTCTCTCTCACAGGGTTGCCAGGTCCTGCTGAAATTTCCAGCCCAAAATCAGCTCAAAACCCGCCCCAAATGTCCTAAAACTAGCCCAAATATAATGATGTTCCATTTAGGTGTTTTAAAGGGATACTTCAGTTTGGCTAGCTGTAACCAAAGCCATAGGCTGTAACCAATACTGGCTGTAACCATTCGTTTCCATTAGCATTGCTACAAATTGCAAACAAGCTTACAGTGGACGTTTCTCAAGAACCTTGGGAAGTGCAATATCAAACCCAAAATATATTTAAAAAAGGAAGTATTAATTTAATAGTGATCATATTTGAACATTCTTTCTTTTCCCTCCTTTTTTGTTTGTTTTAACAGCAAAATGTATTGAGTATGCCTATTTTTAAACATTTTGAATGTTATTTTATTCAAAAAGAAACTATGCTCACAACAACAACAAAAAGCTTAATTCAGTATGTACTTTAGAATTTATTTTATTACTGTGGACCCCCAGTAGCTGAAACTGCACACTTAGCTTTTCTCATCTTCCACAGTGCTCACTCCTCACTCCTCACCTCAAAATCTCCCTCTGCTCCATCTTCCTATCAACTTTTTCTTCACTCTTTGTTACACAGCTCTATTCATTCTTTCCTTCTCTCCGTTCACACCCGTAATCTACGACTAATAATGCAGTTCAATAACGTTACAGTGCGTGATTAAATAATTAAATATTCGCTCTCTCATGTCTGACTGTCTCCCAGAGCAGCGCAGTGGGAGCCGGGCCCCGCCCCGCCCCACCCCCTCTCCCCGCCCCGCCCCACCCCCTCTCCCCGCCCCGCCCCACCCCCTCTCCCCGCCCCGCCCCTCTCCCCGCCCCGCCCCACCCCCTCTCCCCGCCCCGCCCCCTCTCCCCGCCCCGCCCCACCCCCTCTCCCCGCCTCCATATTTAGAAGTAAACGTAGAACGTAACGTAGCTATCAACGCTTTAAATGACGTGAATTCAAACCGCACCACCCACTTGCTCTCTCTCTCTCTCTCTACTGCAGCCATAGAGCGTATATAGAACTGCAGCCCAGCACTGTGTAGCTACGTGCCTATCTCTGTTCTCTGGCCTGAGAGGTTGCCAGATATTCAACATCAAGTTGAAGACACATTAAGTTCAAGACACATTAATAAAACGCTCAAATGAAAAAAATTCTGTCACTTTTGGCGACCGCGGTCAACGTTGAAAGTAGCCCAAAAAACCGCACACCGCGACTATGTAATTTTTACCCGCGACTGCTTTTTCAAACTAGCCCAATTTGGCGGGAAAACCGCGAACCTGGCAACTCTGCTCTCTCAGAAGGAAAAAAAAAATCGTCGTTCTCTGCTTTTATACCACGTGCCCAGCCAAGACCCACCCCTAGGACCACCTCAAGTCCACCCATTTTTATGTTAAGGATCTCGTGACGTCACGAATCCCCGGAAGCCAGCATATTGGTAAGTCTACACAAAAACTCAGATAAAACCATTTTGACTAAACATTAAATTTTCGGACATAAACAGTTGTGTATGATCATAATCTAACTCAAAACATAGGTTTTCAACGGGAAAAGTCGGTTTTTGACTGCAGTATCACTTTAAAAAGTTGAAACTGTTACAAATAAACATTCGGTGCATTTTCCTTTGCGTAGGCTACGCCTAAGGTTACCCAATGTAGCCTAGCTACTTAAATTTCGGTATAACGTTAACATTTTTTTCTACAAATCTCTGATAAACAGATTAAGGAACCAAATATCCTACTTCGTAACGATTATACAACTGGTTTCTGTTGAATGTTGAAGAGATTCTTATTCCATTTTGCCACTGCCCAGCAACGTTGATGTTTCCACAGCGCTATCGCGGCTGTAGTAGCCTACGTTGCTACGTTATGTAAAAACACACGTAACTTTTTAAGGTATATAGCTAAATACATTGGGCTACGTATTTTATCCGAATTATGAATATACCTGTTCCGTTGTATTATGAATGTACTGTACGTGTATGTGATCATTCTGACATCGTAGCTATCAGCAAGTGTTTTGCTGTGGGTCAGAAATAGTCAAGTGAGTAGGCCTACCTGCCAGACTGCCACAGTTCTGTGGTATCTGCAGATCCATAGACTAGAAAAATAAGGAGAAGCACTGAAATAGCTTGAGTAAGGAACAGCGCCTACAGTGACTGAATGGGAAAACTACAGGGTCGGCGGTTCTTTTATTCACTGATTTCTATTATTTTTAATATATACTTTTTTCAGTTTATGATTGAGGCGAGGCATCTTTCAGTTGAGAGGCTCGTTTCAGGTGAAACGAATGAAACATAGCAAATGCCGCCTATGCTTCCCGTCTCTGATCCAAATCCAAATGCTGTCACGTAACGTTATGTTGTCTAAGTTACAAAATAGGCTACAATTGAATGGTTTGAACAAAACATATTTTTAGCGCTGTTTGAATTTTTGCCTATGTTTTAGCTAAATGCTCATCTAGCCTACTACTAATCACTCCATTCAACATTATTCAACGAATTCTGATTTATGTCTTAATAACGTTAGCACAGACAACTTCTTAACAAAACATGAAAAAAGCATAAGCCAGCTAGGCTAGTGTGGTTAAGCTAATTACCAGGAAAAACAAACCTTTCATTCTCCTGCATGAAAATGTTAAGGTGCCAGTAGACTACGTTAGCTAAATGCAATCGACTATGACATAGACAGCAAATAAACTATCCCCTACACATGATTGGGTTATAATTTCAAGTTTATGCGAGTCAACAACGTTAAACTAAGTTACTATTAGCCAAACGATAGCCTATGTTTAATTATTGCTTTAGATAGCTGCATGCTAGGTAGGCTGAATAGAACGCTGAATTCAGCACAGGATATGTGGTTTGGACTTCACAAAATGGTGAGATCTGTAACCGGAATCAGAGTTCGTTTAATAAAGTGGAGAAATAAGTAGATGAGCATTTGGTTAAAACCTAGGGAAAAATTGTATGAACCCATATTTTTCTACAAACACAACTATGAATGTGTCCGAATAGTCAGAATCAGCACACACTACTATTTGAGTATGCCAGTTGAGTATACTTTTTTTTTTTTTTTTTTTTTGAAAAGCTGTTAAATTAGGCTAGCCTTACCTGCGCGGCCAAATTGAGTGTTCTGACTATCCCCAGATGATATAGCCAAAGAGTGTAAAGGCAACTGATATAGCCTAGGCTACTTATGTCCAGGTTTATATAGAGGATATTTTGCATACTGCATGTCACTGGAGTATAGACTACAGTAAGCAGTATGCTAGTACACAGGACGCAGTAAATTGGGAATTCACAATGCCTTCCTCTACAACACTGTTATGACCCAACAATACTATCCCAGATGATTTGACATTACCTTTTTGTGCTTTTATCACAATTCATTACTTCTTTGTAGCACTTCCAGGTTCTTTAGACTACTTAGCACAAAATAGGCTACATCACCATATTTTAACACTTTCACCTTCCCTAGATCCCTTTATTAACAGTTCATTAACAGTTCATACCATTTCCACTTTTTATTTTCCACCTCACACTATACCATATTACCATCTTTCTATGCCATTTCCAGCCATTGATATTTGTGAAGCAACCACACCTACAATTTCTTTACGAATTGTTAATCTAGTTTTCTGGTACTTTTACAAGCGATACTATAACTCCTCTGCATTTGAACGGATCTCTATGGGAATTGGGGGAGGGGGGGAGGGGGTGGGTGGGACTAGATTTAGCTGTAAATTACACTGGAACAGTATGCAATACATTGTTGGCAAAATGGCTGTAAGTCATCAAGGGTCTGAGGTATCAAATGAGCCTCAAACCATCACTCTGCTGCCAGATATGCAGTAGATATGGATGGATCACTTTAAGGGTCGTTTCTCCTGACAAATTTTTCTATTGAACTCTATGGAAAAATAAGTCAGGAGAAGAAACCCTTCAAGTTATCCATCCATATCTACTGCATATCTGGCAGCAGAGTGATGTTTTAAGGCTTGTTTGATACGTCAGACCCTTGATGACTTTTAGCCAACCATGTGTTCCATACTGTTCCAGTGTAATTTACAGCTAAATCTAGTCCCACCCCCCAATTCCCATAGAGATCCATTCAAATGCAGAGACGTTATAGTATCGCTTGTAAGAGTACCATAAAATAAGATATGAAGAGACTTTTGATATTGTTGCATCACAGACACAAAGTATATGCAACAAACGTTATACAAAAGTTATACTTCATTAGCTTGTTATTGCCTACTTTAGCCTACTTGACAATTAGGCACCATCAGTGTGAAGAACGTAGTAGCCTAGTTTCTGAGATCAAAGAAAATTAGATTTGGTTTATGGGCACTAACTGTCAATATATCACTAACTGTCAATATATAACTAAGATAAAAGGGAAGTTTTTTACTTGCCAAGAACTCCAGGGCCTTGAGGAGGATGAGAAGTGCACTAGGTACTTCTTCTGCAGGGCACGGTCAAAAACAAATAACATCTCTTCCCTCTATAACAGCAGAGGGGTGGTGGTGTCTGAAGAGGCGGAGGTCCGGGAGGTGGCCAGGGAGTTCTATGCGGGCCTGTATAGTATAAGGCCCGCAGACGGGGCTCTCATGGACACCTTCCTGGGCTGCCTGGACAGACGCCTGGGGGACGAGAGCACGGAACCTGAGTTGAGCGCAGAGGAGCTCACCCGGGCCGTGCGCTCCCTCAATCAGCACAAAGCTCCTGGTCCTGACGGGATCCCGGTCGTATTTTATCAGGCCTTTTGGGATCTCCTGAAGGAGGACGTGGCGGAAGTTTTCAGGGCGGCGTACAGGGAGGGGCGGTTGGGGGCCTCACTGAGGCAGAGTGCGGTTGCTCTTGTCCCTAAGAAGGGGGACCTGAAGGACCTCCGGCACTGGCGGCCGATTAACCTCCTCTCAGCTGATTATAAGATCATGGCGAAGGCGCTGATGAGGAGGTTCCAACACCTGATAACATCGGTGGTCGGGCCCGACCAAACGTGCAGTATTCCAGGGAGGTCCATAAACGACAACCTGCTCCTCGTGAGGGATGTCATAATCCACTCCGGGGAGCGCAGGTCCCCCTTGGGCCTTCTCAGTCTAGACCAGGAGAAGGCCTTTGACAGGGTAAGTCATGTGTGCTTGGAGAGGGTGCTAGAGAGGTTTAATTTTCCTAGCTCCCTCCTGTGCTGGACCAAAATGTGTTTAACTGACATTTCGGGGAGGGTGGTTGTGAACAAGCAACCATCCGCCCCCTTTGACATTAGGTCTGGCGTCAGGCAGGGATGCCCCCTAGCATCCCTCCTGTACGTCATCTACCTCGAGCCGTTCCTTCAGGCCATCAGGGGCAACCCAGGCATCGCTGGTTATCCACTGCCCGGGGCCCAGGGGGAGCAGCTTAGGGTGATGGCGTACATGGACGACATCACCATCGTCGGCACAGACAGTCATTCCATCACCGTTGCCAACAAGGTGCTGGATGACTTCTGTGCAGCCACTGGTGCCCTAGTCAATAGGGACAAGAGTGAACTGTTTCTGTCTCGGCATTGGAGTGAGCCACTAACCGTTTCTTTCCCTGTGCGCAGAGATAATATCAAGCTCCTGGGGGTGATCTTCCAGTCAGACGGCGAATGAAGGCTGAGCTGGGAGGGAACCCTCCGCCACGTCCAGGTTAAACTCCGGAGCTGGAGCGTGCGGCCTCTGACTCAGACGGGTAAGATCCTGGTCCTGAAGGCAATAGTCCTTCCCATTTTCCTCTACTTGGGGAGGGTGTTTCCCCCAGACAAGGCCACTAGTAAACTCATTACTAGAATGGCCTTTCGCTTTGTCTGGGGGAGCACCATGGAAAAGTTGAAAAGAGCTACCCTCCTCAAGGAAGAGTGGAATGGGGGCAGGGGGGTTCCAGACATTGTTAACATCGTTTTGGTGCAGGGTCTGGCCACACTGGTCCAGAACACTCGGAAGGTTGAGAAGGCCTCTGGTGCCTTTGCTAGGTACTATGCCACTCCCTTCCTGAGGACGATGGGCCTGTGTGCGCTGGACCTCACCATACCGTATAGCTGGGACCCCCCATATGTATATCGAGTCCTGAGGGACTTTGCTTTTGGGGCAGGATTACCCAGGGCCGGGCTGACCTCGTGGAGTTATAAAATAATCATGGCTCATTTAAGATCGAAGGAGACCATGACACTCCCGAGGGGCAGCACGACCCTGGACCCGTCTATAATCTGGGCAAATATCCTAAACAAATGTATAAACAACAAGCAAAAGGACATTGCCTGGATGTCTGCCCACATGTGTCTCCCCACCAGGTCATTTATGTTTAAGCGGCACTTGGCCCTGACTGAGCGCTGCCCCCACGGATGCACTGACTCAGAACATATTTACCATCTGTTCTGGGAGTGCTCCGTGGCCAGACGGGTCTGGGGCCTTGTTGTTTCCTCTGTCTCCCGTAACAGGTTGCTGCCGAGGTCCTCCCTGACTGCTGAGAGTGTCCTCTACGGCCCCCGTGGAGGATGTAAAACACCGGAGCTCCAGCGTCAGTGGAGGATCGTAAACATCATGAAGCAGGTCCTGTGGGAGGCGAGGAACATCAAGGTCTATCAAAAAACAACGGTAGACCTGGTCACTCTCAGGAGGAGGGCGCAAAACCTCCTCCAAGACGGCGCTATGGTTGATTTCGCAAAGGACAAGTGTCTGGCGAGAGAGAAATGGGGGGTGGACCATTGGAAAGAACTGATCATTTAGTCCACCCCCCTCCATCCCAAGGAAGAGAGAGAAGTTAAAAACAGAACATTTGCCCACCCAATTACCCGGGAACGCATGCTTTGCATCTATTTCAATGTCTTGTGATTTCTTTTTTGTTTAGTGAAATTTTTGTATGTGATGTATTTTACTGTGATGTCTGAATATTACATGTTAATTTAAAAAATTAAATAGGGAAGGGAACCCCCCCCCCCCCCCCCCCCCATAAAATGTGTTTTTTAAAGATTGTGAAATGATGTATGATTGTTTGAAATATGAAAATGTTTTTATTGGAAAAAGAAATTTAAAAAACCAATAAAGACAAATTTTACATGCCAAGAATGTTCAGATTGCAATCTGTAATGTAGAGTTTAAAAAAATAACGTTTTATTTAGGCTATATTTGGAATGTTGCTTACCAGTATATCACAGATTACTCTTGTTCGCTATTGAAAAATACATTCTAGCATAGTAAAACTAATGTAAAGCAGCTGGGTCTCACAAAACTGTATTTATAGGCGATAGTGTCATTATCTGTCAATAAATAACCATACAAAGTTATCTCTGCACTTGAATCTGGAGTTGACATTACGTAGTTAAAGAGGGCGAACCATTGGTTCTCAAACATTCTCTGTTTGCGAATGTTTCCCAAAGGAGGATGCTGATTGGTGTTGTCACCTGTCTGTCACACGAACGTCACGCTCATTTATAAACTAACCGGAGTCACTTTCAGTAGACAGATTGTTGGAGTTTACAGGGTCACGAAAAGAAGTTGTAGTGTGCATTTGTCTTCTGTTTAAAAGGAGTTACTAGATTGCAACAGAGTCGGGGAGGACCTTCCGTCTGCGCAGTTAAAAAGGGAGTCTCAGTTGAAAGTCAATTGTGACACTGACAGTAATTTCGTAACACATCTAAAAGCAAAGTCTGCATTTGAGCAACTTGCATTTCTCTTGAGTTTAAGTCTTTACGTTCGCCCGTGTTACATAGCCTACCGTTTGTCTTTGAACTCAACCTTTGGACGCTGTAATTTTTCCATCTTTAAATAATTGTTTTAAGCAGTTTGATCTACTACAGCAATAAACATGTCCAGCACGCTTCGGCCAAGACTTTGTGTTCTAGAGAAAGGCGCGAATGGCTACGGTTTCCATCTTCATGGAGAGAAAGGAAAGACCGGGCAGTTCATTCGGTTGGTGGAGCCCGATTCTCCGGCGGAGACCGCAGGGCTACGCGCCGGGGACAGGCTGGTGTTCGTCAATGAGGAAAACGTGGAGGGCGAGAGCCATCAACAGGTCGTGTCCCGGATACGGACCACCGAGGCCAATTTGGAGCTCATCGTCGTTGATCAGGAGACCGAGGAGTTATTGAAAAAACACAATTTAAAGTGCCTCAAAGAGTTTGTCACTGAAGGAATCCCACTTCCCAGCAGTGAGTCGGACGCGGGTGTCGGGGAGAACGGTACCCCGAGAGAATCGTCCCCGGTTCCTGAGAAAAACGGAGAGGTCCTTGAAAAGAAACTGAGCGTAAGCTCCAAGGTAAGCAGTATAGGCTACTGAAGTGTAGTTCTCGGTGCTCACAAAGTTTCTATTGTTTTTAACGTTAATAACTTTTTAAAACGGTAACATTAGGCTAGTTGTTGCCTTTTTGGCACTGAATTGTGTGCTGAACATTCAGTGTAATTTCATCACTGGACAATTGAAATTGATCATTTCAATATTTTTAGTTTTACATTTTGAAAATGTGATTTCACGAGATATTGCCTATTTAGTAGGCTATTGGTGCAGACATCTGTAGCCACATGTAGCTAAAAATGCTCTTCTAATATGAGCATTCTGTAAACGGTTTGACTTATAGGGCATGTTGCATGGGATTTATTCTGCTTTATCCGACACGTCTTAGAAAATTAGGATGCCACGACTGATGCTCATTCTACAATGTGGTAAAAGTATTAGGCCATTAAGCAATTAAGGTTAACAAATGTATCAGTTTAACCACAATGCACTCTGTACTCCAGTCCATGTGTTCAGTGTTCCGGCTTCATAGCTGTAAAATAGAACTTCACAATTTTCTGCTTTATTTTTCTCTTACAAGCAAAAATAGTTGTTCCTGCACTTGCTAGGTAGGCTATATCTCTTTTTGGATCTTGTGGAACTCACTGTACTTAATAAAATGTTCTAGTGACTCATGTGATTGTAAATAAACTTTAAAACATTGCACTGGACTGGTGTTGGACCATGTTATGAAGGAGGCCTAATATTAGTTATTAGGGATGGTGAAAGCTGGTGAAAAACAGTCGAGCGTTATGAAGCGGAATGACACAGGAGAGTTGGAATCTACCTGTTCAATGGCCTTGTTGTTATAGAGCTTTCTCTCAAGGTTTAGTACTAGTTTGGCTTGTTGGACCACCAGGAATGGTTGAATTTGTTGTTTCTAGAAAGGGTTAGTTCGGTTCTTGCTGCAAGCATTGGTATAAGTTGAATTTCTTTTTACTTTTTTGACTTTCCTATTTTCTATTTTGCTTTTACTTTCCTATTTATAATACAGATTTTTCGTTATACAGTTATTGCAGAGATTAAGTTATTGTGTAATAATTTACATATTACTAATGCATAAAACATATAGGGAATATGTTAATATACTGTTATGTAGGCTACATAGTCTATTTTATAGATAACCTATTAAAGTGTTAGCCAGTCTAAAAAAATATACCCAATGTCGGTTGGTTGGGGTAGTTAATATTGTACAAGGACTTGAAAATGCTTTCTGATAATGATAAGTAGTAGCCTAAGTACCAATATGAAGGCAATGCGATTTTTAAAAATAAGTGCTAAACAGTTATTATTCATTGGGCTGCCAGGTGCCAATATTCATAGTTTGCATTTTAGATCATTACACTCATATATAATATAATAATGTGATGCTGTAAATAGGCATTCCCAACCTACTGAACAGCAGTGCCACACCTTGGAATCAAACCTGAAACCTTGTTAGTTAGTTAACCATCACAACATGCAGTCATCTTTATTGAAGACCACAGCCTCTTGTGGGGTGAAATGTGCTGGTCAGGAATGTCAGACCTTTGCTGCATCCAGCTCAGGAATTTCAGATGCTTTTTGTCAGTAATGTAGGCATCTCAGTCACTTGACCTGTACATTTTGGGAATTTCTGTTGCTCTTGTTAATTCTGGAATCCTAATCACGTATTATACTTCCTGGCAAATATATTCTGAATACTCTGCTGAAGTTATTTTTTTAAACTGACAGGCCATGTGTAAAGCACATGCAGTTATTTGTTTATGGTGTACAGGAAGTGTGTAAAAAAAAAAAGAAGTTAGTTTGATTAGGCTACATTTTGGAACTTCAGTATCGCTGTGCAGTCATAATCCCACAGAGGGACAGTAGAGAAAATAGGATAGAATGCTTAATCTGTACTTGTTTGGTGTTATGAAAGAACATATTTTGTCAAATACATTTTTCATATATTCATATATATTTAAGGTAAAGTAATGCTTCATATATATTTAATGGTAAAGTAAGTGCACACCTGTTTAGCTCCACAGATGGTGCTTAGTCACTAAAAGGTTACATATAAACTGTCAACATGAATGTAATTCTGTGGTTAATCTCTGACAAACTCTGACATTAATTTCTTGAGGTGTTTCTGTAATGGCATACTTAGCTTGCTCAACAGAATTGGGGGAGTTATAATTGGTCTTTTAACAAAACTTTTTAATCAATCAACGTCAAAAATTTATAGCATGCAATGTTATAAAACAAACACAAAATTGAACATTTCTACAAGAAGCCACAGTAAGCTTATAAATAGTTTCAAGAAAAGACATTTGGTCCCCAAAAGGCACCACAACTGAGGAATATATTCAATGCTTGACGTAGAACATTGACTGTGAATGAACAGCTCTGTTTCCGAATCCCATTTTCTTTAAAATTTGTGTGGCTTTTAGGAGTGTCCTGATGTTACAATGCTGAGTTTTCCTAATCCCGACGAGGCCTGTATTTTTTATGACAGAAACCAAGAGACTACAACTCCTGTGCACTGGGATGTTGTTTACAGTATGTTTTCACTCTGTGCCTTTTATCTATCGCTGGCTCAGCTCTTAAAAATTAAATGGCTCACAGTACTCTCTGTACATGGTTGAATTCACTTGTGTTCTGTGTTTTATTTGATCCAATGGTCTTAGCTGCCATGCTTTGTTATACATGGTCAATGACTTTTAATCACCTGCCTTCCTGGAACATGTATACACAGACTGTGCCACACCAGCAAGCATTTTTTCCAGACAACTGGCTTTTTAGCTTATTTCTAGTCAGTGTGGATTGTTTTTTTGTTTTTTTGTTTTTTTCTCCGCGCAGAAATATGGACATGCGGTCCTCTTGTCCTCATTACTTTACTTCAGTGAAGAAATTTAACTCTTCATCACACAATTGGCAAAAAATACCTGAACATGGCCAGAAATGTTGAAATTCTGATGCATCACCAGTGCAAATGACCTCCCAAGACATTGGTGGCCATTGCATATTTTTCCCTCATCTTTTCATAACTCTCTGTGATGCAGTTCTGCTGCCTTTAGTCTTGCGTCTGGAGCGTCGTTCACAAACGGTGATGCGATTTAAGCTTTAAACGAGGCTGTCAGGAACCGGTAATTCTACAGCTATTTCCCCAACCTTTTTTTGGCACGTAAGTATGTATTTGCAGTGTTGGTTTAGAAAAGCTGTTTAGATCAGCTTTAAACAAGGATATTTTCTAAAGTCGTTTACTGTGTGTTGTGTAGTCCGGTCATGTAGATTGTTGAAAACTCTGTGACATGTTTAGAAAAGGGAGAAACTCTATAAAAGCTCTGTGCATGATTTCCACTCTTGAAGCCCACTGGGTTGGGTTGTACTGGTTCACTCCTCGCAGCAGTTGATTCAGATGCCTAAGGACCTTGCCTCAGTGCAGACCTTCATTCATGTATGATGTTAAACTTGGCTAGCCAGCATAGCCAAGGCAAACCCTTTCCCATCAACCCTAGGCATGAGAGGTACAGGGTAATCTAAGAGTTGCTGAAATTCAAAAACTAGTATTGGCAGTGTGTAGTGACATTGGGTATATTTTGTTATGGTGTATGTTAGACAGTGATGGTGACATGTACTGCCATGTTATATTTATCAGTCCCCCTGCTGTGCTGTAGCTGCTGACATCCTAACGGCTAAGAGATACTGCTCCTCTTTTGAAAAACGAGAAAAAGGGTGCAAGTTAGAAAGCAGAGACAAGGACCTCCTTCAAGGTGACCCTTCCTGGAACGACGGAGCCAGCTGTCGTCAGAGGAGATGGCCCCAAGGTTGCCGTGGCGACGCCGCAGTGAAGAGGATGTGGCATTGTGTGCATTGTATATGTGCGTAGAAAGGGGACAGAAGAGAAAGGCATGGGTCTGACTGCAGAGGAAGGAAGGAAGGCCTGTCCTGGCCATGAGACACCCATTCCGGCTCAACCGCCCACAGTGCCGAAGGGGCTCTGGGCTAATGCACTGGGTTTGTTTATGCTGTCTTTATAATCTTCCTGTATTTTAGAGGAATCACACACTGCCTTATGCCTGATGTACAGTTGTACATGGAAGTTAGGACATAGAGTAGCCAGCTCTCATAGTGCCTTGTTTTTTGTGAAATGTCCATCGTCAAAGAAATGTCCATTCCATTCAAGGGAAGGTGCACTGGTTCCTTTCTTTTTGAGCTCATGCCAAACGTGTTTTTGTCTGGGATATTAATGAATATCTTTCAAGGCTCATCCAAGCTCTCCTTTCACCAGTTCATCATGATTCTGGGTTACTCTTTCACAGCTGTTTTTACTGATTACATTTTTCCTTAGAGCATTAACAGCGCAGTCCTTGACCCCAAAGGCCATTACATTTTACCCAGCGCTGATGTTCACAGCCCATGCATTTAAATGGCTGCATAAAAGTACAGAGTACTCAAAATTGTGTTTAATAGACTGAATAGCCTTAAAAAAGAACACCGCATAACAGAGTTATGTTCAAATGCATTCGCTGAAGTATAATTCGTTTTTTATTAGAGAAGCAGGCCAACAGTATATATGTTTTTTTTGTTGTTTTTTTCACAGGATGGTCTTTAGTTTTAAAATATGTTCTTATTGCAAACTTGTAAACAGCCTTCTAGGAAAACTAGTAGGGCCTATACTATGTGTTGTATTTTGGACCCATATTAAAGTTGGAAATGCTAGAATCATGGGGGCCATAAACATGTTCAGACTGATTTATGCATTAACTTGTTTTAAAGAGCATGTTGCATGGACACAAGGGCCCAGTGAACCATAAACCATTGCATTGCAGTTAACCAAACTTGGTCAGAGTAAATGTGCTCTTCCTGTGTCGGAGGGGGAGCAGTGTGGACAAAGTAGCCAGACCGGCAACAGTTGAGACGTCAGCTGCGTGTCCTTCACAGCAACCGGCATGCGAGCATGCTCAGTCCACTTCGTCCGCCAATAACACGCAGCCTGGGTGTGAGCTGTGCGCCAAGAAGTAACAAACCTACTAATTTAAGGGAGGAACTGAGACGCCCATTGCCATGGAGAATTTACATGGCACTTTATGAGCTGGAAGGAAGAAAGGAAGGGAATTAGCAGCTGGAATTGGATTCATGATGGAATGTTTTTTTGCGGGATGGCCTTTTTGTGGTGCCTTATCTGATAGTGCACAAGATATGAAAAAAGTATTTTTTGTTTTGTACAGCGTTCAAGGTGCAGAGAAATTAGGAAGGCGTACCCATTGTAAAATGTGTCGTCTTGTATCTGCCTGTCTCTTTTTTTGGTAGTTGTTTTTTTTCAGCAAAGTTGGACTATCAACTGCTTTGGCCTTGAGTTATATCTGGTCTTGTTATTAGTTTTTTTTTCCTGTTTAAAAAAGGTCATAGGGCAAGCTTTTGGTGTTTTGGGGCTTACATACAGCAGATTAAATAACTAGATTTACTGGACATTCAATATTAAACAACCTGTAAATATGAGCTCTTTCATTTGAGGTTGCAGAAGTTTGTTTCGTGTGTCGTGGTGTTTTTGCTGTGTCGCCGCACGAAAGAGAGCTCTGAGGGTATTCAGTTGCTTCCTGCAATTGTTGCCCCCCCCCCCCCCCCAAATGCTGAGAGACAGAGGCCGCATTCATTCCCCCTGGTCCTCACAACAACTGGCATGGCTCTCGAGTGTTTCAATATGCAAACCGGGGGGGGTCAGCAGGCTGCTGAATGCCACCGCTCTGGACCTGTTTACTGTTCTCTTTGAGTAAACCGCTCCGCCGAGACCAGTCGCATACGGAATTAAACCTCCGAAAGAAGCTGATCGCTAATGTTTATTAAGGAGGTCTGGGATCACGTGAATTATAATTCTATTTTGAACAGACAATTAGCAAAGTGATTTTGAAGCGCCGGGTTTTTAATAACCCCCCCCCCCCCCCCCCCGCCCCGGTTTATGTGCTGCCTTCTCTAGGGATCAACGGCGTTGTGTGAGGGCCGTCCTCTCTCATCATTTAGAAGTAATCTGGCAAAATTGAACCTCGGCAGAGCGCCTGGCGATTTCTGCGTGACTGGGCAGGTATTGTCTGTGGCGCTGCCCGCGCCGCGGCCTTCGCTGCCAGTTCCCCGACGGCTCCTTGCTGTAGCTGGCCGTGAGAGGCTGAGTCACTTTTTCCCTCTGTGCCTGTGCCGTGTACTGAGCAGTCCAGACATTTTGGTTTCGCTGGTGTATTATTATTGGTTTTTGCCGTGACTGGGTCTCTCTACAAAGGAGCTGGAGGGAAATAAGCTGTGCTGATTACAAGGCAGATTCTGAAATAATGAAAGAGACGCTAACTGTTAGCTTTTCCATCCAAAACTTCCTGCTTTCACTGTAGTAGTGAATGTTATATAATAACGCATTGTGTGTCCTGAAGTCCTGTTATTATAATTTCTGATTGGCAACGTATTATTAGCACACAGTGCCAATGTACAGTATGTAGGCCTAACTTACGTCATTTCGTTATCTGGATCATAATGGCCAGTAAAATGTAACTATGATCGAACAAACATGTACTTTAATAGGCAGGTGGTGACGTTAGCCATTAGCTGCTGCATTGTGTTTTTGGGACCTGTGTGGCGTTCCTCAGGTTGTTGTGCTGGTCTCTGCGGGAGTGGGGGACCCTCCCTTCCCTCTGCCCTCGTCTGATTGTGGAGCCCAGTGTTCCAGAGGAAACGGTCTGCTGGAAGAGGGCGTGCTGTGAGCGTGTCACGAGTCTTGATTGTATTTAAATTCTCCAGAGTCCCTGTGTTCATGTGAGCATGTGCAGCAGGCTGAGGCGGTGAGTCAAGGCATTATGTAAAGTCCTTCTGGAGCGGGGCCACAGGGCACTTGTGCTGTTGCACGTCGGTGATCCAAGCACAAGCACGGTGAGGTAGCCTCTGCAGGTAGGTCCAGCACCGTCTGTTGCTTTTAGGATTGTGACCTTCTGGACAGGTTCGGCCAGGTAAAAGCGGAAACGAACCTTCAGTCCACCTTGAAAGAAAGTAATAGCCCACTCCAAAAAGTAATAGCCTCGTTCGTTCGCCTTCATCTCGAATGAAAAGATTGCTTTTGTGTCCGAAATTTTCACCGGTTCAAAAAGTTTTGATTTAGCCTGGGCTTAAAGCCAGCTCAACATTATCTCGAACGGCAGTATCCCGTCTTCCCTCAGAAAGCCCTGTGAAGAAAAAGGGTGGGAGGGAATCAAGCTTGTGGTTTAAAAATTTATATGGACAGTGGACACACAAGCTGTGACAGGCTTGTGGTTCCCATCCACGCAGAAGGGAGGGGGAATTGACCGTGGCTCGGAACGGCTGTAGAGTCGAGGGCTGCAGCTGATAATGAAGCATGTGTTCGCAGCCTGTGTCACTGTGCTCGCTAAGTAATGGGTGGAGCTCCCGTGGCGTAGTCAAATAGATCACTTCCTGAGCGCCGATGGCTTTGTAACGCGTGCGGCCCACAGCCGCCGGTGATGAAAATCAAGAGAAACGCTAAGCGCGGAGCAGTGCCACCCGCGTCTGTCTTAGCAGGGCGGCCGGTCACCAGGCCGGTTAAGGATGGAGCTAGATGCACCATGCGTCCGTAACGAGGCAATATCAGGCCGCTTTCAACTGAGCAGAGAGCCCTGTCTTCTGTCTCCCCAGGTCTCAGGAAAAACCAGCGGTGCGAAGCACTCAAGCACATGATCTCTATGTAGCCGTCTTCATGCATCAGTGGAGGAGTGAATGAAAGCTGCTGCTTTCTTGCAGTGTAGAGGAGACAACGGGGGCAGTTTTAGAGATTATATAATGCTCCGCAGAGAAGAACGTTTGGCATCGTGTCAGATAGCGACTTGTCTTTCATGTAGTGCTGAGTAAATTTCTTAATTAATAATGTCAGGGAATTAAAATGCGTATAACGTCGTCAGCTGAAATGAAATTAGGTGTTCAGTTTGAGCGCACGGTATGTTACCGTTAGCGGTGATGTGTTTTTTTTTATTTTTTATATTTACCGTCCGTTGTTTGTTTGGCTGTATTAGCCCCTTTGGGCCAGCCCGCTCAGCTCATTAGCCTACATTGTGACAGAGATGGTAATAACATTACTATACCAGCATTATATTTGCACTAGCTTGGTGTGCAGCTTGGCATCCCGTGTGCTTCCCACATATTTTTCCTCCTTGTGTCATTTTCTTATGTAGAGCTGTGCACCGCAGCAAGGCTGCCATTGACCCAGGGTTAGGAGGAAGGAAACGTCACACAAAGGAGAAGTTGCACAGGTTCCGGTATCGCCTCCATCTCAAACTGTTCAGCGGTGGCTAAAGGACAAATAAAGGCCTGGATGGAGAGTAATCTCACTTTCCATACAGTGTGGTGTGTACTTCCATGCCCTATGTGCTGATCTCAGCTAGCTGGGGTACAATAGCTGAAACTAGTAATGAAAAAAGAAACTTACATTTTTAAACAAACATTCACAATAGAAAACATTCTATGGTAGCCATTTTCTGTTTTTTTGTTTCCTATGAATGTACCATATAGCACGCACACTGTCAGATCTCGGCATCACATGTTATTTTTTCCTTCCATTTTGGCTCAAAATTGTTCCCTGTCATAATACGCTTATTAGCTGGCCCATGTTCAACACCAAAGAGAATGCTTTAAACAAAAGCTAGTGTCCTTACTTGTATACTGGGGCTGTGGGAGAATGAACAGCCCTTGAACTAAGGAAGACTGATGCAGAAAATACTAGGCTGAGATGATATCAGGATTGATCATTATTCTCTTTTGGTTCAGTAAAGACACCACAAGTCCAAGGACAGTAGGTAAAGATACAGGACTGGGGTAAAGAGGTTCTCTCACTTGGCAGGAAAACCACATTCCCAGATCTCAAAAGCCATAATATGTTTATAGTCAATTCCATTGCACACACGATGGTAACTGATATGTCTCACTGTGCCTGAAGCGGAGCTTTAGGAAGTAATAACATTTTATTCCCCGGGCATAGCTGGGTAAGAAATTAATACACAGGTATTCCCAGGGAAATTATGTGAGCTAACAAGGCCTCAGCATTTTGCCATTGCGGCTGGCTGATCTTATTTCTAATCTTAAAGTGAAGCATTCTTATTAGAATACGAAATACAAAAGCACGGGGTATATTTCAGGTATTAAAACAGCTCCTCATGCAAAATAAGATGGATGACCTAGGACATTTTTATCGCTTGCAAGCTGTAAAAAAAAAAAACCTGACCTTTGAAACGGTACACCAAAGTACTTTTTATTTTACTGCCCTCCAGAATACCGTTTTACGAGGTCCATGGTGTTGACTCTTTATTCTTGTTGTCCAGGGGCTGCTCTTCCAAGGTCTGGTTATAGAGAAAGGTGGAAGTCCTCTTGGGCGTGTGTCTCAGCTGTGTGGTTCTCCCAGGCCATAGAGAAGCGTAGTGGTTCTTTCCCTGTCTGTGCATAGTGATTGCGTGCATGGATACGTGCTCCCGTCCTCGGCTCTGTACGGGGCATGTTTCACCTGGGTCTGCTTGGGTCATGGGATGATGTTCCCACAGACCAGATTAGTCCCTCAAGGACACCAATACATGACATTACATTAAAGTCATTTAGCAGATAATCTTATCCAGAGCGATGTACAAAAGTGGAGAACATTAGTATGACTCTCAGGAATGCAAGAATGTGATACCACCAGGAAGGCATAGAGGCCCATTAATAATCAATATGTGTAATGTTAACAAACGGCAGCTTATATTGTAACTAAAGAAAGTAGCGCTAGATAGATAACCTATCTTTACACAAGTGTAACTAAAAAGTTATTTAAAAGGAAGCTCAAAGAAAGGGAGAGACAAAGAAAGGTTATCTAGAGGGGGTCAGATGAGCCATGGTGCAGTCTGAAGAGGTGAGTCTTCAGTCTGCGTCGAATACTACCGGCACCAGGTAATGCATGGGCCATGTGCCTTCCTGCAAAGCAGGTCTCTAACACCTCCTCTGATCTCCTGCACCTATGGAGCAGGTCACCAACACCTCCTCTGATCTCCTGCACCTATGGAGCAGGTCACCAACACATCCTCTGATCTCCTGCACCTATGGAGCAGGTCGGCAACACCTCCTCTGATCTCCAGCACCTATGGAGCAGGTCACCAACACCTCCTCTGATCTCCTGCACCTATGGAGCAGGTCACCAACACATCCTCTGATCTCCTGCACCTATGTAGCAGGTCCGCAACACCTCATGTGATGTCCTGCTTCCTTCCTGCATGCCCCACAGCCTCAGTGTTGTTCAGAACATTGATCTCTTCAACAGAATCCTGTGGAGATCATTGGTCTATGCTTTTAAATGGGTTCTTTTTCAGCCTTGGTTAAAGGGAGCTCTAATAATGTGGCAGTGACGCTTTATAAGACGAGCCCGGTACACGGGTGAATTTTTTTGACAGAACGGTGTTTTCAGTGATGACACAATTATGAAAAGGCTGTAGTTTGGAAAGTGCTCAGGGCTGCAGTTTGCTTTGAAAGGGCCTGCAGCTGCGAGCTGTGGTTTCCCACCGTGCTGCTATATTCTCACGCGTCTCAATTTGTCAAGGTTCGTTAGATTGGTAGTTAGCTCGAGCTGTGCTCTCGGCTCTACTGAAACGGCACACTTGAGCAGGAAGCAGGTGAGTTGGTGGTAGGGGGGTGGTGGGTGACATGGAGGAGGCAATATTATACCTGCTCCACTTAGCCAACTGCTCAGAAACTCACACAGACTTTTCTAAATTTCTAAGATGGTGTCAAGGCTGGGCCTGAGGTCCGGTTCTGCACGACTCTTGAGCTCTGAAACTCTCTTTGTGTGGGCGGTACAGTATGGCACACTAGATGCCCTTATCTTCAACGTGTTCACACTATTTGTTGAAATCTGAAATTGATCTTAGTGTTGTCAGTTAAATTCTGTCTTAATTTTTAAGTGAGAAATCGTACAGATTCACAATAAAATAATATAAACTGAAAAAGTTTACTTTCATTAGTGTTAATACAGACCAGGAATTTATTCACAAGATTGTGTCACATTGTAGGGTCAAGTTGATTTCGAAACATTGCGGCTTAGTAGAACTCTGATAAGGTCTCGCCAGTTTATTTACTCTTGACAAATATTGTGTTATTGTACAGAGGAGATTGGCTGGTTGTTGTTTTCCTTGTTCCAAAGTAGCATTGCTCTGAAGTAATGTTGGGAATGTGCCTTTTTCAGGCAGTGCGTGTGTGTGTGTGTGTGTGTGTGTGTGTGTGTGTGTGTGTGTGTGTGAGTGTGAGTGTGAGTGTGAGTGTGAGTGTGAGTGTGAGTGTGTGTGTGTGTGTGTGTGTGTGTGTGTGTGTGTGAGAGTGTGTGAGTGTGTGAGTGAGTGAGTGAGTCAGAGAGAGAGAAGAGTGTAATACTGAATGAGGATTAGCCCTGGAGCACACCTGCCCAGCCCCTCTCCTTTCTGCTCCATGTGTCCTTCCTGTCTGAAGGGAAACTGGTGGAAGCTGTTAGGGAGGGCAGCTCAGAGCTGGATTACCCACGGACAGGACCTGAGAGCACATCCTGCTTTACGCTTGCTCTGGGCGTGTCAGGACCGCGTGTACCTCACAGAGGACATCTGTGCACACTCTAATCTGTGTGAACTGCTCTCCTCTTCCAACAGTGCGCTAATCTTTTTTAGTCCGTGTCAGCCTCTGTGCTCGCTGCAGGCTGCACCAACCGCAGAACATTGCTCGTCTCGCAAACGGCTCCTGCGTCATTTCCTTTTCAGGGCACCAATGGCTAGAACTACACAAATCTATATACCTGTATGACAGGTGTGCCATTGTCCCTGAAAGGTGACTTCCTCTGTTTTTCCATGTGTCTCACATCATTTAGACGTGAGCGCAGAGAGCTGTGAATGTTTGCTCTTGAGTCAGCATGTGCAAATAGTTATTTTTAATGAGGAAGGAGAAACGGAGCAAAGCATCTTTAGAACAAACCAGAGGCCGCTGTGCAGCCGAGTTCCTCTCGAAATGGAAAATGTTACGCGACTGAAAGGTTTTGCAGTGAATTAGGACCAAAGTGTTGCTCATGTAACTCTAGTCTACCTTTACGGCGTAAGCATTAGCTTTTTCATCATCTTGCTTTCTGTCTCACTGCATTAGAAAACCCCAAATCCCTCAGTGCAGGAAATGGTAGAAGTGAGTGTGTATAAACAGAAACCAGAGCAGATGAACAGTCTTACAATGCAAATAATTTTTTTTATGGTCTGACTGTCACTGAAATTGTTCTAGTGAACTAAATAATCTTTACGAAGTCATTCTGCTCAATTGCACTCCAACCAAGCTGCTTTAGAGTTACTTAAAGCGTATTTTGGTTCTTATGACCACAAATCCCCATATACCCTATACCTGATACTCAAAAAACCACCAGGTGGTTATAAGCTGCTCTGAATATCTAAAATATTCCTCATTGGCCCTAAAAAAAAAGCCTAGGTGGCCAGTTGAAAATATCTAGTTGTTCTAAACATAGCCGTTGTTTCAAGCTACCCAAGATATGCTTTTTTCCGGCATGCCCAGTCCTAGAGTTTTCACAGGTGCAGTAGCTAGAGAGTCATATTAATGCTTTATTTCAGCGCAGTCCTTTTCCCCTCATGCATCATGACATGAAATAACATTGCTGTAAATACAGGCCCGTCTTTGAAATACTAACAGAAGTAGGTGAAATTCTCATTATAGAAGACCAAAATGTAACAACGTAACAAATGATTACGTCAGTCTGTAATACTTCATCACCATTGGACGCCGTTGCGAATGTGTGACCATTTCACGGGACATGCTAACAATATGGGGCTGGCTTGTTGACGCATATCTGCAGCTGAATATCATGTTGTGTGTGTGGTTACTTACCACCACAGCTGAAAATTCTGACGTGGAGCCTCTTCGATAAACTAAACAGAAATGCGCTGCTGCGACCTAGGGCTGGCACAATATGTCAGAGTGCCTGGGGGTTAACGGCCGCTCGAGGACTGGGGGCCTCCTGAGGTATTTTTGGTGAGTCACAGAAATGCTTTTTGCGTAATTTGGGTGAACGGTCAACAAGAATAAATCTAGAATACAGAGGAGAGGGGGGCCAGAGACTCGGGGCCAGTCCTGGGTATAGGTACTCCTTCGCCTTCACAGAGAACATTCCGGTGGGCACGGCTGGGGAAACAAAGCTGTCCCGGAGCCCACGTTGTCGCCGCTCCTGGTCCCAGGAGGGCCCTGAGACTGCGCGAGCTGACAATGCCGCTCTTTGTGACGCGCCGAAACGCCTGTCTGACCAATTTTCCCAGCCTGCCGTGGGAGATCCCTGTTTACCATCACTATACTCAGCCACTTTGAAAGAGCTGCCGACACCGGCACTGTGTGAGCATCCACAGAAAGCCTTTAATAAAGGGAAACCGAGCCGAGCATAGTGTGGTGTGCAATGTGTGTCTCTGGCTGCGTATGTGAGGGTTCACCAGAGGTGTAACATCCAGGTGTCAGAAAGTAAAAGTCCTGCCGTGTGTTTCTTCCACCCGTAAACTCAGCCAGCTGATTTCACTAATTAGTTCTACCTCCTGGCTGAAGAATTGTGCTAATTAGCAAATCCAGGTGATTGGAACTAAATACTGGGGAGGACTTTTACTTTCTGAACCTGGATTTTACACCTCTGGGGTTTTGCCCTGCATCTCCTCCTTCTCGCTCCTTTCATCTCTCTTCTCCTCACCTCAGTCCTCCCTACTGCTGCCTAAATTGGATTATAAGGTAGAGAGACGATCGTCTAGGCTATAGGCTATGTATAGGACTGTCAGACGTGAGTGTACAGACTGTAGAGCATTACGTGACAAGCCCCCTGGTTCAGAGGGAACGGAAGGAACAGAGAACAGAGGAGGCCATTCCTGGTTCAGACACGTTCCATTTACAATGCCAACAGATCAATAATGTTTAATTAATATGCATGGACATCGCAAGTAAAGAAATAAACCTGGACCTGGGTGTGGTTGTGAATGCAAAGGCGGCTCTTTAAACCCTCAGGATCATTAAAAAGCGGTGTTGCTGATAACACAGCGTTGATCAAAAACGATACCTTATCGCAGGGTGGAAACGGGAGGTCAATCAGGGATGCGTTTATTGAGTAATAATGCACTGTTCTGTTTTTGAGGAATTTTTATTTCCCTGGGTAATAAACCATTACACAACAGATCGTATCGCTTACGGCGAAGGTTGAATGTTGACGTGTTAATGCTAACCGCCCCCCTGCCACTGCCTGTTCAGTGGCCCTGAGTCTGTGTCAGTCCAGTCTGAGGCGGGCCTCGTCTGTCCCAGGACAGGAAAGACGGCACTAGGTCTGACTGGTGTGTCACGAGCAACGGGAACTAGCTAACAAAACACACACGCACACACACACACACACACAGTTTGAGCATCTGTCCAACTTCGATTTTAGTGCCTGCCCTGTTCAAGCCAGAGGAAAAGCAGACTGTGAATTGTCTCTAGAGAGAAAGTGTTCTTTACTGCCGAGAAGTCAGGCCAACTGTGGGCCACCATAAGCTCTGCCTCTTTCCTTTCAGTCTTTTACAGAAACACAATGAAAAAGGGATATTGCACTGAAATTGAACCATTTCTTCTTTTATTACGCCAGCTAGAGCACTGCATGCACTAATTAAAATGGAAGAGTACAGTTGTTTTCCACTTACTGTTTTTAAGTTGTTTACAGTTACTTGTCTCTGTAATGGTGTGGACTTAATATAGCCACTTCGGTTCTTCTCAGGGTGATTTTATTTATTTTTTTGTTAAAGAAAAAGAATAATGATGACCCCAGCTGTAGGGAGGGAGAGAGGAAGAGAGAGGGGGAAAGAGATAGAGAGGAAGAGAGAGGGACAGCTGTCTGTACATCACCCCCCCCCCCAAGAGGTGCTGAGCTTGCAAACAGGACATGCTGTAGGAGTGAAGTGGTTTCCTTGCAGGGAGAGCGGCTGGTTTGTGTGACTGCAGCAGATTCCCAGGATTCCTCCGCGCTCCACACAGGCCCTCCTCTGTTGTTCTGATGGCATCCCCTGCGAGGGCGGGCTGGCAGGATTAAACACTTAAAGCATGGCCTGCCATATGTTCCCTGCTGGATTACTTTTATGGCAAACTGGGCTTCAAGTCCAGTATTTGGCTACTCACTTAATTAAAAAGCGCTCCCCGAGGAGGGCCTGTAAATTGGTCATCTTTCTTCAGTGCACTTCCTGTGACACTACCGTTTAAGTAGTGGGTTAACCTATACTTCAGGAATACCCTCTCATCCTGGCTAAAGAAGTAGTTGTTTAACCTATACTTCAGAAATGCCTTCTCATCCTAGCATGCTGGTAAACTGACTATGTTGTGACAGGTTTATTTTTTTATACTGCACTTTAAGTGGAATCTAATTTGTGAGAGTGGAGGGAACAGCTGGGCGCTTGGCACGGTAAACTACGAGAGGAACAGAGTATCTGACTGTCTGTACCAGGGCTTGTCTGACCTCAGGGATAAGGAGTATATTTAAGACATAAGGCACACTCATGCGGTTGCACCATTTCAGCATGTTTAAAAAGAGTGAAAAATATGAACTGGCCCAAAAGTTTTGTGTCACAACATAATCAGTCACAATACTTTTATCATTATTCCTTTGTGGCAAAGTTCCTCTTCTTCATGATATGGGCGAAAAACAGCCAACACCCTCGAAGCAAAGATAAAGGGTGACCTTTTCATAGTGAAACTTTAGCATGCTATAAACTTTGTTTAGTAAAGTTTTAATATAGTTATTGTAATATGAGCTTTGGATATGAAGATAGGATATGGAGAAGTGAAGAACAAAGCCTGCATTACTGGTATTTCGATTTTTGGTGTAGGATTTATTTTTGTTGTGGTGGAATGAATTTCCCTGTTCAAGAATGACCAGGTGTGGGTGTAGGTGTGGGGGTGAGGCTGTTCAACTGGAATCGAAACTGTTCACTTTAACCGTTCCCTTCCTTCAGTACACCCTCCTTCCACTATGTAGCACTGTTGTCATGTAGGGGTGTAAAGAGCGCTGCTGCTGGGGTAGGCCGAGTTGGGGTATGTCAGATGGGGAGGAGGCAGATCTGGTGTTTTCATATTGGGAGTGAAGGGCGATATCTGCACCTTGCATGCTCTGATCAGAGGTGAAGCTGTGAGTCCGTTTTACTGTACGGTCCTGCATCCAATGGTTGCTGAGAAAGCCAGAGCGTTTGTTCTGAGTAAAATTAAATAGAACATGACTCCCGTTGGGATACCTTTGGTCTTTGGGCATTGGAAAGATTTAGTGTTTCTCTGCTTAAAGGCGGGAACTGTAATTATTCATGTGGACGGGTTACTTTCATCCGTTCAGTTCCTGGAGAGTGGAAATACTACAAGTGTGCTCAAGGGTTTCCGGGAATAGAATGGCAAGCGGCTAAGACAACAATGGTCATTCTGGCTCATTAGCAGGTAAATGGCAGGTCCAGTGAAGCTGAACTCAGAAGTAGACTCTGGGGTTGTGTACTGCAGTTGCCCGCTGATATTACTCTCAGAGGAGGGGGAAACAGACTGCCCTCTCTGTCACAGCCCAGTCCGGTTGCTCCATGAGAATTTTCCCAAAGTTGTACGCTGGCTTCTAGCTGCATTCAGAGACACTCATAGCCACTGAATGGTGAAAATAGATTGGTGCCGAGCAGCCAGGACAACCACATGCACATGTTTCCACTCAAATGTATGTTCGGGGCCCTTCACATTGTATTACATTGTAAGCTTTAATTGCTGTTTATGACTGAACAGATACCAAGGCTGGCTCTCTTTGAACATTTGATGAGTGAAGCTGGGGACATTAAGAAGGCTCATTAGATTAAATGGGACCAACGTGCAGTTAGAACAGTTCCGTTCTCTTGACTGCAGTGAGCCCGATTAAATCCATTAGTGTGACGCAGGCTCTGCTCTTTCCAATCCATTAGTCCACCATCTTCATCACTGGGGATGTGCCGGCTGGACGGAGCCGCTACTTAGCGTCCAATCAGTAAGGCCGACGCGTTTGAAACATCACGTCCATGACCAGTCCGGCACAGAGATGCCCCAGGAGCTCTGTCAGATTTCGCTGTGGACACACTCCTACCAAACGGAGCAATCGGTGTGGTTTCAATCTCTCAGCTGGGATGCCGGCTCTAATATGCCGCGTGCACGTCACAACCACCAGTTACAATGCTGACCTCAGTCATGAATACTGTGCGCGGGCGGCAGAACTCAAAGGCAAAGCATTGGAAATGGTTTTCCACTGATATTCAATGTGAGATTAATAGATTGTGTTTAGACTAACTAAGTGTGATTTATTTAATGCGTCATCGTGTGCACAGTTAATCAGATGAGTAATTACATTGAAAGGGTGGTATATCTGCAGAACAGTATATATCTATATCTATATCTATATATATATATATATATATCTGTGGAATCTGTTGACATTTCAAACAGTTTTGGTGGCATTTTAATGTGTTGTTCATGGCTGTGATGTGTTCAAGTTTCTTTACCTAAGTACCGCATTACTTAATGATTCAGACAGGTAATTGGTCACAGGTGATGAGGGGGCTGCTCTTGCTGAAAACCAAGCCTCATGAATGGTCAATAGGGCTGTGCCAATGTGCTGATACATTTGAGTACTTTCACTTCTTATTTGGCAGTATTTGTATGGATATGATGACCCTGTGTCACACAATTTTATTGCACATCAACAAGTAGTATATCTTTAAACAGCTAATGTCACAAAGGTGAAACTAGCGCCCAGCCTCAGCTGTCAACCAGAGACTAGCTAGCAGGTAATGTTGCTATGGTGTATTTGTCCCAATCCACACAAGGACAAATTAACTAGCTAATTAGCTAACCATTGTGATGGTACAAAGGCGTGCATTAAATCCTGAACGTGCGAATCAGTTGTTGTTGAACCAATTCATTGTTCCACCACCAGTGCAAAAAATATTTTCAGTGGTTTCATGTTTAAATAAAATTTCCTTCATGTCCTTATTTTGTACATTGGAGTAGATTACAGTAATATAGATTGTGTGGACACATTTATTACTGGGTGATAAATGTATTATTGTATCATAATAATAATAATAATGATAATGGATTGTGCTTATGTAGCACTTTTCATCTCATGATTTCAAAGGTCTCCAATACAAGTGGCCTGCTAATCAAGCCCACCCCTGTTTAGCTTATAGGCTGACGCCTGTAGTACAGGATTTACATTGTATTGTGATGGAAATAAATGGTGTTGTCATATAGGCTACATCATATAGTGACCATTGTATAATGATATGTGTAATTATTGCGAGGAACTTGAAGTACCCAGCCTTAATTATCAATAAATAATAACACAGAAAGAAAACCAATGTGACCCACGTATCACACACACACACACACACACACACACACACACACACACACACACACACACACACAACACCCACACACACACACACACACACACACACACATCCACCTTCCAGCGTCCACACACACCATCGCCATTGATCTCTAAACTGCCAAGACGTTACAGCCAAACAGTCAGCCATAGGAAATGGATAGATTGGATAGCTTTAGAGCCTGTAGTGAACTAAATGCTCACACGTGTCTTGATTTTTTAAAAAGGTAGCATTTTGTTACACAAATATAAATTAGAAGCCTGTTTTGGAGTAGTGTATGAAAGCATTGTTTTGGGTTGAAGCCCCTGATTAAAGGCATTAGTATTATCATGTTAATAATGAAATTAAATTGATTTGCATAGCTTATTTGATGATCTAATGGCTAAAATGTATTCACTTGAGAAAATAAAAGGAGCGTTTTCGTGTTCAGACATTGAGCTGTAAGGGGCGGCCACACTTCTGCAGAATGGCCATTCGCTGATTTCCTGTGTATATGATTGTGCAAGCCGCACTGCTGTGCAAAGACTTCACTACAAAGTATCAGCGTTGCACAGTCTAAAATTATCTTCAGCAGTCCAGGCAGATTAAGCCAGAAAACCAGTCTTTATGTTCAAGTGTATCAAGCACATTGTAATAATAGTTGTTCCTTCTTCATTAGCCTGGACTTCTCTTGTCGTCTGTGATATGAATATATATATAAATCTTTTCTAAGTGCAATAAATCAGTGGCGGTTTTGCTTGCGTTTTATTTACTTAAATTCTCAGTGGAGAGTGGCATTGCTGTGCTGTGTGGGAGAGAGAGGCCCTGGTCTTCCCGAAGGGGGAAGATCACATACTTTGTGTGCGAGAGACGGCGCGGCTAGCTCCGCGTTTGAGCGGACCTACTCCACCGCCCTGCGCCCCTCCATCAATAATGTCCCACAAGTGCCCGGAACGTTCCTTTAAGGACAGTATGTTTTTCACCGCTTCTCTGTTTTACCTGTGGGTGGATACGCATGTACATATTGGATTGTATGTAGGCGAAGTCCTTTAACGTCAAGGCTGGCCAGCGGAGTCAAAGGCAAGCGTACACATGGACATGGAAGAACAGAATGCTGCATGTGTGTGTATACCTCTTAAGAGATTAATCTGCATATCGTTTCAATCTAGGTTACTTGGGTTGTTTGAGGCTGTAGTAAAACAGTGGGTATCATCTTTCGCTGTTTATACAGCTCCTCGGCTGTCCCCGGTATTAGTGTGGCAGAAGTCCTCCCGTGGTATGTGTGATCTGTGCTGAGCGTGAGTGTTGCCCCTTCCTCCTGGCCATTTCGAAACAGGAAATGGATGGAACCTGTAGCAAAGTGGGGAAGTTCAAGATCCCTTTGACATTAGGTGGACAATTGAGTGCTGGGAAACAAACTGCAGTTACATTGGTCACTTGACGGTCATTTCTGGCAGGTTTATTTGTAGGACTCAGTTCATTGCTGAAGCAGGTAGCCTAAACATTAGCATAAAAGTGTACAGTACAGGAGTGGATCCTACAGCAGAAAGATGGAATAAATGTCAGCAGTACCCACAAATAATAATAAAAAACAGTCAAGCTCTTTTGAGTGAGTCTCAGCTCGGTACTTTTTTCCAGCATTAACTTTTATGGCACCGCATTCTCCCTGTTTATTGGCAATAGATTGTGTGCGGGCATGCAACCAGCCGAGGTGAACCTTTGAGTTCTGCAGTGGGGAGCGCTCTACCGAAGCTAACGCTGACACTGTTCTTTCTGTCAAACTCATAAATCTGCTTGGGTTCCAATTTACAGCGGCCTCAGCCTCAGATCAATATTTACTTTAATACATCAGCACCCTGATACCTAGAATGCGCTCCTGTGGCTAAGATCCCTGTCACTATGAGATATATGAGTTATAAGATGGATGGATAAGTCAGCGTTAATCTGAGGTTTTTGGAGTTGAGGGCTTGGGTGTTGGAGGCCTACAGCGTCCCATCCCGTCGGATAGGAAGGGAGCAGACGGCATTGTCAGGATCTCGACAATGACAGGACGGGAGGAGCCGGAGGATTTGCCCGAGTTGGGGGGATCGCACACAGCCGCCGGGCGGCCCGGCATTCCTGCGCCATCTCTATGGAGGCGCCGGGGGGGGCAGAGAAAACGCTCCGCTTGGCTGACATTTGCGCAGGTCGAGAGAGCTTTTGTCAAACGCCGTGTCATGGAAACCCAGCTGTTGCGTGCGTGGCGTAAACCCAGAGGAGCTTTTTATCATCTCTCTGATGCGTTCCCGTCGGTTGGGTGTCTTCCGTTGGACATTTCTACTGACAACGCAAACAAGAATATGGCACAAAATCAATAAATAAAGTCACACTTGAAAAGGGGAACATGTTACGCATGTTGAAACGAGAAGAAGTGAGTGCAGGCAGTTCAGTACAGTTTGGATTTAAAAAATCAGGAAAGAAACCGAACCAGAAAAGCTGCCTCGTTTCATCTTTTGTACTGAAAGGGGAGGGCTGAAAAGGGTTTCAGAAGCGTTGACGTGTGGGTGCATTAGGCCTGGCACACATCCTGCGTTGAGTCACTCATCTTATTTTGTGTATCTGTAGATAAAATCGCTTTCAAATCTAAATGGTAGGAGTATTCAGGAATGGTCTGCTTCTGAGGGGGAAAAAAATAAAACAAAGGTTGTTGTTTCCCCAAAATATCCAGGGGGGAGAAGTTCGACTCCCTTGAATTTTTGGCAGTGGGAAAAGGCTCTTTCCTGGATGATAATGAGGAATTCAGTCTTCCTGTTGTCTTTGAATAGAGAGCGCATGCTGGTGGTGCTGCTCATTGTCCTCCGCGTGGACTGGAGGAAGCCGGGAGACCGTACAGGCCTCAGAGAGAGGGACACAGCTGCCACCAGCCACCCCAACTGCAGGCCTCGTACAAGGGGAGAGAAATGCTAACAGGCTTATATGAGAGGCCTGACGGAACAAAGAAATGAATGAAAGAAAGAAAGAGCGAGAGAGGTGGAGAGAGAGATTAGGGGGAGAGAGAGAGGGGGAGACAGTGGCGCACTCACTAATCATTATCATAGAGACACAGCGCTCGTTCAGTTACCAGATGGCCTCTCTGAGTATGGCTTGTGTGACATTACTCTTCAGTCATAAATATTGTATAAGGTTCGTATAATCACACACTTTTATTGAGCCATTATTTACTTGCCTAAGTGTCGGTTCATCATTTGGGCGCCGTTTGTCTTTAAGGAGAGACTCTATCACTGCCTGTCATTGCTCTTACCCCTGCCTTATCAGACAGTCCCCCTTGTGTGGTGAAGATGCTGCCAGTATCCCATGAATTGTACTGACCCTGTTTGTTATTTCGTTCCCCACAGGAATCAAAAGACGAGCTGCGCCCTCGTCTCTGTAATATTAAGAAGGGAGAAGGAGGCTACGGCTTCAACCTGCACAGCGAGAAGACCAAACCCGGCCAGTACATCCGGGCCGTGGATGAAGACTCACCAGCTGAGATATCCGGCCTCAGGCCTCAGGATAGAATCGTTCAGGTACAGTCTGCCCCTCCAATGCTGGCTGCCCAGTCTTTATAGATAGATAACGTTACATAGCACTTTATTAATCCCCATGGGGCAATGCTGCCATTGCAACACCAGGTTAATGATGGAACAGTGCAATAAATGTAGATAAGAACTTAACAGGATAACAGATTTTAAAAAAAGATAAAACTAAATGAATAAATAAAAATTACCAGATATATTATATATAAAATATAAAATTGAACCATTTTATTATGTCGGTTCAGAGACATGCATATAGTATGGTTTTAAATGAGTGTTTGTGTGTGTGAGACAGAGACGCGCGGAGAGACACAAGGAAAGGGCATGTTCGTGCGTGCCTGTGCATGCTTGTGTGCTCCAGAGAAGTCCTATTTCTATGGTGGCACCAGCACATAGATGTAAACTGGACTAACGTTCCTGTTGAATAATCCCATTACATCAGCCTTGGAGCAGCCATCTTGTTTCCACGTACTGACCAGCAGTAGATACTGAGCTGAGCCATGGCGGGGAGCGTGTTATTGTTGTTGTTGTTTCAGCTCACTAGACTGTTATGTCCTGTGTGAGGTGTAATCCACTTTGCGCAGGGCTGAGGTAGAAGGCGGGGATTAAGAGAAAGCCGATGGGAGTGCAGTCCTTTTACATTTCGGGATGTGTTGAATAGGTCCTGCTTATATTGGAGCTGTGGACTCTGGTCTCTTTGGCTGTACTTAGAGCCAACAATCACAGCCTTTTTAATATTAATTTAGCTGCACAGGGGAACAGAGGGAGGTTTAAGGTTCAGAACTTGTGGGCAGTCCTTGCGTTTCAAGACAGTATATTGATCTTCTTATAGTTTGACTTAGACAAAACTGATTAAGCAATTTCTGCAGTTCTAAGAGCACTTGTCTGATCTGTAAAGTCTGCAATAGATCTAAATCAGCTGAGTAACACGAAGGAGATGATCACAGTTTGAGTAGTTTACCCTCTCTGAGCAGCTCGCTCCAACAGCCGTTCCAATAATGGAACAGTTACTGCTTTTGAAGAATATCCTGTTTGCTCTTGTGTGTGTGATGTCACGTCACAGGAAAGCATCTGCTTAAAGAGAGGGAGAGAGGAGGAGGAGGAGGAGGAGGAGGAGGAGGAGAGAGAAGGAGAGACAGAGGTCTTTTAGCTTTGGTAGCAGACCGGGATGAGAAATGAGTTGAGTGCAGGCCCCCCACCCCCCCCTGTATGGACAGGGCTGAGAGAAGCTGTTTACCGTGCCTGTATTGTTCACTTTCCTCTACACGCCCCAGCTAAACCTGAAGCACACCCTGCTCCCGGCACATTCCCAGGACGCCCCCCCCCCCCCCCCCGCCCCCTGTATAGGAAGCCCGGCCACCACAGGAGTTCACGTCTCAAACCAGTAAAGCACTGTCGGTCAGACAGAGCTACAATAGACATGCATTCTGCTCAGATCCACGGTTACTTCACCATGTACTTAACGGGGATGGAGCCGAACCCATAAATAGTAATGCAGATGGTTGTGTTGACAATTGTAATGAAGCGCAGGGGTCTCGCTGCCCCGGATGGAATGCCGAGGGCAGAGCAGGGCAAGGCTCATTCCTTAATGGAATGGAGGAATTTCATTGTGGAATGCCCTCTTTTGTTCCCATTTATTTTAGCAACGTGAAGTGGCTGTGACTTTGGAATTATCCAATTATTGAAGATTTTGGTTCCTTCAGGCAGTATTCGAGGGGGAAATAATTGCTTTGTTTAAGAGCATGGTTAGATAGAGCAGTCATAGGACATTTATATTGAGGAATAGCGAAAGATAAGGTGGTGGTTCACTCTATTCTAATAGATATTACTCAACAATAATTTAAATAATGGAATTTGAAACAAGTAGCTAATCTCGTGTTTCCATTTTTGAGCGCATATGGTAAAAAGTCCTTTTTTACTGCTTTGTATGAGATAAAAGATGAATGTTAGCGCACTAGACATAAAGAACACGCTGGGAGATTGTAGGGTTTCAGGGAGTCCATGGTGTTTTCTGAGTGCAGTCTTTACACTCTTTAGATTCCGGTTATTAGTCAGCAGCAGGTGCAGCACATGCCAAGACCCCATCTGTGTTTCACAGATACTGTTCCACAGACTGAAACTCAGCGAGGAGCTCCCATTCTCTCATTTAAATGTCAATGCTTTGCTGCTGTAGGTCACAGCATGTGGAAGTTACCATTTTATCCCTCAGGGGTGATGCTTTCTGAGTGCTTGATAAAAGCTCAAATCCTACAGCTACAAACAACTAAAGAGGCAGATTGCATATTCGTTCACAGACACACACACATACACTCACTCCCTCTCTTTCTCACACCCACACACTCTCTGTCTCTTGCTCCCACACGCGCGCGCACACACACACACACACACACAATCTCTCTCTCTTTCACACACACACACACACACACACACACACACACACACACACACACACACACACACACACACACACACAAACTCCCTCTCTTTCTCAGACCCACACACTCTGTCTCTTTCTCACTCACGCACGCACACACACGCACGGACGCACGCACGCACACACACACACACTGTTTTTTGGCTGCTTTTATCCTCACACAGAGTGTAGTTTCCCTGAGGATTCTGGGGCCCCTCCTCAGGATTTCTGTCATGGGAATGAAGCAGCGCTCTAAGGTTTCCCAGGGGACTTAGAGCAGCAAATGGACAGAGCACTCCTCTAAGCACTGAGCTGGCCCGAGCCACAAACTCACTTCATCCTGCACCCTGTTCGGCTCTTCCATGTCATTTAATCTGCTTCCCTGGTAAAGCCAATGACTGACACAGTGAAAACAGCACCGGGAACTTCCCCTCTAAAAGTTCAGTAGAGTTCTGCTTCCCTTCTTGGGTCTTCCTATATTCCCCACAGAAGGATATCTCACAGATATCGTGCTTGTGTTCATGCGCGTGCGTACATGTGTTAATGTTCAATAGAGCTGACGCAGGGTTTCCCTCTGACAGTCTGTGGAACGGTATCTGATAGCATAAGGATGGGTCCTGACGTGGATGAATGGTGTCTTGTGAGATTAAAGTTCACCTCAAAGTTCCAAGGACTAAGATTTATATGTATTAACGATAATGGTATCATAGGGGGGTGTGCATACTGCCTTTTTTTGTGTGGAGGATTTGAACGAAAGTGTATAATAACAGTTAAGGCAGTAAGTATTACGTAAAGCCTTCAGTACTGCTTTACATCAAGTGCATCCGCATAACAAGTAGCCAACGTAATAGATTCATAGGTTCTAGATAAGAATGACACAAAAGCCGAAAAAGTATTCACGATGCGTGAGTGTGCGGTTGGTAAGCTGCAAATGATTGGGCCTATTACAATGCACCTTGTGTGGTGGGCTTTCTCAAAATGGAAATGAGTGAGATAACGGTTGTTATTTCAATGGATTTACTATTTGATATAGTTGAGTGTTTTATTTGATTTGTCCCCAAGTCTGCTGCTTAGCTTTAGGCTATTCGTTTATCAGAATGCATTATTCAGAGAAATGTGTTCCCCCCCCCCCCCCCCCCCCCCCCCCTCGGAGGACATTCCTCCCCTTTCTTCAGTTCATCTCTTTTCCAAGCCTACTTTCACTCACCCTGTAGCTCATTCCATCTTTTGTTTACCAGCTGTTTTCTGCATGCTTTTACAAAATCCTTTTTAAGAGTCACAGCTGACATAGTGCTGAATGTGCAAGTCCGGTTCAATTCAACACACTTTAGGACCGGAGCGTCACAGATTTTAATGGGATTTGGCATAGCGATTTGGCCTTAAAAGAAACCCCTGGATCACAAATGACGACACTTGTCTTAGATCGTTATTAAGGGAAGTTTGGGTTAATTCGTCTGGGCTAATTGCCGTAATTCCATGACTTTGACTTGCCATATCTCCATTACTATAGGTCATAGACAGATGTTTTTTGTATCATTTTAAAGGTCTCTTCCAGCTCCATCTATGCTATATATTTTTATACCACCCCAAAATGAAAGGTAAATGAGAGTTAGGAGTGATTATGTTCTGCATAGAAAAAAGTCAATATTTCAAAATAGATCAATTCTTCATAAAAGTTAGGTTATAATGTCATCAAAACCTCCAGAAAGTTTGGTCTTGGGTTTTTAAGTGGTTTCCAAGATATTATACTATATTATATAATATTACTTTATCCGAAGTAGCATCACGTGAACACATGAATACCCCAAGGACAGCAATAACCCACGAATGTGTAGCTCAGAGCTATTATAATCATTCTATTCCATCCACTTTATCAGAGACTGAGGCCTCAGGTGAAAACAGGGATCAGGTGTAGTCATTCAACAGCCCACGTTGTCAATTAACTGCTGGGGAGAAAAGAAGGCAGTTGCAGGCATTTTCTTTGCTGCTGCAGCATACAGATTCATAATGTCGTCTGAAGAGCAATAGTTTCGACAAAATCAGACTATATTTTTAGGGCTTTTCAGCTTTATTGGACAGCAGAGTGTAGAGAGACAGGAAGAATGGGAGTGAGAGACGTGCGGTCCTTGCATCAAAGGCTCTGAAGGAGCACAAATTGAGAGTATAATGTTAGGACATTTCTTATTTTATTTCATCTCCATTTTTGAGAGCAGTTTTGGTGGGACTGTTTGCTTGCCCTCTCTCTCTCTGTGAGTGGATGATGATTACTGCTCTCTCTCTGTGAGTGGATGATGATTACTGCTCTCTCTCTGTGAGTGGATGCTGATTACTGCTCTCTCTCTGTGAGTGGATGATGATTACTGCTCTCTCTCTGTGAGTGGATGATGATTACTGCTCTCTCTCTGTGAGTGGATGATGATTACTGCTCTCTCTCTGTGAGTGGATGATGATTACTGCTCTCTCTCTGTGAGTGGATGATGATTACTGCTCTCTCTCTGTGAGTGGATGATGATTACTGCTCTCTCTCTGTGAGTGGATGATGATTACTGCTCTCTCTCTGTGAGTGGATGATGATTACTGCTCTCTCTCTGTGAGTGGATGATGATTACTGCTCTCTCTCTGTGAGTGGATGATGATTACTGCTCTCTCTCTGTGAGTGGATGATGATTACTGCTCTCTCTCTGTGAGTGGATGATGATTACTGCTCTCCCTGAGTGGAAGATGTATCTTTGTTTGGGTTGCATTGGCTGAGTTTGTATTTAAAACGGGCAGGATTTGGGCTTCATTTGTAGAGATTTTGCTTTGAGACTCTGTTTCTTCCACATCAAACTTCCCAATTTCTCAAATTTGCGTTGCAACTCTGGAGTACTTTTCAGAACTTTTTGCTTTTCTTTCTCATTTTTTGCTTTGGTTGTTTTTGCTGAGTGGCCATTTTCCTTGCAATACTTAGTTTTTGTTTAGAGGAACATAACATTAGACACGGCTTCTTAACTTCAAGAAGGTAGTGTATTGTAATTTTGCATGTGCCTGACTATGTCTGTTGGCGCTGATCATTACTGTTCAACAACATTGTAAGAGATTAGTGATGTAATGCCGCTTCAACTAAGCAATGATATCTCGGCTACGACTCAAAAACCCAAGAACAAATTTTCTGGAGGTGTTGATGACGTTATATCCTAACTGCTGAAAATTTGATCCATTTTGAAATACAGGATTTCCCCAGATCAACTTTCAAGATTATAATCATAACACTTTTACGTTTAATTTTGAGGTGAGCGTAGTAGGCATGCACACAATAGAGCTCAAACCATTGATTTCTGAACTATAGTAATATCAATATGGCAAATGAAAGTCATGCATTCGTGCTAATTAGCCCAAACTTCGTTAGCCCATGTTTCCCAGGTTAACGATCCGAGACAAGCGTAACTTCGGTTCCAGGGGTTCCTTATAAGACCAAATCAGCACGCCAAGTCTCATTAAAACGTGTGACCATGGGGTCCAAAAGTGTGTCGAATTGATCCAGACTTACCCACCTGGGCTGTGAGAGTGGAAATGTAACTCAGTCAGTCAGACTTGTGCCCCTCTTGGCAGTAACACACAGTGACGCACAGTGTGTTGAACCTCCGGCTGTGTGTGTGTGTGTGTGTGTGTGTGTGTGTGTGTGCAGGTGAACGGGGTCTCAGTGGAAGGGAAGCAACATGCAGAGGTGGTGGGGCGCCATCAAGGCCGGGGGTGAGGAAACCACCCTGCTGGTGGTGGACCCAGAGACAGACGACTTCTTCAGGAAGTGCAAGATCACGCCCACTGAGGAGCATCTCACAGGTGAGACCAGCTGCACAGGAGGGGCAATTCCCACTTATTCAAATGAGTAATGCAACAGGATATTTTTTTATTATTTTCTAAAAGCAGCAAGAATCCTTTCTGTTCCCGTCTATTTTCAGTGCAAGTCGCACAAAGAACAGAGTCTGGTGCAGTGCCCCATTTGCGGAAACAAGGAATCATTCTATTTGAGGAAATAAGGAATCATTTTGGGTCTTGAATCATCCAGTGTTCCTAAAAAGAAAATGTCATAGTGAGCATCCTGACCCCTCCTCGGGCCCACTAGGACAGACAAACGGGTGATTTGGCGCTGCTCCCGGTACAGTTTGCAGAGGAAGACCCGGAGGGACGGCGCTCATGTCTTTCCTGTGGTGTAGCTGTCTTTTCCCCGTTCGTTCTCACGCTCTCTGGCGGTGAAGCCCGCCCGCTCGGTGCCGCCGGTGGGCATGTCTTGAGCGCGAGACTCACTGAAGCAAAAGTTAAACATTAAGCCTTGGGCTGGTGGCTGGCGGCGCTGCCTGGCAGCTCTTCACAATGTTCAAAGTCTCTCTTCAAGAATAAGTCATGCCGGCTGTGACCATGGCAACAGAGGGGAGTGGGGGGGGGGGGGGGGTTGCGGCAGCAGATTACTCAAATGAGTGAGCTGCGAGGGCATTTATTTATTCGCTTTTATTAGTTTCATTAATTTTTGTTTTTCACAGTGTCTGTGAGGAGAGTATCAAGCTGAGACATGTTTACTGCTCAGATGTGAACTGTGAAACAAATGACAGCCATTTTGTCTGTTATTTTACTATTAGGCTATATTCATTATCGTAATCTCTGCATTTGGATTGGCAGAAATACAGTTGAACTGGTTCTGAATAGAGGATTGGCCTGTTTGTGTACTACATGAGTCAGACTGTGGGTATGCTGGGCCGACTGAACTTTCCCATGATGCCTTGTGGCATAGGGAAACTCATGTTTTCAATGAATGTCAGCCTGTAGTTAGTCACCTATTAGGATTTACGTCGGGTAAGTAGTAAGATTGAGGTACTCGAGGCTGTCAGTGAAGTCTGGTTAATGCCATACAGTCAATCTGCTGTTTCAGGCATTTTCATTCACTGGTTAATATTTAACTTAAGATGGGACATTTGCACCGTTGCCTTGCCTGCCTTGTCTTTTTGCTAGCACAGGCCTATTGATCATGACTACGGTGTGTGTGCAGACAGCACTCTGCCCTACCCCACTTCCTGTCAGCATATGGGCTGCTGTTTCCTGTTAACTCCGCACGTCCTCATTCGCAGTGAGAGAGACGGCAGAAACTCTGCTCCGTTCTGAGAATGTGTGAGAATGTTCAGAACAGGCCCTCTTTATAAAATCTGCTCCACTTGGTTTGTTTTTATTTGCACACTTGAGGCTTGGGTGTATTTTAGCCCACCAGGGGCTAAAGGTCAATTGCCTCATTGCCCTAAACCTGTGTCTTTCAGATAAGGTCAAATTGGCCCTTTGGAAAATAAGCCTTTGATTCATATCAGATCTAAACTAAGGGCAAACGGTTTTTCACATCAGTGCTCAGAGTTACAATTCATGATGAGAGCAGAATTTCTTTCCCCTTCCTTTTATATGTACTTGCGTGTCTTTATGGAATAGGAATACTGCGATATATATAAATTTGGCAAATATAATGATAATTATTTCAGCAGTGTAATATATTAAAATATCTTAAAGTGGCAATAATTTGTATATTGTGCAATATTGTGACGTGTTGGATATATGTTTCAACATGTTTTCAAATTCCATTTCTGTAAAGGCGTCTTTTCAAATTCCATTCCTGTGACTCACCTCACACATACTCAATAATCATGAGAACATCAGACCACTGCACTTACAATAGCAGACCATTCAGACTCATTACTAGCCAGCAATATAACTAAAATAAACCAGTTTTCGTTTGCAATACACCTTTTATACTGTCACACAATACAGTCAATGATATAGTCAGTCCTTCAGGAAAAGCCTTTGATTTGGTAAGCAGGGTTAGTGAAAACGGCAAGACTCTGGCTGTGGCTGCTCATATTGTGACTGAGGTGTGCTGGTTGTGGAGTATCAGCTGATAGATTTATGACTATATGTTCTCATTACTGTCCACTGGCCTCTCTCTGGAGCTGGTTGTGGGAGAAGTTGAAACGGTGGGGGCTTGAAGGCCCTTCCTTCCTCCGGGTTAATTTTTCCAGTGTGGGTAATCTGTCTAACCCCCGCCGACCTTCACCCATGACCTTAAAAGAGGCGTGTTGGAAAAACAATCTAACTCTGTTTTAAAACTAAGCATGAAGGCTTTAAGCTAATTGCTGCTTTAGAGCGAGCGGGCCTTCCTCGTGCACGGCAGCTGATGCCGGGGTTGGATCGAGCGTCAGAGTCTCACACGGGGACTAACGTGTCGTGTTTGTTCTGTGTGTTTCAGGACCTCTGCCCGAGCCTGTTGTGAATGGAGAGGCGGAGGACACGGTAAGGCTCTCGCTTCGTCGACGTTTGTCATTTGCAGTCTGCAGTAGATGCACTTGTGAGATGCGGCAGAGGGCCCCGCGGTGCACGACGCAGAACCCGGTGTCGGAAACGGGCAGCGGGGAGCCGCTTTTCCACGACCTGAAGGATCATCAATCTTCCATTGTTGGCGCGCTGTTTGTGGACTTTTGCCTCTCTGATGGGATCTTTGTTCTGGGGAGAAACAAAGGAACTGAAGACATCCTGAGGGGCGGGGGGGGGAGAGACGGGGCTGCTTCGGTCCCGCTGGGTGGCGGAGGGCGGGGTTCCCAAACAACCACACTTTTCCTAAAATACACAAGTTCACTGACCGGTCAGACCCTCTGCATGTCGTAGCTGTGGCTCAGAGAACCTGACCGTCTTCTAGCTGGTCCATCAGGATGGGCACTGGTGCCTTGCACCCGGTATCTGTGAGGCCTACCAGAGTCCTCAAGAATGTGGTCTGAGCGTTGGGTTACACCGCTCAGCTCTGGCCTGGCTGGATTAACTGATACACAGAGCCTTTCCACGCCTCCTTTACCAATTATGTGCCCCAGTCAAAGATCTAGTGCCAAGGGTTGGCTTGGTGGGGGAGGGGTTCGGGGAGTGGGCGGGGTAGGGGGGTCTGAGCTGAAGCTCTGTTTTGTTTCGGACCTCAGCTCTCAGTTAACTCCAAAAAGTGAATCACACTTAGGTCTGATTACAGGATAGCATCAGGGACAGGAAAAAAAAACAAACAAAAAAAACCTCACTTTGAATCTGTGTCTCTGTGGGGTGCATGCGGCTAAATGTGGGGTGCATGCGGCTAAATGTGGGGTGCTATCAGCAGATAAGACATTCCCGTTTGCTGAAGGGGGAGGTGTGGGGATCATATCATCCCTCTGGGGAGAGATTGAGGTCGCTATCTACATTCCCATATCCTCATGGATTTGGCCCTCCTCAAACTTCCAAGAGGGGGGGGGGGGGGACTGTAGTGGTTATTATCAACTGCTAAGGGAGAATAAGTCACACGTATTAAATCCCACAGACATAGCAGACATTGCCATGAATCAGACCTGCTGCCATTTCCCCCATTTCAACTGCAGCGCCTGAAACTATGATTCTCAGCTAATCAATGGCGTGATTCGGATACGTCTGTATCAATATGAAATGAAGACAAATGCTATGTTTACTTATTACTAATAGAAATTACTGTAATTATTACTGTAGCTAGTAAGCAAATTGTTAAAGTTTATTCATTTAGAAATGATGTTACTGTCACAGGTCCTGAAACAGATCAGTACTTTCTGGTACTGCTAGATGCTTTACTGAGGTTTTCTATTAGACTAGAGGATGTGATGTTTACTGCCTAAACAAAATTAAGAACTGCAACAATGAAAACCCTCATTCTTACATTTCTACACTCTATTTACCGTACTAACATTTTGACTAAAATTCCACCGGAGTTAAATCATCAGCGGATGCATTATCAAAGGTGCTTTGTGTAAAACTCATGCCTCTAATCCTGCTTTATGTAAGATCAGTTGACCTTATTTCCACTCGAGATCAGACTATTTTTGGCTTGATGCACGTGGCTGCGATTTCTCCCTTTGATAAGATTTCCACTGTAAGTCTGTATTCAGGTTCATAATGATTCCCTTCTGAATAGAGAATATAGAGTTAAATAAAGTCCCTGTCTTTCTAAATAGAAATATCCTCAGTTGATAGCAGTGTGGGATGGTAACGTGAGCCCAAACAGTAAACAATAACTCTCTCTTCACTTAATTGTGTTCTCCGGTCCTCCAGTAAGAAGGCCTCTCTGTAGTTAAGGGATTGACTTAAAGAAGTTGAACTCATTCTGTTTATTTGGTTCTTCAAATCCCTCATCTAGTATTTGACGGTAATCCCAAGCAATCCTCCCCTCTTGCGGTCCCATATTTACCTGAATTTATACCTGATTATATAACTGTCCTAATTTGCATATGGGATTCTGTATTTTAAAGTGTTCTTGCATGTAGACCAAGAGAGTACAAAAAAATCCAGAGTTATTTATAAAAGGGACTGCATTTGACTTGGAAAGATGTGTCAGGGAGTGTGAGTATCTGTCGCTGAGGCTGGTGACTCTGTTCTTCAGGTGACTTGCACATTGAGCACACGGGCAGCTTGGGGAGACGCATTCTTAACATGGACGGATAAATTCCTTGGGTGTGTGTGTGTGTATGCGTGTGTATGCGTGTGTGTTGGCATTGACATTGAATAGATTTTTTAAAAGAAGAAAATTCAGGCCGTCTGTATGTGTGCGTGCGTGCGTTTGTGTGTGTGTTCGTGTATGTGTGCGTGCGTGCGTGCGTTTGTGTGTGTGTTCGTGTATGTGTGCGTGCGTGCGTTTGTGTGTGGGTTCGTGTATGTGTGTGTGTGCGTGCGTGCGTGCGTGCGTTTGTGTGTGGGTTCGTGTACGTGTGCGTGTGCATGCGTGCACGCGTCACAGTGTTCCAGTCCTTCTGAGCCAGGCTGCACTCCCTCCCTATCAGTAAAGCCAGACTAATCTGGGTGACTTATCTCAGGGGAGAGGGGGGAGCAGCAGACACCTGGCAGAAGGGTGCCTTTTCCCCACAGTAGAGCTCCTCCAATGGGATTAGGAAAATGGAGGAGGGGTTAAGAGACGCTTCTCTCACATCGCCGCATTTCAGGTGTGGTGAAGTCGCTGCAGGCGAGTCCTGAAAGTAAACGAAAGCATTAATGCGCTGACCGAAATTCTTACTGCTATAATCCTTCTGAGGTATTTGCTTATAATCCCCCTACATCGCCGTACACGCTGGGATCCGGAGCCAGGACCCTCTGGAAGTATCGCTGCAATAATGTACTGAGAGTCTGAGTGGCGTGGGGACGACAGCAGCCCCCTTTCCCAGCCCTGCTGAAGTACAGAAGGAGCACTTCTGTTCCTCCTCTACCCATTAGGGCAGGATTACCTTTCCCTACTGTGGGAACAGTCCTGCATTGGACGTATCCTGTTCATTGGCCAGATTATGCAGTTTTGGAGGTTGTGTACAGCACACTCATTGTGAGATGTTTTTTTTAACTGTATTTCTGGTTAACAATGTGGATGCCTTGCACTTCTTTTTTGGCCTGTGCAATGAGGCTTCTGGTGAATTTTGTTATTGTCAATAGCAGACGGAATATAAAGAGCTATTTTGTGAGCCCAAGCCGTCCAGCCTTCAGTAAGTTCATTAGGAGGGGATTAGATATGGGAGAAGGTTGAAGGGATCAGGGGTAAACGCTGTGCTTTTCTGCCTGGGAGCATTTTTAATTTACTGAGGTTCAGGGAGTGAGACTTTACCTTGTGAGACGCTGTGCGATTGATGTCATTTATAAACCTGGCAACTTATTTGATGCATCCCAATTTGTTTCATTATTCTTTTCTATAATTCTCTCTGTGTGCAAGTATAAACTTCATAAACTTCCAAGTCCCGTCTTTCTTGGTCGTTTGAGTTTTTGTTTTAAGAAGAGGATAAGTGCGGTCGGTAGAATCTGAAAGAGGATTGTGAGAGACTGTGAACGTGTCCTCGACTGGGGTCAGACAGGAGAGGAATGTGGAGCAATGTGCTCTCTCTCACTGGGGGAGCAGGGTTTGGAAGCACCCTTAAATCCCCTGGCTCTGGAAGATTATGCATAATGAGCCACACAGCCTTCAGCACATTGTACTGCAAGAACCTTTGACCAGCTTCACGTCATAACTCCGACTGCTTCTGTGCAGCACTTTGAGAGATTATGTAGATGCACGGTCAAGCCTGCCATCTAGTGGAATGATCGCACAAAACACCCTTGATGAGTTGTGTTTCATGTAATCGTCAACACTGATTCAATACAACGTTGTACTTCAGTCCTGGGTTAATATAATTGTATACATGGTTTATTCATTTTGATACAGTATGTATACAGCCTTCCAGCTGTTATTTTTTACAAGTGAAATCCATCTAACAAAATCATGTAAATCAGCTGAATGCACTTATGTTTTCCTATGTTCTAAATCACTGTGGTCAGCTAAATAAATGTAATGTAACCAAAATGTCCATCTTCTGTCCTCCACTCAATGCAGGTTAATGGGGAAGTGGCCAAAGAGCTGGAGACCAAGGTGTCAGTCAGTCCCTCTCCATCCAGTGCCTCCTCTAATGCTTCTCTCACAACTCCGCCCCCCGCCAGCACCCCACCCTCTGAGGTAAAGGCCCACATACGTGTAGCCATTTCTGTGCACGCGTGTCCTTAAGAGCTAGAGCGCATCTAACCGTACCTTCTCTCCACGTCTGGCTCTTGCAGTTGGCCCAGGAGAAGGCGGAGGTGCAGAAGGAGGCGGCCGGAGGCCCCAGCCTCTCCCTGACCATGTCCCTGCAGCAGGCTAAGGATCGCGCTCACCAGAAGCGCTCAAACAAGAAGGCTCCACAGATGGACTGGAGCAAGAGAAACGAACTCTTCAGCAACCTATAAACCTGCTGCTCTGTCTCTGTCCTCTCTCTCTCTCTCTCTCTTGCACACGCACACACACACACACACACACACACACACACACACACACATATATGCATATGCACATACACGCACGCACACACACATGCATATGCACATACACGCACGCACGCACACACACATGCATATGCACACACACACACACACACACACACACACACACACACACACACACGATTATGTCAGAAAAACCACTCTGTGGGGTTTCCCCACTTTTGTCTTTTTTTGCAAAACCAGTGAAATCAAAAGCTATTAATGATGAAAAAACAGTATATATATTTCTAAAATATTATATAGACTAAAAATTAGTAAATATAAAAGAAGTAGAAAAAAAAGAAGTGGATGAAGAAATCACCTGAAAAGAATCTTTATATTTGTATCCATGTGTTGTGTAAAAGAAACGGCAATCAGTAGCCGAGTGCACTTGGGCTGAAGGGGAGGAGCTTTGTGGAAGACTGGTAGGTGAGTGGGATGTATGTGGAAGGCCCGGAGTCGGGCGGCACGGTGGCTGTGAGTGCGCTCTGCTAGCTGATGGAGACGGTCCGTGAGCCTCATCGTCCATATGAAGATATGAAGGACTTGTTTTTGTTCTTGTAATTGAAACTATGAGGAACCTTTGTGGCTAGCAGGGAAGGAAGCAAAACCTTATTGGGATTGTTGTCTTCATTTTGACAAATCTTGCAAAGAACCTTGTAGCTGAAAATGCGGTTGACCACTAACTCCCAACTCCACTTAAGACGGAAATTTTGTAAAAACTGAGCCACGACCTTCCCTGTACCTTTTAGTGTTCATTTTATTTTGCTTATTATTTTTATCACTGGAACCCTTTGAGCCCCGTGTAAGTGGACCATACAGCTGGCGCATAATGGGAACCCAGCGATATCGGAGACGAAAGGGTTCTAAAAGCATGATCTCATTTCCCACCACATTTCTCATTCTACTGTATTGTGTTCCCCGTGACTGCTTGTTAAAGCTCTACCCGATATAAAATGTGTCAGAAGCAGGCTATTCTCGTAAGAAACTTGTGGGAATCATTTTCAAATACCCGTGTACAGTTGAGGAAGTTCAAAGGCGGCAATGCAGTCGTGAATTTAATTTCAATTTTCAGAGTGAGGAACAAAAAGGAGCTTTTTTCCTACATCAATTTTTATGTTTGCTTGTAGAATGTCCTTTCAACTTCATGAACTTGTTCCGTTATTGCATATATCAGTGTTTTGGCCTCAGAAATGCATGAGATTTACTTTTAAACCCTTGACAATCAACCCACTATAATACATTTGTTTGAGGGACCAAACAGGGTTCTTAGCCCAAATCAATTTCGTCCATTTTAGCCATAATGGAACAAATTATGGCAACTGTCACCAGACTTAGTCTTATTGAAGTAGTTTTGAGAGGCAGGAAGTCATTTAGCGGCTTTGGACCTATACTGTGGTTGTTACTATTGTAAATTTTTACTGTTGATTTTTTTTCTTCAGTTTTCTTCTTGCCACTAGCAATGTTAAAAATTGAGATTATATATTTTTCTTGGTTTCTCTTAGATTTTTGTATTCATAAATGTCCGTCAAACAAAATTTTATTTTGCGACTGTCTGTTAAAAAAGCCTCAATGCATTGAATTACTTTTGAATTGTATTTTGCTGCTTTGTATTGAAATTGGTTACCTGCCCTGTCATTGCGATTGAGCATATTGCTTCCCTTGTCACTTGCTAACAGTGCATGCTTGTGTATGTGCATGTACATCTGGAGGCTACGTTGTATATTGATGACTACTGTATTAAAATTTAGATCACATCAATTTTTCATTAAACTAATCATTACATACATTTCACTGATATTAAAATAAGGTGCGGTTGCCTGTACAATGAACAGCACAATGACCATATTTGTCTGCTCACTGCTTATCCTACACATTTAATTGTTGAATATCAGAATCGCAGTCATTTATATGGATAGCCGTATAGACCCCTTAAAAAGGTCTTTAACATTTTTGCTTGGCTATCAATACTGGTAAAATCAGTGCAGTGGTCTATAGAAGCTAATTCAATAACATGGCATATAGCATTGTTAGCGTATGCCATCTGGGCTAAGGAGGGATTTGCAGTTCATTGTGCAGAGAGAATAAGGCCCTGCTTAGTCAAGGACACAAGTGCGCTTACATTTAAGGGACTGCAACAAAATTACTTTTTATTTAACTTAATAAAAATCAGCTTTGCATTAAGATTACATGTAGATTTGAACATTGAGTAAAGTAACGCTTTCTTTAAGGGAGGGAGAATGCAATATGGAACTATTAAGCAGGAATTCATGCAATAATGCATCTATTACCTCAATAAGAGTTTGGTATAGTGATCAACTGAGACCTACAAGTTAATCTACATGAAGCATTGAGTTTCCCCAGAGTGAAAAGCTTGTTCCCTAGCCGTAAATCAAAACTATATACTGCTCTACACATTCAAAAAAGGTCACCTAAGCAAGAGTTCAGTAGAAAAAAAGGTTAAACGTACAAATATTCTTTAATAGTTAACAGTAAACAGATTAGACAAGTGATAAAATATTCAGAACAGAATATAAAAAAAACATTTACCAGTCAGTACAGTGTTCTGATTATAGGTTTTAACCATCCATCTTAAGGTGCTCTGTCTTGAGTAGAAATAGATATCTGTATAATGTAATTAAACTGGCCTTAAGGAGTTTCAGTGTTTCAGCACCACAGCTGAAACCAGATCCTGTGTCGGCACACGTACGTACTCGCGCGCGCGCGCGCGCGCACACACACACACACACACACACACACACACACACACACACACACACACACACACACACACACACACACACACACACACACACACACACACACACACACACACACACACACACACACACACACACACACACACAGTCACTGCAGGAATGAAGTGGCTCACAACTGGACTGAGAATGATTTACAGTACATGAGGCCTGGAATAATTATGCAATAATTACAGCATTACTCATGATAAAAATGTCATCAAAAATATAAGCTATACTGTTTCTAAAAAAAAAACTAGAATCAAGGAATCTTATAAAATGAAAACATGCAGAGATTAGCTATACTCGCATTTCATAGCCAGACAGACAAATGATGTTTGATAGATGCATTAAACTCTGGTCATCCACGAAGGAAAAATATATATATGAAACTAAATGCAGTCTACACACAAGCAATAAGTTAGTACGTGAAAAATACTGACAGAGACTTGCCAACGACAGTGGTCTTCACCACAGTAACTGCAGCCTCCTGTTGGTGCTGTATGGTTTGCACACAGCACCACTGCATTACTGAACTGGTAGTTGTTCATGGGAAATGTGTGGCAATAAGAGGGATTCATGTGGGGGGAAAAAAAAAAGCAGGCCTGACACACCATTTACTGGAGATAAAAAATTTTAAATAAAGCATCTGTCTGTTGAATAATGGAAGCCGCTGCAGCCGTCTTGGTCTGGACTGGAGCGCACGCCTGTCCCGCCTCTACTGAGGCCACAAGCACATGCTGCCTGCGCTCGACAGCCACACCAGCTCTCATTTCCACCATCTCAGGGACGGATGAGTCTGCTTCAGCAGTGAAATGTGCTTCAGTCTCACTGACCCGGCACTCTCAGAGTACCTAGGCTCTGTGGCGCGTCTTTCCTGTCATAATGGTTAAATTACTTTTAATTAATACAAAAGGTAAAGGAGAACTGATAATTAACTAACTGTCTAAATGATAAAATGTCAAACGATATTCACAAAGGAAAGGCAATAGACATGACTTTGGTTGACCACAATAAATTGCTCCCAATCGCTAACTAACATACACAAACATAGTCTATAATATACATCCTTTTTAGGTTTAGATTGAAATATTTATTTTTCTGATTGCAGCTCTAAAATAATTAGTCAAAATATAGTATATCATTGGTGATTACAGCCATCTTCCACTGTACAATGTCATCTTAAAATTTTATAGTTATGCTTAATATAGTTATTCATTTAAATAGGTTTTAAGAGCAGTCGGATGCTTCCCTTTGTTAGAGCAAAACCACTATGCAAATGTACATGTTTACATATCAATAGTACATTCCTCCAACTCTCACTCAGTCACACACTGTTTAACCTCTGCTCCTTGCTGCTTGAAAAAAATCACATGTGAAAGCACATCTCACTCTATGTAAGCCTGTCTCCAAGGAGAATATGTAAGCAGGGTTACTTGCCCAACTGATTAAAGACAAGTATACCACCGTTACAAAATAGAAGTCATTAATAGAATTATTAACAGAAACCATTAAAGCTGTAAAAAATATACAGCTTAGGACTCGTTACAAATATTGCTCCTTCTAGGAATATTACTTCCTAACACTCACGGAACAACCTGGTTCTCTTCCTGAATGGTTTTGGCGGAGCATATCGAAGCAAAACTTATGAACCCTTCGTTTCTGTGGCGAGTCGCTGATTTTGATCGGCGAGGGTCAAGGTTTCATTAATGAACTCACTGAGAATGAGAAGCACTGTAAGAGTTCATGATAAAAAAACAAGCAGCCAAAGGAAATGAAATGTGAAAGAATGCAAAGGCTTCAGTGTTGGCTGGTTCAGCTGCAGTCTGTGCTCAGGCACAATGTGCTACACGACGTCAAAATCCCTGTATTCAAGCCAGCCGACGGCTCTCATCCCGTCAGTCGCAATCCACTAAGGTACAGTAGTCTTAAGTGCTCATGTTGAAGTATAGAGGCGCGAGTATGAACCCCTGCCATCTTGTTTCTGGCACCTTCCATGGCCTTCCATGCAGTGCGCTCCTTATTCTGTTTGTGTCCACACGGTGGATGGCCAGAGTGGTGTGAAGGAGGTGCAGGTAGGAGGTGGTCAGGGTGTTGGGTAATTGAGTTGAAAGGGAGCGAGGGAGCCAGGTGCCCAGGCCTGCCGCGGTGGCCTTTAGCTAATGTAGCAGAGGCAGGTCCACTGGAGGGCGGCTAACGCTCGGCCATGGGGGGGGGGCGGGGCCTGGGTGAAGCCCGGGATCAGTCCAGCATGGCGTCCAGCTGGTCAGCTAGGTCGTCGAACATGTTGCCGATGTCGTCCAGAATGTTCCCTGCAGACTTCACCGTGTTGGTGCCGCTGGTGGGTGAACACAGAGAAGAGAGACTTGTTGGGACTGAATCATAATGCTAGTCTATCTGTGTGTGTGTGTGTGTGTGTGTGTGTGTGTGTGTGTGCATGTGCGTGCATGCAAGGGGGAGAGAGAGAGAGAGAGGGAAGGAGGGAGAAAGAATGTGTATATACCATGACAAACTATTTTTTGTTAGCAATTGTTAGCAAGTGTGTATCTATATGTGCACCAGCTGAGTCTCTTACCCATCAGTGGTGTCCTCCAAGATGAGTTTTCTCTCCACTGCCTTCAGTGCCGCCTCCAGGGAGGTGCTGGTCTGCTCCAGACGCTTATGAACCAGCACTGAGCCTGGGCCTGTCTCTGGGCCCGAGACACAGGCCTGGGTCTTTCCTGGCATCGCTGGCTGGCAGAGAGCAGGCGCTGCTGGGGACAGCGGGCGACTGCGGGTTGGGGCAGTGAAGGCCACGCTCTGCACCACGCTGACATTCACACTGGGAACCCCTGCTGATGAACAAACACGCTTTTTACGAGCTGAAAAAAACTACCATTTAGGATGATTTAAGCAGTGCAGTCTTACTGATTCAGCATCAGTCACTTCAAATTGGTAAGTTCATTACTTAACACTATAATTGCTTTCTGCAGTAGCTACTGTTAAGAGAACATTGATTAAACCAGCATCATAGAGCAGTACCTGCTGCTGGTGCTGAGGGGTACTGGAGGGGTTTGGCAGCAGTCCCAGGTTTCTGGGGGCCGGCGGGTTTTGGGGAGACGGGGGGTTTTTGGGGCTTAGCGGGAGCGCCGCCCTTCTCCAGGCACTGCAGGCTCCTCTCGATCTCAGCGATCCGCAGGCTGACGTCGTCGTCGCTCTGGAAGTCCTGGCCACTCCCCTCGTGGGCGGGCGGGGGCGGGGGAAGGGACTCGACTTCTCCCTCCTCGGGCGAGGTCGGCTCCTTGGGCTTGTGCCTGCGCTTCACTGTGTCCGACTCCTTCAGGTTGAACTCGGGGAGCTCCAGCGTCTTGGTGGCGGGCTCGGGTTTGAGCGGGCCGCTGGTCTTGGGCCGCTGCTTGATGGTGAGGTTGCCCTCCTCGGCGAAGGGGATGCACTCGCTGGAGCTGTTCTGGGGCGAAGAGGAGCCGTCCAGCCCCGCCCCGCCCCGGCTCTCCTCCTCTGTGTCCGACTTCACCCCGCCATCCCCGCCAGCCTTGTCTGTCTGGCAGGCGCCGGGCTCGCTCACCGTCCTCCTGCGGCCTCCGGTGGGGTCGCGGGGGGGCGGCAGTGCCGGTTTTGGTGGGGGCACCGGAGAGGCCGGCTCATGCTGGGGGCCGGGCCTGTCGAGCTTGCAGGGGGCCGGGCCCTTCCCCGGGCTGCCTCCGCCGGTCTCCAGCATGGCGGTAATGCTTCTCACACTGCCCGCGCTCTCTGTCTCCACCCCGCCCTCTGCCCCTCCACCGCACGCCGGGGTCAGCTCGGGCGGTTCCGAGCCGGCGCTGCTGCTGACGGAGCTGAGGCGTTTGGGCGGGGGTGGGGGCGGGCCCTTCCTGCGGGCGCGGATGGCGAAGGACTGGCTGCGGCCCACGTTGCGTTCGGCCGCCGTCTGCAGGCGGGCCAGTTGGCTGCGGCCGGGGGCGGCGGGTGAGGGTGGCGTAGGACGCCAGGGCGCCCAAGGGCACAGCGGGCGCGTCGTCCTCCTCGTCCGGCTCCCCGTCCGACAGGGCGTAGCGCGTCAGGCTCTGGGTGCGCTTCTTAGGCCGAAAGGCCTCGCCGTTGATTGGCAGCCTGTGGGTGGCGGGTAGGGGCTTGGCCAGCGGGCTGCGCTCCAGGTTGCTGCTGCCACAGTGGGAGTGCAGGTAGCTGAAGGCCTTGTGGGCCGGGGAGGTCTGGGGCGGGCCATGGTAAGGCAGGACGGGCGAGGTGTTGGCTTTGGGCTTGGCGGGGACCGCCGGGTAGGAGAAGCCGGCCATCTTGCTGGGGGTGTGGGGCAGAGTGAGGCTGGTCGGGCCCTGCTGCAGTAGTGCCAGCTTGGAGGGCAGGGCTTGGCGCTGGTCCCATCCCTCTGGAATGTTCCGCTCCTTCCCCGGGCTGCTTCCGGACTGGCCCCCGCTGCTGTCGCTGCTGCCCAGGCTCTCCTGGGAGCGGCTGTGGGGCGCAGCTGAGGCCAGCGGGGGCTCCTGGGAGTGGCCCGAGCCCCGCGACCGCGTGCCGATGCTCTCCTGGCTGACCGACATGGCCGCCGCATTCTTCATGGCCAGCCCCTCCTGGCAGCTGCTGTAGTTGTTGGACATAGCGGTCTGCAGCTCTGCGCTCAGCTCGCTGTCCTGGAAGGTGAGCATTTTTGGCGTGTGGGGCGAAGGGCAGTCCACGCTCTCTGGAGGCTCGATGGCCACCAGCTCCAGGGCGCCCGGAAGCTTCCGCCGCAGCGTGCCTTGTCCCTCTGCATGGTTGCGGGCCTTCTGTATGTCGCACAGCTTCTTTACCGCCAGCATCATCTTCTTCTGGTGTCCTGAGGGGACAGCGGAGCACTTAGCACCACACTCACACATCTGATGCCCACACAATAATGTATTAAGCACACTGAGCTCTGCTAGTCGGCTCTTTGAAAAGCACCTGGACAGAATGATGATAGGGACTGTGGTCATTGTGAGAGTGTAAGCCTCTTACCCAGCTTTGTGATGCCGATCTCCTGCAGGTCCTCCCAGGTGATGTCTCTCACAATGGTGATGGTGTCATAGCCGTTCTCTGACAGCTTCTTGTGATACTGAGGCAGTCCGATAGCGCTGAGCCACTCACCCAGGTCCGACTGGGGCAACACAAACAGACACTATGAGAATGTGCACGCACGCGCGCGCACACACACACACACACACACACACACGCACACACACACACACACACACACACACACACACACACACACAGTTACATCTAGGCCATTGAAATTGGTCTGCCATAGTATTTCGCTACAGCGCTGCTCTGCTGCCCCTGTAATGGAGGCTGAGGTGCTCACCGGAATGTAGTCCGGCAGCCACTCAGGGATGGTCAGGTTCCCGATCTCCATGGAGATCTTCTTGCGATGGCCTGGCTTGGTAACCCCAATGGCAGTGAGGTCCTGAGGAAACAGAGATACAGACAAGGTGACTTCTCCTATGCTCTGTGCACAACACTGACAATCAGCATTCATATACAGTACATTTACAGAAAGGTGCAGTAAAACCAGAAAAATGGTCCGTCTTAACAAGTGTTTGAGTCTTGTAATGAGACTTAAAATCTTTTTTTTTTTCTTTCTCTCAAGTAGAAACTATTAGCTTATTGTTTGCTTGACAAGTGAAATTGTCTTACCCCATTGGCAAATCTTGAAATTAGCCAAACTGTCACATCATTGGCGATATTTATTTCTTATTTAGCAAAAAACATAACAGAAATAAGATTTTAAGTCTAAATATAAGACAAAAAAACTTGTTGAGATTGACTTATGTTTCGTTTTGTTTCAGTGAAGGGAACGGCTGTGGTACCTCAGGGGTCATCCTGCTGATGGTTGGCACGTCGTACCCAGCGCTGAGGAAGTTTCCTGTGTAGTGCTCCAGCTGAAACTCACTCAGCCACTGGTAGATGGCCTCTGCGTCCTGGGGGGGAGAGGGGGCAGATGAGAGGTGAGATGGCCGCACGCCTCTTCATCGTAAAACAGTAATTTGGGCGCGATGTGAGAGGCGCTTACCCGGCCCTCCAGGAGCTGCTCGGGGCGGATGAAGTGCTGGGAGAAGCCCTGCTCTCCGGACCGCATGGGGATCAGGCTGCGGCGTGGAGCCCCTAAAGGACGGGACGTACCGTCAGTGACACGTGTAGCACCCTAAACCACAGCCACTCTTCACTGGGGTTCCTCAAAGGGGGAGTGTAGTAAAATGGGTAGGGAACTGGCCTTGTAACCTAAAGGTTTGACTCTCAGGCAGGACACTGCCATTGTACCAATGAGCACTTAAGCGTACTTAATAGGGCTGTCACTTTTTTGTTCGGTAATGGGTTGGGTTTTGCTGTGAAGTGCATTGTGACAACTTGTTGTGAAATGCGCTATATAAATAAATATTGATTGATTGATTGATAATCAAACTTGCTCGAATCTCAAGAAAATTCTCAATTTTGAATGTATAATTAAGGGTTTCAATTTGTAATTCCGTTGCCTAGGTGAAATAAGGAGCCCAGGTGCGCTGTGCACTCATCTGTGTTGCATTTGTGGTAACGTGGAATATCAAAAAGACCAATAGAAAACAAGTCATGTTATTGTTTTGTCTGGAGGGTATACTTTCAGGTAGCCTAAATAAAGTTAATGTGTGGGTCATGCTATCCGCGTAGCCTGTAGGTTATATACATTCGAAATGGAGGGGGCCAAGAAAAATTGTAACTTCACCGCAACTCAATTTTTGGAACAGTACTTAACCAGCCAACAGTACTTAACCTGAATCGCTTCAGTATGTATCCAGATGTATAGATCTATCTAAGTTGCCCATATAAATGCCTCTAATGTAATGGCTGTGCAATACTTTCAATCTCTGTACCGATGGGCAGTATCAGCGGCCAATGAACAGACTGTCTCTGTGGAGCAGAGACGCGGACGCAGAAAGCCACCCTCCTCAGGCACCTGAGCTGCTCGTCTTTCTTTCATTCAAAACAGGACAGAGCGGCTTTGCCGCTGCCCGGGAGACGACGCGCCTCCACATTGTGTGGGAAAAGAGTGACTCAGGCGGGAATGGGAAGCCCAGGGTCGCCAGAGTCACTCAGACACCTGAGCTCCTGGCCTTTCTGAGACTCCATCTTCCCTCTCTGGAGTTCTGCGCGGATCGCTGTCCCCCAGACGCGCGCCGTGTTCTCCTCGACAGACAGGTCCGTGGTCCTGCTGCGCGATCACGCGAGAGGAAGTGTGCTCAGAGGGAACGACACGCTGGCCGAGCTTAGCGACGGCCACTTTTACTGAGAGCAGGCCTGCAAGCCTCCTCCCGATGCAACACACACCTGGACTTCATCAAGCTGGCTAACGGCTAACCGTACTGTTCCTCTGCCCTGCTTGGCTGAGGGAGGCACTGTGCATTTTTGCCTGAATAAATGCGTAATGAAGCTCTCTGTGCTTCACTTCACGCTGGGAGAGGGTATCCACCCCCTGGGCAGTGAACATGCACTTGAAATAAACGCAGGCTCTCTCTTGGCTTCGTAAAATGAAAAAAATTTGTTTGTCTTTTTTTTCTGTAATATTACAGTGTGTTCCCACAAGTACATTTTTACAAGCAGTTGACTGGATTTCATTAAGATTTGTGTTTGTTCATTTGTCCAAGATTTTAAGCGTTACAAGAAACAGATTTCAGAGTAATTCTACTGTAGAGTGTACTGAAGTTATGAAACCATCTCATTCCTAAATATATTTACACTATATATACATGAAATGAACACACATATAACACACATATTTACATATACAGTTGAAGTCGGATGTTTACATACACTTAGGGTGTAGTCATTAAAACTCATTTTTTAACCATTCCACAGATTTCATGTTAGCAAACTATAATGTTGGCAAGTCAGTTAGGACATCTACTTTGTGCATGGCACAAGTAATTTTTCCAACGATTGTTTTCAGACAGATTATTTCACTTTTAATTCACTATCACAATTCCAGTGGGTCAGACGTTTACATACACTAAGTTGACTGTGCCTATAAATTTTTTATATTTGGTCGCATATCCTTTGCATGCCATGACTTCCTGATGTCTGTGACCCAACAACATCAAAAGACTATTGATATCTTATTTTCAGGTACTCTTACAAGCGATACTATAACGTCTCTGCATTTGAATGGATCTCTATGGGAATTGGGGGGTGGGACTACATTTAGCTGTAAATTACACTGGAACAGTATGGAAACACATGGTTGGCTAAATAGCTCAAAGTCATCAAGGATCTGACGTATCAAACAAGCCTTAAATCATCACTCTGCTGCCAGAAATACAGTAGATATGGATGGATAACTTGAAGGGTTTCTTCTCCTGACTTTTTAGACGTCTAATAAATGTCTATGTTACACATCTATTAGACGCCTATGTTAGACGTCGAATAGACATCTATGTTAGACCTCTAATAGAAGTTTATGTTACACGCTAAAATAGTTAAAATATGAAGGTTTTTTAAACGCATATTTGTAGATGTCTATTAGACGTTCACATTTAGACCCAATTTCAACCAACTTTTCCAGTGAACATTTAGATGTATAAAAGATGTTTATATGTTTATATATGTTAGACGTCTAATAGTTGTCTATGTTAGACGTCTAAAATTCATTGAAAAGTGAACATTTTTGTAATTTGCACACTGGGTTGTTTAGCTGACATCTGATCAGCATTTGCAGTTCCAAATGTTTTAATTAGCGTATGAAAAAACGATTGAAGATGAAAACATACACAGAAGGTGAAAGACTACATACACCACGCAACGGGTCTCTCTAGCTCCAGATCTCTACATGTTTAGAGATGCTCACCTGTTTACCTTTGACCCTTGATGCATTTTTCATCACCTCGGCCATCTCGGGGACCTCAGGAGGTGCTGGAGTTGAATGTCAGATTTCCGAGATTGTTGTCATTAACCGGGTGTGAAGTTCAAATAAAAGATGTTTAATAGACATTGATGTCAGATGTCTAATAGACATCTATTTTAGACGTCTAATAGACGTCTAATAGACATCTATTTTAGACGTCTAATAAATGTCTATGTTAGACATCTATTAGACGTCTATGTTAGACATCTATTAGACGTCTATGTTAGACGTCTAATTGACGTCTGTGTTAGACGTCTAATAGACGTATATTTTAGACGTCTAATAGACATCTATGTTAGACGTCTATTAGACGTCTACGTTAGACATCTATTAGACGTCTATGTTAGACGTCTAATAGACGTCTATGTTAGACGTCTAATTGACGTCTGTGTTAGACGTCTAATAGACGTATATTTTAGACGTCTAATAGACATCTATGTTAGACGTCTATTAGACGTCTATGTTAGACGTCTAATAGACGTCTATTTTAGATGTCTAATAGACGTCTATGTTAGACGTCTAACAGACGTATATTTTAGACGTCTAATAGACGTCTATGCTAGATGTCTAATAGACATTTATTTTAGACGTCTAATCGACGTCCATGTTAGCGTGTAACATAAACATCTATTAGACGTCTAACATAGACGTCTATTAAACATCTTTAATACATCTAAATGGTCACTGGAAAAATTTGTTGAAATTAGGTCTAAATGTGAACGTCTAATAGACATCTACAAATATACGTTGAAAAAACTTTCACTTTTGAACAATTTTTAGATGTCTATTTAACATCTTTTAGACTAGCAAATGCTCACTGGGTTGTTTGGCTGACCTCTGATCAGCATTTGCAGTTCCAAATGTTTTATTTAACGTATGAAAAAACGATTGAGATGAAAATTTGTCAGGAGAAACAACCCTTAAAGTGATCCATCCATATGTACTGCATATCTGGCAGCAGAGTGATGGTTTGAGGCTTGTTTGATACCTCAGATCCTTGATGACTTACAGCCATTTTACCACTCATGTATTCCATACTGTTCCAGCATAATTCACAGCTAAATCTAGTCCCACCCCCCAATTCCCATAGAGATCCATTCAAATGCAGAGGCGTTATAGTATCGTTTGTAAGAGTACCACAAAATAAGATATCAAGAGTCTTTTGATGTTGTTGGGTCACAGACATCAGAAAGTCATGGCATGCAAAGGATATGCGACCAAATATAAAAAGGCACAGTCAACTTAGTTGTCTGTAAACAATTGTTGGAAAAATTATTTGTGTCATGCACAAAGTAGATGTCCTAACTGACTTGCCAACACTATAGTTTGTTAACATTAAATCTGTGGAGTGGTTAAAAATTAGTTTTAATGACTTCAACCTAAGTGTATGTAAACGTCCGACTTCAACTGTATAACAACACATATATTCACACATACATATTTACAAACATAACATCGCACTGGTACTTGGAAAATGGTAGATGATCCATGTATATATACTTTAAGCTGTGCATCAGTGACAGTGTATGCATTTTATTTCATATGAAACTAGCAGGCGTTAGGTACAGGAGAGAGAATTGAGTATACACCGAAATAGGGGATTTGATTCAGACAGAAATGGGCCAGTGAAAACATAAGAACATGAAATGAAGGGAAAGAGAAGACAGAAGATAGAGAGCAGCGGGGAGGAGGAGGCGGACACAGCGATCGGCTGACTGACCTTGAGGCGGCTCAGGCGGTTTGCTGGGGTCAGGGCCTGTGCTCAACTGCTGCACGGCTTCACCACCAGGGGGCGCTGTCTGCACGGAGGGAAAAGAAAAAAAAAAAAACTAAATTACCACGTGTGCTTTCTACATGGATCAGTGCTGAATGCTGACTGACAGGAAACCCAGAGCCCGATCCAAACCCAGAAATATGCAAATTGCAAACAACTGCTCCCAGCATGAGCACTTTACTATTTACGCTGCTTCGCTGATGCTAATAATAAGCGATGAATGTCGATGAATACTGTATCTGCTGCTAGCAGCTGTGATGGACACTATTCGTGGCACACATGCGGTGTGGATGTAACTGTGGCCATATCACACCTTGTTTGGGTCTGCGGGCGCCGCCGGCTGCTGTGGGCCGTTGTGGGTGCTGTTGCTCTCTGTGCTCTGTCCGCTGCCAGCGCTGCGGGTGCTGCCCACGCTCCCAGTGCTGCCCACGCTGTTCCTGTCCCCAGCTGGGGGAGCGAGGGAGGGAAGGAGAGAGAGAGAGAGAGAGAGAGAGAGGGAGAGGCAAATAAATGAGAAGAGGGTGGGAAAAGAGGCAGTGAGTGGCTGAGTGACACTCTCGCACACCCTTTCCAAAATGACCTGCTGTTGGGAGACGGCCTGGTCCTTGTGCTCCTCAGAGGTGCTCACAGGACTCGTTTCATAAAAGCAGCGGAAATGCAGGTCCACAGGCGTCGCCGTGCCGTCAGGGGGGAAGGGGAGGTCGACCGGAATGACTGACAGCTGTCAGATCCTTTAGATGCTCAGACTGCACAGTCTTCACAGGCCTCTCAGGCAGCTCTGCTGTGAGGACAGAGGGGCTGGAGAGGGGGGCGGGGAGGCGGGGCTAGGCCCAAAGGACCAGGGAGGCGGGAGGGAGGCGGGGCTGTCCAAGCTGGGCGGAAGCTGAGGGGCAGTAGCAGGCAGAGGCGGGTAGCGTAGGTCGGAACGTTCCGGAGCCGCAGGCTGGAACAGCGGGGGAAAGGCTGCTCACACGAGCCCTCATCTCAGACGGCCGCTGAGGCTTACAGAGCGCCGAGCAACGGCAGCTGAGGCCAGGTTCAGGAGTTTCCACAGGGGGTGTTCAGCGACACTGAGCCGGTTCCTCTCACACTCTTCCTCACGGGGAGCAGGCAGCGCGGGGGGGGGGGGGGGGGGGGAGAAGCCAGCTCTTCCTGATGCTCAGGCAGTGTGTGAGGAGGGGGGCGGGGCCACAGCCAGAGGGGGTGGGATTAAGGGGACTCCGGGAGATGGGATGACTCTTACCAGGGAGGGAGTTCCTGAGGACCCATATGTCCTCACTGGGACTAGCTGGCTCAGAGAGGAGGCTGGGACTGTCGGGTGGCGTACCTATCGAACACAAACACTTTGTGGGCCAGGGACACTACGTTGGCGAATGAGGAGGGAGGGGAGGGGTCCCACTGGGATGTCACAGGGCACATTTGGGACCTGCGTGGCTCTGTCTTCATTAGGTGGTCACGCTGGTCAGACGCTGCCGTGAGAGGGCTCGAGAGTCTGCCGGCACCTGTGTACGTGCGTTTCCGTGTGTGTGTGTGTGTGTGTGTGTGTGTGTGTATGTGTATGTGTATTTTTCCTGCTCCCTAACCTACTCTACCTGCGTTGTCGTCCAGGCCGTTGGCGCGGGGGAAGGACAGGTGAGTGGGGGGTGCGTACAGGGTGTAGGAGTCGTCAGTCTGTGGGACGGTGCTCAAGCTGGAGGCGGGGGGAGCTCTGGACAGGAACTGCTGGCGCTGGGTGGGCAGAGAGGAGTGCCGGGAGAGGGTGCCCCCTGCAGGTCGAAGGGTGGAAGTACAGGGACGAGAGGAAAGTAACAGAGGGGTTTGAAAAGAAGAGGTTAAGGGGATATTTGATAGAATGGCAGAATATTGGAAGGGTTACAAAAAGAGGAATGAAAAGAGGGGATATGGGGAGAAAGAGAGAAAATGGGGTAATGTGTTAGGAAGCAATGCTAGGTTTACATGGACTAAAGCACTATAATTACATCATCCATGACCTTAAATATCAGTGACCTATTGTTCTGTGATTCCCATAGGCTATGTTGAGCAAACTGTAACTGTGGATATCTGTATCGTGCTTCTGGGACAGAGTGAGAACAGAAAGTGTTATGTGTCTTTCACACGTACTGAGGCTGCACGGTAGAGTTTCTGCTGATTTAGATGAAGAGTTTGGTGCTCAGAATAAGGCAGAGGTGCAGAGACAGCAGGATGCTGACAGTTTCACATAGAGCAGTGCTGAGCTTGTCACTGCACTGACAGAGGGTCATGCCGACTATCCCCTTTTAAAGAGGGATTTTCCACACAGCCACTAAAGGAGCCCGGTGCGGGCTCTACTGCTGCAGCATCTGAGAGCTTAAAAAGAGATATGACAGCTCCCAATCAGAGCCTGCTAAGCCTATTAGTGTGTGTGTGTGTGTGTGTGTGTGTGTGTGTGTGTGTGTGTGTGTGTGTGTGTGTGTGTGTGTGTGTGTGTGTGTGTGTGCGTGCGTGAGAGAGTGGGTTTGTGTGTGTGTGTGTGTGTGTGTGTGTGTGTCTGCGTGTGCACACGTGTGTGAGCGCGCATGCATGCATGTGTTTATGTGTGTGTGTGTGTGTGTGTGTGTGTGTGTGTGTGTGTGCATTTGTGCATGCATGCATGTGTGTGTTTGGTGGTGTATATGCGTGTGTGTGTGTGTGTGTGTGTGTGTGTGTGTGTGTGTGTGTGTGTGTGTGTGTGTGAGAAAGAGAGACGATTTATGTGACTTTCTACATGTCTGTGCCTGTAAAAATGGAGGGAGTGTCGGCTGCGTAAAATAATTAACTTTGTGTCACCGAAGACGACACTGCTCAGCCTGTCTCCCCAGGGGAATATTAGAGCCTAGAGAGTTGTTTATGTGTGTGCTCCTTACTGTATAAACCCTGTGTAACCCTGCTTATGCTGCTGGGACCGCCCTACGCCAGCAGCACTGTTCTGCCAGACCAGCTCTCAACATGCGGGTGCCACTCCGGCAACTTCACATCAAGCAAAACAAACCTGACAGATTTGAGCTCTGCACGGACGGGTGACTGACTGATACGTATGTGTGGAACTGGATTCGGGCAGGCAGTCCCACGAACGCGACGCAAGTCATTTACGTCTGCGCTTGGGCCACAGCGGCACTCACCTGATCGTCGGCTGAGGACTTCCACGATGGAGGGAGGGAAGTATCCCACGCGGTCAGTGCCTTTCTGGGTGTCGTGGATGTGCCCCTTCCAGCGCCCGTCCATGTGCTGCTCCAGAACCTGTAGCAATGACACGCAAGCTGAAGTCAGCCCCGGGCCATGTGACATCACCATTCGCTACGGCCAATCAGAACAAAGCAGGGTCACTGGTCTACAGTGTGTGCGTCTGCCAGCCCTTTCTTACCAAGGGGCCAAAACCGGGCTTCGCTGTTGGAGCTCACTTCCTTGTGTGGTTGGCCCCAGTATTAGTCTTTCAGGCCCATTTTTCAAGTCAACGGCACCAAATACGAAGGTCAAAATACGAAGACAATACACTATTCCCACGAGAACATGTAGGCGCAATAGGTCTCTCCATGTGCCGATTTGTTACGTTTTTGTTTTGTTTGGACAATATTTAAATATTTTGTGGACCAATCCGTGACAATTTGCAGCACTTCCTAGTTACTGCATGTCAGTAGTATCTCACATGCTTAGTGGACGGACCGGGCCCAGACTCAATGACCATATAAGGGCCCCCCTGCTCCCTACTGCACGGTCTCCGGCTGTACAACTTGTACAACTTGGCAGCACTTACGCGGTTTCAAAATGCTTTTCACAAGCCCATGGAAAGCCGATGGGTGACGTCACGGTCACTTTGTCCATATTTTTCTACAGTCTATGTTTCTGTGATTTCATAAGATCAGCATTGTTTGCAGACTAACTTACGGACAACTAGAATTATTCTGTTTGCCAAGCATAATCGCTTTCCTGTATTTTTACACAAGATACATTGTGAATGCCATTTTCAATGAAAACAATGTGCAATCCAGGGCTGGACATTTGGCCCCTCTCTCCCATTCCTAAATTAGCAACGGAAACGAGTCCATTAACATTCCAGCACAGGCAGGGAGAGTTTTGGGAATGGTGTGGGAGGGGTCAGGTGCTTATTGCCGGGGGGCGGAGAGAGGGTGCAGCAGACGGAGGTGGCACGTACGCAGGCCGGGCAGAACGCGCTGTATTCTGAGCATGTCAGGTATCTGCCTTCCCCTTGGCCACATGAACACAGGCCTTCATTGTGGAAGGCTGGCACTCCGACACACAGACACACACACGCACACGCTCACACACACACACCGTGCAGCCTTGTCCACCACATACGCGGCCTCACGTAAATAAGATCCAGAAATGCATCACCCTCTAATCCTGCACTCTGCCTGTCTCATCTCCTGAGGCTCGGAGAGGACATGAGCGAGGACGGCAGGATTTAACATGTTAAGTGTGTGCCCCGAGGGGCATGCTTTTAAATAGCTCTAAGACAGCCAAAAACACTGTCTGCAGATGGCAAACGCGCGCTCACACAGGGACTAGTCCACACACCTTGCGTCACACTGCGGGGGTTGTTCGGTCGGCAGCGGGGGGTTGATTGACTAGCGCCCGTGCCTGTCTCTGCTTGCCTCTCCGTCCTTATCCGCCACGCCCAGGGCACGCTGTTGCCTTCAGAACGCCTCAATTTACAACAACAACCCGAGCGTGCGCCATTATGCCTGACCACACAGTCACACACACACACACACACACACACACACACGTGCGCACACGTTATCCACGCCTCCCTTCCCCTGAATACCTGTGTCCTGTGGTTACCTCGCGCATAACAGTAAACACAAGAAGACACGCAGAGTCAACAAACGGAGCGCCGCCGGGACGTTGTCAGGGCGTCGTGGGCGCGGCCCGTCTGGCGCGAGACCACAGCGAGGGCGGCTGAGTGACGCACAGGAAGGCGGACAGACAGACAGACGGACAGACAGACAGACAGGAGGGTGACGGGTTTCCTAACGAGCTCGGACGGGGTGCCCTGAAGAAGCGATCTCTAGGCAGAAATGTGGGCGGGGATGGGGGCGGGGGACGGGGGCGGGGGGCCGGGCACAGAGCCAGGCAGCCCAAGCAGGAATTCACGTCCCTGGGGCAGAGGCAGGGTGAGGCAGGGGCAGAGGGTAAGCGGTGGATTTCGGTAGAGCGCAGCACATCCGCACGTCCTGCCCGCACTCTGAATGCGCTGGTATTTAGTTGTAAAGGCTTTCAGTGCATTATTCATGAACCTCAGGAGCTCTGGGGAGACAAAGGCACACTTTAAAGTGATGGCACGGCCTGTCACAGAGCCGCCCTTTTACCCACCATAATAATGTCCCCTGCGCGGATGTTGAGGGCCGTGGGGTCGTGCAGGTTCCAGTAGTCCTTTAGAGCTCTCACCTGCAGCACTCCTGTAGCATCTGATACCAGAGACAGAGAGAGAGAGAGAGACAGAGAGAGAGAGAGAGAGCAAGAGAGTGAGAAAGCAAGAGAGAGAGAGATAATCACATTGAAAAAGGCTTTCATAACTGTTCACAAAAACATCAAGTGGACCTATGCTGGAGGCTTTAGCAAAGAGGGACAGGTCAGAGGTCAGCTGCTCATGTCACACCCTCTGAGAGACGAGCGCAGAAGCACAGGGCTCCGGCACGCACACTCACACCCCTGTTTCAGCACATTTCTGCGCACTCCCGCAGTTTCATTCGGAACATGTAAACAGTAATACAACAGCCCTGTCACAAGCTGGGACGCATGCAGTACCCCGGTGCTCCTGAGCCAACCAGAAAACAAATAAGTAAATCAGGGAGCGAGACGTTTGTTTTACAACAATATATCATATTCCCGCCGCTGAAAACCGTGCACAGCGTAGGGCTAGCTAAATGACAAGGGAAAGGAATGAAAACACACATTTGAAAAAAAAAATATTCGCTCACTATTTACTACGTCCCTAAATAACACGACAGGCTAATGTAGCTTCCCAACATAACAGGACGGCTAAAAACCTTCCATCTTCAAACGGGCCTCCGTACAAGTGCCGATTATTCCTTTTTAGTTCCTATATCAAAGGACACACATCAAAGAGAGGAGTCCGCTGGATTAGAGAGCAGATAGCGCAAACCACAGAGGTCTTTATTCCACACACACACACACACACACACACACACACACACACACACACACACACACACACACACACACACACACACACACACACACACACACACACACACACACACACACACACACACTCATTAGCTGGTCCTCAGGCATGGTTCTCATTTCCTTGTGAACAGAAAGGGGGCCAGGTTACATAACTGTGGCGCTAAACACAGCTGCTTTTCAAATTACAGCTCCCGAGTCTGCCGTCCCCTCCCTCTCTGCCCTCCACAATAACACAGGCCGTAGCGCTGACAAGAATAGAGACAAAAACACCGACCTCCTCAGGAAGAAAGAGAAAGAGACAAAGAGATAAAAGCAGAGCCCGAGAGAGAAAAGGGAAAAAAAAAAAGAAAGGGGACAAAAGGTGAGAGAAAGAAGAGGAGTAGTGAATAATGGTTGAAAAGTCTGCTGCGGCATGCTTGTAAAAGAGGGTCCTCCCAGCCAGAGGGGGGCAGTGGGACGGGCGAGGCCTCACCTCTCAGGAGCTGCTTGATGTCCTTGCTGGCGTGGGACGTGGTGAACTGATTGACGATGTCCAGCGCCGTCTGGTTGTAGGTGTTGCGGATGTTGACGTCGATTCCAGCCTGCGGGGGAGAGAGGCAGTACGCTGTAATTTAAGTGCCCTCACTTACAGCGGAGCGTTTGTGTGATAACGCCGAGAAGAGCGAGTGACATGCACTTCCTCTCTTTAAAAATAAAATAACCTCACACACCTTGCTGTCAAGTTTTAATGGGTTGAAAGGAAACTTAGAAAACCTGCAGACAAACCCCTGGTATCATGTGTAGAATAACAAGGGGTCTGAGGTACAGTATAGGAAACCTCTATCTACGCAGGGAAATGTACGTCCATTACCAATTCACTTACGTCCAGCAGCAGTCGTACTACCTCCGTTTTCCCATAGAGGGCAGCCTCGTGCAAGGCGGTGCCAGCCTTGGTGGCCCTGTTGATGTCAATGCCGGCTTTCAGAAGCAGCCTGGTCATGAACAGGAACAAAGTCTCATTAGCACAATTAGGTTAGAAACGCTCCAACCTGCACATAATTCCACATTCATGCCTACTGAGTCCCTTCATACGAAGAGCTGCAGCTGAATTCTAGAGTCAGGGTGTGATATCAACACCCGCCATCAGCCAAATGCTGGTCAAATTTTGATTGTGGCTTGTAAGACTTTCTACTCCAGCAGCTACTTGGTTGTGCTATATTGTAAAAGGTAATGTAGCTGGTAAAATGTTGAAAATGGCTGGTGATTTTTAGAATCTCTAAGCTACTCTGGCAAAGTGGGTGAAAAAGTTAATTTCATGCCCTAGCTAGTGCACACCCAAACCCTAATCCTCAGGAGTGGGGGTTACTGTAGAGCACTGGACAGTGGCTTAAACATTCTGAGGTGAAAGAGAGCCTCCAGCAACTGTCAGCAGAGCTGCAGAGTAAATACAGAAATGAGGGGCTTCCAATTATTTGGCAGGACTATACTGAGGTCTTTCTTAACCCTCCCAAGTGTCCCACTCGAACCCAATCCATCCCACATTAAACATCCCACTACCTCCACCCCAAACCCATCCCCGAACACTGACCCGTCCAAGCCCCAACCCAAAACCTTCACCCCCTAACCCCACCCCAGTACCTCTCCCCACAATCTCATTACAACAGCATGTTAAGCCAGGCCCAACAAAAATATATACAAGAGACAGACACAGACATGCACAAAACCAAGCGAGGTGAAATTACACGCTTGTGACACTTGGTAAAATGCTCACGGGGTTTAGATAATCGGGATCAATGAGAGTGATGAATAGTTTCCAATGTGCATTGGCTTATGAGATGACGTCAGATCAGATTCAAGTCCAGCCAATTTTGAGCTTAAAATTCAGTTTAAATTCAAGAGCAGCTGAGTCAGTACAGGCCCTCACCATGACTACAGGCATACAGGCTGAGTCATACAGTGTAGAAATGGTTAGTTCAAGCCTCCTGATTAGCTAAATAACTTGGTCCTAGTACACTGTCTCACAAGTAGTATGAGAAACAGACACTGACTAGTCGGTGAGTGTATGAGAAGAATTATGCTGATTCCAAATTGATGAAAGACGGGAAAGCCCCCACCCAAAAAAAAATAAAAAATTGATTCATTCATTATAAAAGGTACATACTTGTAAATGTAAGTCCTCTATGTATGTATATATGCAAACATTATGTGTCTGTGACTAGTTAGTGAAGTAACTAGCTAGCGTAAGAGAACTAACGTTATCTAGCTAGCTAGCAAGGTGGATTAACACTGCTCCTCAAGTCCTGGTTTCTTTATGACAGATTAGCCACTGTGTACTAGTGGCACAATGACATAACACCTCACCACAATTTAAAGATTAATGTGAAAATATAAGCGCATGCTATTTGAGTATTACATTTAAGTATCATCATTTGCTCAAGCCAGTTTTCTGTCATGGATTGACATCGTGTTGGTGAAACACAATGGTTTTGGTTTCTCGAAAACCATTTATATCCATTTGTTGAGTGCACGTGATACTGTTGCTGCGTTTTAGGCTTTTAGATGCCATTGCCTCTTCCATGTCAGAATTATCAAGTCTATCCCATTTCATTAACACATCGTTTCTTAGATTGCCCCAGTCTCATAATAATAGACTGTCATTGGTCTTACATCACAGCTAATTAACTTGTTGTGTTCAATTACAGCAGCTACAGACATGCAGTGGGTTTAAACTGAATTACTGGGAACGAAATCCAGGTCTTACAGCAAGCCTAACTGTTGACGGCATTACTTATGTCAAGACATGCCTTGTGAACTGCAATGCGATGCCATCAATTCCAGCTCCTGCAATTTTAATAGTTCATGTTTAATTTAAATGGTTACGGATGAAGATGAACTGACTCGATGTTCCTGACCCATAGAAGCTTCACATACATTGTTAAACAGCAGTAAGGACACTTTAACAAAGCTTGCACACTCACTCACGCTCTATCACGCACAAACACAGAAACTCGCACACACACACTCTCTCTCTGACACAGTCACACTCTCTCTCTCTCTCATACACCCACACACACACACACACACACACTCTTTCCCTCTCTCACACACACACACACACACTCACTCACTCACTCACACACACACACACACACACACACACACACACACACACACACACACACACACACACACACACACACACACACACACACTCTCTCTCTCACACACACACACACTCTCACACACACACACACACACACACACACACACACACACACACACGCTCTCACCCTCTCTCACACACACAGACACACACACACACACATGCACACGCGCACTCTCTGACACACACACACACACACACACACACACACACACACACTCTCTCTCTGACACATATACACACACTCATACATACTCTCTCTGACACACACACACTCTCTCACGCAGACACACACAGAGGGATCTCCGGCTGCAGGAATGCTGTGGGGGCATTAGTCTCAAACAGCTGCGCTGGAAGGAATGTCAGCGCTGCGGTGGGAATGGCTGGCATGGAGAGGGCAGGCGTGAGAGAGAGAGGAGCCGCAGGCGTGAGAGAGAGAGGAGCCGCAGGCGTGAGAGAGAGGGGCCGCAGGCGTGAGAGAGAGGGGCCGCAGGCGTGAGAGAGAGGGGCCGCAGGCTCCCAGGCTAACAACTGCGCAGCTAAAAGTGAAAACCATGGGGCATCCTCCTCTCTAATACAAACCCAGGTAGAACTGGGGTTCATATCCTCTCTTCCTTACACTCACACCACACCAATTATTTTATCTTGGGAAGGGGGAGGGGGGGAAGGGGGAGGGAGAGACGGGGCTCAAGAGCCGCTGGTCAGATTATTGTAAAGGTTTTATTATTTTGTGAAGGTGTAAAAGCACCTTTAGAGCTCTCACCTATAGCTCTCCTGTAACTCCAGAACACTCCATCTGTCCAAGCTTGCCAAGCCGACAGCAGTGACTCAGAGGAGCCGTTCAGAGTCACGTGGTGGAAGTGACAACGGTATTATGAAAAAGGCACAAAACCCAACTTGTGACATTATTTAAATCCTCCTGCAGATGCACAGCGGCGGAAAGCCTTTACACCTTTACAATAATGTGACCGGCGGCTCCTCAGCCCCGTCTCCCGTCTCCCCCTTCCCCTTACAGCACAAAGGGATGTGCTAATGAAAGCCTCCTTCCGCGGGGAACCTCTCTTAACTTCCCCATCTTAAGCGGTCCGTGTCCTATTTGGCTCGGGACTTTCAGGAGCCGAAAAAACCCTTTTCAAAAATCTCCTTTTCTTCCAGCCTCACCCCAGCGGCTCCCTACAGAGACTCCAGCGAGCAGGAGCAGATCAGGTGCTAATGTGACTTCTCAGCACTGATTAGCACAACAATGAGCCGCGGGTGGGAGGAGCGTCGCGGATAAGGACCGGGGGACCCGAAGCTGGGCCGCGGCCCCTCTGTGGCCCTGCCCTGCTGACAGTGCTCCAGTTGAGAGGCAGACTAGTGGGCACGCAGGTCCCAGCGGCCCACTGCAGCCGTGACTGCTGCCCGACGCCCCTTCACTGATATGGAAAGAGCTGCCCGACGACCGGGGAAGCAGCCAAGAGCTTCTGCATATCGCCTGTACTGTTTTTACCAGCAGGGACTAAACCAGGGAACCTGGTTTTTACTAAACCAGGGACACTCATATCTGGCCCACGTGGCCGTTGGTACTTGTGGTTTTCTTTTCTACCTGATAGTTAATTGTTTAATGGCACTGATTGGCCAGAGATTTAAGTCACATGATGTCCCAAGTTAAATGAGTCCTGGTTAGAGGGGAAGAATGCAAAGCAGCAGTGCTGCTGGCCTCAGGGGCCAGATTTGAGTAACCCTGCTCTAAACCGTTACCTCTATAGAATATTCACAGCAGACAGACCTTATGGCTGTCTGACAGGCCGGAAAAATTTATGAGCCACAGAAATTTTTCCTCACTAACCTACCCTAGTCTGGCCTTGGCTGTTTTCATGGCTGTATTAATACCATAAGCCCAGGGGAACGATGGTGGAGATCCATGTGAAACAAAGGGTTGACTGATTAACAGAGCCCGCTGAGGGTCAAAGGACTTAGTGCCTTTAGTGCGTTTCCCTCCGATCGCCATCTCTGCCCTGCTAATTCTCCAGCTCCTAACTAGTGCCACATTCCCAGAGGAGAATGCGGAGGAAGAGTACATATGCTGAGAATGCAGCGTGAGGTGTCGTGTGTGGGAAACATTACCGGCGTGTCAGTGCAGCTGAGCGAGCTCCGGAGCTATGCGGACCTATCTATCCTCCCTCCACCAGCGAGCGCAGCGCTCCGCGAGGTCCGCCCGCTCTTAAGGGCTCAGTATACTTCAAACGAGGCGGTTTCGCAAAGGCGTTCGGCTGGTTTTGCGACCAAACCGAAGCGTTGCATTTGGCTTTGATCGCCGTAGTGCGTGCGGGCTGGCCAGCCGAACTAGTCGAAATCTTCGCACGGCCTCGTTCACCGTCCCCCAGTACACCCTCGTCTGCAATTGGTCAACAAGGCCAGACTCGCTGAAGCTGTTCAAGGATATATCCACTTGTATGACTAAGCAGGGACTAGAGAGACACTGAAATTCCATCTTTAAAGAAACTCCTTTTTACGTTTGATAAATTGATTTTACTCACCGTTTTCTTAAGATTTCTTAACACTAGAGTCGCCAATTGCCCCGTATCAGCGTTGTGATTTTAAATGTATAATTATTTCATCAGGGCTTATGCTACATTTCCATCCTGCCATGACTTTTTCAACATAGCAATACTGCCAATGCCTATGTTGTAATTATAAAAGTACATTTAGATTAGTTGAATCGTTGTCTCTCTCCTCCAGGAGCAAACTGAATGCATTTCCATAATGGGCGCATTAGCGCATTGAGACAATGATTGCGATACCTAAACTTATAACGAGTTTCTAATCCATCTGGCGTGGAGCGTCATTAAACTAACAGACCTCAAGTCGCAGCGAGTACACGGACATTTGCTCCCAGAGCCGGCAGTTCAACAGCCTTTGCGAATCCGCCAAATTCTAATTGGTTTGAAGTACACCGAGGCCTTTACCCCGCCGGACGACCGCGCTGTCAGTGACGCGTCCAGCCAGACTGGACACCTCCAACACCAACAAAACAGAGTAGACAGGAACAAAGGCAGGAGGGAAACCAGCTCTGCTACAAAGAGATAAAGAGCAAGAGGAGCAGAGATGGACAGGGGAAGAGGAAACAGAAGATAGAGCGGAGACGACCGGTCAGAAAAGAGCGCGGAATGAAAACACGGCGAGGGAAAGGCAGGAAGAGCGAGGAAGCACGAGGAGGAGGCGGGCGGGCGGGCGGGCGCCTCTCACCTGATGATGTCCTTGTGACCGTTGCGGGCGGCGAGGTGAAGCGGAGTGTTGAAGCTGGAGTCCGAGCCGTCTCTCCTCTCTCCCTCCAACAGAGCCACAATCATGTTACTGCTCAACAACAGCTGAGCAACCTGAGAGAGAGAGAGAGATAGAGATAGAGATAGAGAGAGAGAGAGAGAGAGAGGGAGAGGGAGTGTGCAAGGGAGAGGGAGGGAGAGAAAAGGCGTAAGGGGGGGTAAATCGTCAACGCGTGCCTCCCAATTTCACACCCTAAAACCCGTAACTTAAGCGGTCACGTGAAGAGTGGGCCGATGGTCACGCAGGAAACTGTAGCAGAGGGGCCGGGATGGGTACAGCACTGTAGGTCACAGGCCAGCTGCCCTCGCCACACCCTGGCACCGAGACCCAGCAGCTGACACACGCTAGCCCAGCAACAGAGCTTTCTAAAGATATCCCCACTTCTGGGCCACATTCCACCATAAGTCTGCTTACCTCATATTTATGTGTACATATGTATAGAGGCGACAGATTAGCAGAAATCACAACTTGAGCCTTTTCTGGTAAATCCAGTTAGGAGAGAAGTTAGCACGGTGTGGATTTCACAACAAGGCTTATCCTTCATTTTCAAAAGGACCCACTGTGCAATCCTTTTAGCCTCATTTGGCTAAAATACAGAACGGAGAAAAACAACCCTGTTTTTTTTGTTGTCCATTAATTGATCTAAGGACTGTGATGTAAAGTATTTGAAATATACCCTGTACCGTTGCCCGGAATTCCGTGGACCGCCAGGAAATATACACAAACACCAAGAACTGTATTTCCAGAAATAAGATGCTTCGAGAGCCTTTTGAATCCTTCAGACGTTCATTACGCCTGACTTCGCATCAACAACACATAGTTAAAACATAGCTAAGATTTATTTCCATTAAATACATCAAGTTAATAAAACAAATAGTATTGCGACTCACAAGGGGCCTCTTTACACTAGAACAGGCTTTTAGGCCAACATTCGTGAGATACTGCCGCTGATTCCAGGTAGATGTGTGCGTAACAGCTTTAAACAGCTGTACTTTGCTCCCACGCACTTACTGACAATGCCAAGACGAAGCTGTTTTGGAATCGCGATGCTACAACTGATGTGGAATCCAGATGTTTGAATAGTGTACAGAGGGTCAAGTGGTCAACGGCTACAAAGGAGCGAACAATGGCCGCCGGTGGCGGTGGCCCCCCTCCTGCCGAGTGTCACTTTAAAAGGAGAGAACACTGAACAATGCGGCAGGCCAAGGGCTGTGTTTGGAATACAAGCCTACAGCCCCGCCTCCAGGTTAAAGCCAGGTCAGGAACCTCCGCACCCCCCCCCCTACCCATTAAACTGGCCTGAGGCCCAGCCAGCGGATTACATAACTGGAGCTTCTCTCGCTGGAACGGCAGTGCCGTACAAGAGCAGCTGTGTTCAACACATCCAATTAATCAGCCGGAGACTCGCGTGTCTCAAATGTCGTTTTGGAGTCGGCTAAAGCCCCGGGAAAGTTCTCCTGCAGCCTCACCTTCAGCCTCCCGAATTCACAGGCCAGGTCCAGCGGCGTCTTCTTGGCCTTGTTGATCATGCAGGGGTTCGACTGGTGCTGCAGCAGCATTTCAGACTGGGGAATATAGAGATGTTCCTCAATTCACGTGCGCACACACACACACACACACACACACACACACACACACACACACACACACACACACACACACACACACACACACACACACACACACACACACACACACACACACACACACACACACACACACACACACACACACACACACACACACACACACACACACACACACACACAGGCACGTGTACAAACACACACACACACAAACACACAAACACACACAGGTTATGCTATCTGGTGTTGCAAAAGTAGGACTGTGTTATACCACTATGCTGTCTGTTTGTGTTTGTGTGTGTGTGTGTGTGTGTGTGTGTGTGTGTGTGTGGGGGGGGGGGGGGAGTTATACTATGTGTAAAATAAGTTAAAGAAATGTGGAGAATTACATAGCAGCTGTGTGTCGTTATCTGATGAAGTATACACGTGAGAACAGAGCAGGATTCTTGTGCGGTGCAATACAATACATGCTGGGAACTCCAACCGGTCTAGATATCCTTGTATTGTTCGGGCAAGTCTTTAAAACAAGTTTAAATCCAACAATCTGACTAAAGGTATTCACCACATTGTTAGGAAACAAATGCCCTGGTATTTCACAGCCACAGCTCACAAAGAAGCCTAATCCCCATGCTGGTGTCTTTTCGCCTGAAGCGTACAACACGGGATCGGAATCTTAGTTTCACGGTTTTCTTTTTGTCTTCAGGGCACTGAAAATGCATCTTCCATCCTCCCTCGATCTTCGGCTGAGGCTCTGCGATTAGAGGGTAAAAACTACGCGGGGGCCGTGTCATTCTAAACATCTGCATGACGGTGTAAAGCGAGCAGGTCTGAGCGTGGCGAAGCCCCCTAATCTCCCTCACCGGAGCGCCCCAGAGCCTCCTCATCCCTCCTCATTCCTGCCCTGTCCAACGCCGCGCTCTACAAAGGCCCCCCCCGGTCCCACGGGGATCCGGGACGGGCGTCTCCCCCGGAGCGAGGCCGCGGTTACGCTGTCGGATCGTAAACAGATGTGTTTGCGTGTGTCTGACAGCGGGGGTGACGGGGGATTTAGAGTTCAGACCAACAGATCGCATCCTAATCCCCCACATGCATCTAAAAACAGGACCCTAACGCTAACCCTAACTGTGTTGTGTCAGGTTTGGGAGAAAGGCGCATCCCTGCGGTGCTTGCTGTCTCCCTCACTATCATCACTGCTATCAGCGGCAGCAGGAGAGCAGCACCAGCAGCAATCTGCTCAAAATGAGGATCATCTTGTACATACTGACCGCCTGCGGTATCGGGCAGCTCTGTGAGCCCTTGGGTAGCTTATGAGCCCAATGGAAGAGGTGCAGCCTCACAGAGAGCTGAGTCAAAGGGAGACTGCTGTGTAGGAAAGACCCTTCTAGTTCTATTTTCCCTTTCCTTAACTGTCTGGGTAAAGAGACGTTCTGACGGACTAGACGCTACTGCCAGAGTGACGTTTTCCTCCTAAAGTTCCCCAACCTTCAGCGTCACCCTCGTCACATCTTAAATAAATGCAGTTAGGGTTTACTGGATGGTTTCTTTTTCCCTCTGCCACTGTGTCCTTCACAGAGCTGGGTCTTCACTGAGCTGGGTCTTCACTGAGCTGGGTCTTCACTGAGCTGGGTCTTCACTGAGCTGGGTCTTCACTGAGCTGGGACTTCACTGAGCTGGGACTTCACTGAGCTGGGACTTCACTGAGCTGGGACTTCACTGAGCTGGGACTTTGAGTAAATAACGTGTTTGTGTGGAACTCTTGTGGGATGTATATGCAGTACACAGGCCAGTGCAGCTGTAGTTTCATAAACAAGGTGTGGATGTTTTGTAGCGCCGGCCTCAGAGTGCTGATATTATTCAGAGGTCTCTCACTTGAGTCTAATAATTTGTACAGGGCAGTGTTGACAGTACTGCTGCAACATCTTTCAATGGTCTCAGCACAACACCGTAAGATTTATAGCAGTAAAGGAAGGCTTGTGGAACCTGCAACTTTTTTATCCACAGCGATATATCAACAGCGCCGTGCGAGTCCTCCACCATCCAGTGCCATAACTGAGAGATATAGCCTGACTTTCATTCACTGTGGCGTAAAGCCAAGTTGAGTTATTCACTCGCACTGTTGCACTAGCCCCCGGTCCACCTTCTGTGACACAGTCCCGTTTCCAACACGTGATGATCTCCCATTAGGGGGATTTACACAAAGTTCCGGAAAATTCCGTTGAGAGCGAGTGAACAGCAGACATGAGACGGGACGCCGATGGCCGTGATACTGGAACATGTGAGGAGCCGTGAAGCAGCACAGATCCGCAGTCAGCCGTGCTTCCCACAGCCCCGCAGCCCCGCAGCCCGGCTCCGAGGGCAGAACTAACGACATGCAGCGCCCGCCGTCACCTTTTACACCCAACTCTGTTTCCAATCAATTCTGTGGGATTTGAGGGCTTAGAGACGAGACCGGTGAGCGTGAGAAGGGCATGTAGGGCACATGTGTACAACACTGACTTCTATGAGCACATAATACACCTTACAGAGAAGCTAGTGGGTTACTGTGTGTGTGTGTGTGTGTGTGTGTGTGTGTGTATGTGTTAGTTTTGAAAGACGGGTCGATGGCATGTAGTCATCACCTCATAGTGCTCATACTGGTTTGTCCGTGTGTGTCAGTTTGCAGAGGCAGGTTGATGGTGTGTACTCACCATATCGTAGTGCCCATATTGGTGGGCCTATCAGTTTTATGAGATGGATCGATGGTGTATAGTCGTCACATTATAGTGCCCATATTGGTGTGTGTACCAGTTTTGTGAGACTGATTGATGGTGTGTAGTCACTGTCTCATAATGGCCATATTGGTGTGTGTACCAGTTTTATGACACTGATTGATGGTGTGTAGTCACTGTCTCATCATGGCCATATTGGTTGGCGTGTGTGTCAGATTGGATGTACTCGATGGCGTGTACTCACCACTTCGTAGTGGCCATACTGCGCGGCTAGGTGCAGGGGTATCTGTCCGTCGTGCGAAGAGCCGTTGACGGACGCCCCGGAGCGCAGCAGCATCAGCACTGAGTCGGCTTTGCCCTGCCAGGCTGCGTAGTGCAGCGGGCGCATTCCTGCAGGGGGCAGCAGAGGCACTGTCAGGGCCTGGCAGACCCAGCTCCACAAACACTCTCAACGCTTCTGTGGTGCCGTTTGAGCTGGGCCAAAAAACTAGAATTACGCTCCAGCTGCATCTTCACCCCAAGCAAAAAAAAAAACATATTTACCCAAAGTGAGCGTACATAAGCAGAATCTCTGGCCCAAAGCCTCATATAAACACCACTGTGAACCTGGGGTTTAGGGTAATGACTGGCAATCTGTTCAGTGTGATCATAAGCCTGCACTGGCGAGAAACATTCCCTCTTTAAGATAACGCGACCAGACGCAAAACTGTAAGCCAGCAGCAAAACGGAGGGCTCTGGTAGCTTTGGCTCTGCCTACATGTCTGCACGGAGACTTTGGAGTCTAGATGCAACTGTGAAACAATCCTTTTTTGCATGGTGCAAACGGGAGGCAAATGTAGGAGCGCTTTGCCTGTCTGACAGGCTCTTTAACAGCCTGTGGCACCTGCGCGAACCTCTGATCTCGTAGCCAGCTGTTATGACGTCATCGCTACGGACGTCCAATCGAAAAGTGCGCGTGACGTATGACGGCGGAGGAATCCATTCTGAACAATCGCGTCGCTAAACAGTGACTTCGCGAACACGTGGGCAGGCTCTCTCCTTCCAGAAGGGAGCGGACGCTTGTACTAGGAGGCCGGCCGGTCGGTCGGTCGTTCGTCTCTCACCGTTGCTGTCCTTGATGTCCACCGTGGCCTGGGCCTCCAGCAGGAGAGAGATGAGTTCTGTAGTGCCCGTGAGCGCCGCGTGGTGCAGCGCCGAAAACCTGCGGGACGAAGAAGAGACGGGTGTGAGGGACGGACGGCTCTAGAGCCGCTCAACAGTAACACAAGCAGGGCTCCGCAGCGCTCACCTCCACAGGGGGAGATATCCCACATTTACCACCTCGCTGCACATGCTTCAATTACAAACTATGCAACTGTGACCGTAAGGGGAATGAATAAAAGCTCTTCAATTTTAAACTGGATGTTACATTTTGGGGGGGGGTGGGGGGGGGGGGGGGTGGAGACAGATGTGTGGGGTCTGTGTCCCATACAGAACGTGCCTGTCCCTGATGTCATTGATTATCTGGGACCTGCGAGACACAGCGAGCTAAAGCACCAGCACTAGGGGCATGGCCCCGCCCAGCGGCGGGACAGGAAGACCCCCCGCCCGTCAGGAGTTTATTTTGTCACGTCGGGAGTCACGGAAGGCCCGCCGAGGGGCAAATTAAAAAGCATAAATTGTGGGGCGGAATTTGCTTTCATTCTGAAAAAAAAAATAAAACACACACACACACCAAAGGGAAGAATGCCCTACAGAGGACTCCCAGCAGACCGCCCGACTCAACAAGGCTGCTAAATTACAGCCCTGCCTCGCTCGCTCACATAAAGAGACTCAACACATAAATCTCCCCTGAGAACCTCCCACATATCAGACTGAACACAGGCCACTAGCCCAAAACACCGCTCTCTTCATGTCGGGGGGGGAGGTACCTGTCATTCAAAATGACTTGCACAACAAATAAATGACAAGACGGGAAAATGAAAGAAACAAATCGGCACTCCAGAATTTAAATTGGTGTTTACAGTAAGTGGTCTGACTTAAGTCAGAGCGTTTTTTTTTTTGTGTGGAGGCGTGTGGTACAGGCCAGGGCTTGGGACATGGGGAGATGAGTGAGTGCGTTCGGTACGCGCCGTTCTCCTCCAGACTCAGAAAGATGGGTTCAGTTGAGGTTTGCCCTCCGCCTGGAGTCTGGAGGACACCGATACACAAACTTTCTGATGTCCGCCCGCGCGGTAGCGCTACGGCGCGGTCGGGGAAAAAAAAGAAAAAAAAAGCACGCCGGAACGAGTCGATTATTTTTTAATTTCCACTTAGTTTCTCGGAGCTTAAGGAGACTTCCTCTTCCGCCCGACCGTACGTGGGCGCGCGGCGGCCGAGGGAGCGGAGCGGAGCTAATGACCGAGCTCTAATCCCCGCGCGTGTGCTCCGCCGGCCCGTCCCCGTCGCAGTGATAAAAATAATTTGGAATAAAAAATGCATTAAGAGCGGAAACGCTCCCCGTCCTTCGGCGGAGCGTCGCCTGAGACGTAATTTTCCCGTCTGTTGAGGTTCTATCGACGGTTGTGTAACTGCATTAAGTATTCAGGGTTGCGGAGTTTCATGAAGCCGAGGGAAAAAAGTAGGCGTGCTTGTCAGTGCGCCGATCTAGCGCGCGCTACGCTGTCATACTTTAACTTGCAGGCCACAGGATGGAAAACACCGTGTAGTGTACCCAGGAGGCTTTGCGTTTTTCTGCGTCGCCTCGGAACAAAGTGGCCGCGATGCCGTTTGCCGACAAACACCTGCTACACCGTAACACCTGCTACACCGTAATAAGGTGACAGGCAGCTGACGGAAGTGTTCAGGTAGGTGTGGCGGAGAAGAAGGACATGGGGACAGGAAAGGAAAAAGCTTTCATGTGCTTGGGCTTAAGCGATGCGTAAACACTCACACATATCACTCACCAGCAGTAAGAGCCAGCATAAAACACATCCAGAGACAGAGGCGCACACACACACACACACACACACACGCACACGCACACGCACACACGCGCACAAAGAATAAATGTGTGAATTATAAGTACTGTTCTTGCTCTCAGAGAGGCATTGCTGACAACTCCAGTGCACTGCCTTAATGTTCACCCTTTCTCTCGCTCTCCCTCACAAGCCCTCACACGCACTGTGCTGAGTGAGTGTTGACTCAGGGTGACTGCTGAGGGCTGACTATTTGCTCACCTCACTCTGCCCTTCCAGAGACTCTCAACGCACATATCGCATTGCATGACAAGAGCCCCACAGCATGCACACACATGCAGAAGATGGTGATCTATACCGTCAAGACACACACTGAATTTGGGTTAAATTCCCAAAGGCTCATGGGGGTTTTCACTAGGACCCCACTATGATGCAGACCTTGTTAGGGGCCAGAGCAAAGAGGAAGTGAACCTTTTAACTGGGTGCTGATGGTGATGGTGGCTGAGGGCCCCTGACTATTAGCCCTGACGCACAGATCATGTAAAGAAAGCTAGATTCCACACCCAGTCTTAGTGACTTGATACCCGTTGCATTCATTGAAGAGCCAGCGGGGGTTTGTCCGTGGGACGTGAGTGTGTAAGCGCGGAGGTGAGAGGCCCAGGGGACACAATTGCCCTCTGTCCTGCCTGCTCCCCACTGCCCCTGCCCCGGCTTTGGCACGGCGGGACCCGCGTGTCGTGGGCCCATGAAAGAGCTCAGTGTTCTGCCTCTGTGTTCTCCGGAGGTCGGCCCCACCCAACCGCTGCACGTCTCGGCGTGAGGGCCGAGGGGCCGCCTCTCTCTTCCCGCCCCCCGTTCCCCCTCTCCGCTCCCGGCAGCTATCGGCTCGCTCCAGCAGGGAAGAAAAGTGACGGGCGGGAAGCCGCTTCTGAGCCTCCACGCACCTGGGAGACAAAGCATTCCTGCTCATTGTGCGAAAGCTCCTCTCTCACCACCTGCCGTTCTCAGAGCGAGTTCTCCCGTCTCCCGCAAGCGTACATCAGAGTGCTGATTTTCTAACACACACACTGTAACAGGACAGGGATGACTTCATCCCAAACCTTAAGCTGAGCTCAACTTTAGAAAGGCCACGCCCCCAGGGAGCATGCCGTCACCTGGCCTGTGCAATCTAGGCAAAATACCTCTCCGGCTCTGTAATGAAGTCATTAACACTGCTCTGATGGGTTTCAATGCACCGAGGGGAAAAATACACGGAGCAAATGGAAAGAATCACGCAACGTTGCTTCAAGCACTTCTTGATGTTGAACACAAAAAGACATGGGAGATAGCCCGGTTTCTGTTAAGATGAGAAAAGCTGACAAGTCTCTAGCAACAGTGGATGCAATCAGTGCTGAAATTACCTCAGAATATCAATGGCTCAGTACAGCCACTGACAGAAAAAAAACCTCTACAGGAACACAAACAGGGTCCCAACGCACAGTGAAATCTAGCAGAGCCAGCACTGCACCAAAACTGAGATGATTCTTGTGTGCAACCGGCCTTTATCATGGTTTCATAAACACTCCACACACACACGGTTTTGATCTTTTTGTGTTCACTGCTTGGGGAGGAGCTCTTTCCGTTTCAAGACAATAAAAAACAACATGAGAGGGCAGATAAATTTGGTTTGTGCAGTTATGGGCTTCGTGCCGAAAAATTTGTCGGCTTTACACAAGAGCAACATGTTAATTGTTGCCAGGGGGACTGCAAGCGAGCCCCCTCACACCCTCCGGAGTGAATATATTCAATTGCCCTTGGCTTCCTGCTCCTGAGAACCATCTGTAAATGCTTCTAAAGGTCTAAGTGGCAAGCTGGTGCACACGGACATGCTGGTCTTTTTTTTTATCACAACAGAAAGCAAACAAAACTGAAATATTGACCTTTGAAATGTTGATGCAACTGTGACGCACGTAAGCCGTTCTTTGGTTGCATGCCCAACTGCTGTATAGACGGTGTATAAAAAGAAAGAAAAATTACAGTGAGTGCTGGTAAATCTGTTACACAACTCTGCTTTAGCCATGAAAAACAGATTTCGCTCATAAGTGTCCCTGTAGAATATTAGGTTTCAAGGCAGTCCGGTCGTGCAGTAAAGTAACAGCGTCGCTTCTAATAACAGGCTTTCTTCATGACGGGGCACACTGGACAGTATTTGTACCCAGAGTGTGGTACATATTCCCCGGGGCTGGTTTCCAGAAGAAACGCTTCATTTTCAGATCGCTGATTAACGTCAGGGTTTAATCAACCTCTGATTTCCGTCCCTTTTCTTGAGATGCCGGGGATGTTTAGATGAAGGCGGCACACAGAGGGGCCCTCTGTGGACTCGGCACAATGGGCAGGGCTCAGTCCCGTCTCCCACGCACTGAGGTCTCCATTCACGCCAGGGCATTCCAGTGGCATTTTCCATGGAAACGTACCCCCGCGCCGATCCAAACAAGTATGACGTTCTTTTTTTTCGGTTGTCCGCCGGGACAAAAATGGCGTTCCCGTGAAATGACGCTGAAAACGTGTCTAAACAAGGCCGGGGACCTCAAAGGGACGTGGAAAGCGACACTACGATGGGGCCGGGAAACTCAACGGCCCCACACACAGAGGTCTCGGAGGAGCGCTGAGCAAGGCAGGGAATGAAGAGGACGTCAGTGTCCATCAACAACCAAAGCCATTTGAGGGAAGTGGTCAACAAGTCCCTGGATGTGACTGTAAAAAAACTATAATTTTTCAAAAAATACAGACACAGACACAGACACACACCCACACACACAGTATAAATAACCCTTCTGACAGTAATGAGGCCTGAGGGATGAGTGACACACCTCACGAAGCTCTGCGGCGATGCAGACCTGGGCAGCTCCCGCCTCATACACACTTCATCACGGGTGAATCAATGTGCTTTTTTTCCTCCGGCACACGCACCGACACTCCCTGCCTGCATGTCCTCACCTGAAGCCGCTGTGCATACTTACGAGCACAGTCACCCCCATTTAGATGTATCCTTCTGCCAGGGTCAGAAGCACTAATGTACTGGTGAGCAATGTGTCATTTAACAGTGACATAAATCAACGCGCACCTTAAGTCAAGTATCTAGGCTCATTCAAGTCTTTAGACAGTCTGAACAAAAAGTGGAAAGATAACATTCAAACAGAGACAGGTTCTGTGCTGCCATGCTTCAAGTTGGGTGCACTCACACCCTAAGAAATCAAGGCTGCTTTCAATTGTTAGTTGAGGGTACCGAGTGATTCACCCCATGTTAGAGCACGTCTTTGCCGCAGAGAGGGTTGTCTTATAAGATGACAATGCCCCCATACACAGAGCATGACTGGGCTCCCAATGGTTTGAGAAGCATGAAACGGACATGACAGGGCCTTCTCAGTCACCAGACCTGAGCCCATTTGAGCATTTATGTCATATTCTCGAATTATGCCCGAGACACAGTGTTTTACTTGTTCCATCAACTATGCTTGAGTTGACTGACTTTCTCATGGAAGAGTCGTTCTTAGTTCTTATCAACTTCACATTTGTACCCAATGACACTTTCCACAAGGACGATATACTCTAGAAAAGGAATACTTTATTACATTAAGCTACAAACATGATGTTCCAGCGGTCCAGCAGAGTGAGTGTTGCAGCTTCACCAAAATTCTGTATGATGAATCTTTTAGGGGACCACCTCCTCCTATTCGCCTGAGCAATAACCTACTTAGTTCAACTATTTGTAGGACACTTAAACTGAGAGAACATCTGAAAGCCACTATACATCCCATTGACTTCCCTAGCAGTCTGTTATATAAGCATGCACATGGAGCCTGTTTGTTTTACAGTATCTATATAAATCTGTTCATTAATGTGCACATGGACATGGGTGTGTGTGTGCTTTTATTGGTGTGTGCGTACGCATTTACTCGCAAGTATGAGTGTATTTATTAGTGTGCGCGCGTGTGTTTATTAGTCTGTGAGTTTGCCTTTATTATTGTGAGTGTGTTTCTGTGTGCAGGCATGCATTTATTAGCATAATTAGTGTGAGTGTGTGCGTGCATGCGTGTTTATCTGTGTGCGAGTGTGTACGTGCGGCGCTGCGGCAATAGGGACAGCAGTGTGGTTCCACTGCCAGCAGCAGTGATTAATAATAAAAGACCTTCCTTGCTCTACGGCTTCATCTCCCCGAGGAAGCCTTTGAAGGCACCACGCACGGCGCATAAAAGCACAAATTAGCACTCGAACATGCTAATGCCCAGGCCAAACACCATCAAGCTGCGCTTTCAACTTTTTTCATTCTTTTATTTCCTTGGTGAGCCAAACCGCCCCGATTGAGCTGCAGTCCCCTGGGTAACAAGTTTTAGACTGCTTTGTATACGCACTCATATCTGATCAGTTCTGCTCCGCCCCTCCTGACCCAGTGTTGAACTTACTTCACCCGCTGGAATGTTCACAGACACAATACATGTAAACACAACAAAAACAATCATTTCATTGGGCCACAACATCTGCTTTTGATGTATAAGTTCCTTCACTGAGTCGTCTTCTGTCTGCCTTAAAGCTCTTTACCTGGCTATCTGTCTCTCAGTTCATGAATACTTTAATTTTTCGTCTCGCAGGGCTCACATGCCCTTAAAGAATAAAAAATTGATGGTTTTTTAAAGATATGCAAAAGCTCTTTGGTATCTACAGCAATGCATTCAACCAAGAAACCTACGAAGGAAAGCCAGGTCAAACAGGTTATGAGTTTCAGAACTTACTGAGATGCTTAACACACAATTAAGACACTTAACATATGTCTGAGACTGGAGCCATAACATCTCCCAACATAATATAATAGGGAGAACATGACAACACAAAATGAAAACAGATACTACCGACTTGTTAATGAGGGGGGGGGGGAAAAAAAAAAAGCACTTGCACTATCCAATGACATAGCGGGGAGGTTTGTAGTTAGTAATGCCATTGGGACTATGGAATGAAAACACAAAACTGCTACCTTCTGCAAATTGCACCTCCGTTTTTCCTGCAGACACAATTAACAGTGAGTTCATGCTGATCTATTTACCAGGGAACCATCCTACCCTCAGCCCCTCGTTCAACAATCCCAGCACATACTGAAATGGTGTGCACCTATGAAGAGAGAATAACAAGAATCTAGAAGTGAACTACAGGGTGAATGGGAGGGTTGATGCTGGTCCAATCTGTGTGTGTGTGTGTGTTTGTACAGTGCGCGTTTTATCTCCCTTATCAATTGCAAATTTCCAATTTTTTACTGAAATATTTGCAAAGTGATTATCAAAGGAGTTTTATTTATCTTCTCTTCCTCACAGTGTACATTCCACTCCACAGTAAATAAACTGAGGCGAGAGGTAACACCAGCACTCAGGAGGGTAGTGGGCACAGGTCTGCTTTCCTTAGGAATGCCAAGGGAGACCATACTTTCATTTCTCATGGTACGGAAAGACAGGAGGCACACTGCATTTTTAGAGTTTGAAGTGGAGCAGTCAGTCTGAACCTCTGCAGGCTTGCGAGCGCACTCTGTGGGCCGCGCACGGCGAGACATAAGCAGAGAGGACAGGAACAGCAGGGCAGGGTTCATGGCTTAGCTGCATCAGTTCCCTGGCACTGCCTTACTCCAGAAGGAAGAACCTACAAACCTGATCAACATGTAAAAAAAAAGGTATCCAAGCTCAGAGCCCTGGATATTGCCATCCAACCCCAAAGTAAAACTACGCATACTGAGGGAATAGAATTTGGAAATGAAATGATTGTGAATGAGCAACACAGTAGGTCCCAGACTTATGCTAGTCGTGCCTTCTGAAATACTCTCGTATCTGGCACTGGAAGTCACTTACCCATCTGAATCTTGGTAGTTGACATTCAGTCTCTTCGTGGAGCCCAATAACTCTGAAAAGACACAGGACAAGACAAAGTTAGTGTGCGATATTTTCTACCGATTCCTGAGAGTAAACCTGGTCAGGTAGAGAACTTGCCTGGTCCTGTAAGGGCCAAAGAGACTCCTCTGCCAATAGCAGGAATGAACCAATTATTAATCTCATTATGTAACTGTCAGTGAGAAGCACGGATAGCCCTCTCTCTGGGAGACTACACTCCTGCAATCTTGAAGCCAAAGCCTGAGTGAAACCTGAACCAACATGTTTCTCTTAAACGCGCAGAAAAATAACAATGTCCACTATTAGGGTAAACATGTCCCCCTCAAGTCCTGGAGGGGGCCCTCGAAGCTACGATGGTGCCAAGCAACCACGGATCCTCCGTGTCACAGGCCAGAGACAAAGTGGTGTTTACAATCTGTCGCAACAAGCTGTTCGTTCCGTTTTATTCTGAAGAATGTGTCTTGGGTGTGCAAGCTCTCAAAAGGTTAAGACCGCCAGACCTCCCCCTTCGCCCTCAACCCCCTGTCGGAGAGGGGGGAAAAAAACTTTAATTAGCCTCATCCCAAGCCCATTCCAACAGCTCTGACAACCGTGTACGTATGCGATGCAAACCAAATTAGGAGCGATGCCCTTGAATAACTACTCTTTCATATTTACAAAGTGGAGGGATCCTCAGCTGTCCTGTCTTTTTAGACTCTCGCCTCCGATTAAGGTAAATGCAGACAAATTGCCCCTTTAAGATTCATTCAGTGTGGCATGAATACCAGGTCCTGTGCTCTGCACAATGACTGCACAGAAAACAAGTCACACAGCAATTAAGTCCTCTTCTCCTCTCACTGTTATGCACAATCGGACGGATGAAATGCACGTGTGCACTCGGGCCATCTTTACAACTGCAATTTTGTCACAGTGTAGCTGACAACTTATTTTGAAGTTTAAGTCTCCTTTTATGTTTACCGTTTGTCATAGAAAGTGACGGAGAAGGATATCGGTACGTTGGGATGTGCATGATAGCCTCCCATTAGGAAGGCAGCAGAAGGAAGAAACATCAGAGGGATTTCCGAGGCTGAATACTGTAGTGTGCTGTAAAGATACCCCATCTAAAAAGTAGTACTAAAAACTCCAGGGCATTGAAACGAGCCTTTCAAACCAAGATATGGTTTCAACTCGGATGGGTTTTGGCATAAATTAAACACCAACAGCCGAGACAAAATGATTTAATTCAAAGTCTTGTTGATTTGCAAAGGTAGTACAAGGGTCAGTGTTTTTCCAGCCAGGACAAACAGTCTTGTGGCAAGATGAAAGTTTGGTTTTCCCACAAGCCTTGTGGTTGTCTAGTCTCCCTCCCTCCCAGCACTAGCACCCGACCACAGAGACACTCAGACGGCCCCCTTCTCAGTCATAAATCTTTCCCCTTCTCCCCCTGCATCAGAGGGCAGTTCATTAACCCCTTGACCCGGGGTCAACCTCTGCAGCCAGGTCAGAGGACATTAAAGGGTTGACTGGGGCGCAAAGAGGGCGGCTTTTTGGAGTGGGCAACATTGGCCTTTGTTCTCCTGCAATTACGGCCCCAATCCATCAGAGCCCCATGGCTTTAATTAAAGACAATATTGTCACTGGGCCCTGCAGGGTCTCTGCACAACACTTCTGTGAAATATCAGCTTACTCAGGGACAGGCTTCCTTGCCTTCCTCAGCCCTAATCAGGCGATCTTAGCGGCTCTCGGCGTAGCCTCGGTCGGCTCCCTTCCGCTCCTCCGCGGCTCGTGATGTGGCTGGGAGTACATTTCCACCCGCTCCACTGGACTGAAATTTAATCTGAGCTGTGGTGGAGGCGTGCTGAATAATCTCATTGTGTTGTGATAGTCAGCAGTGGAAGGCACTTCATCCCGTTTCTGACAGAGCCGTGTCATCAGTTTGACAGAGTGGCTCACAGCGCAGCCCCGGATCGGCTCCTCCGCCTCGTAACGCCCTCGCCGGGCGCGTTTCTTTCATGTGGCCGCCGCACTTTCAGCCGTCACTGTAGCGCGGCCTCACAAAAAAAACGGCGGCGGATCCTGTTTTCATCCATTTCGACAAAGAATTCAAGTACTTATTCTGAATCTCAAAGATATTGTCCTGCAGTCATTTCATTAGACTGTTCGTATTTCTGCGCGCACGGTACGAAGGTAAAATTGTCAGCTTCAATCTCCTTCAGCCATTATTTGTTCCTGTCAAAGTGTAGACCTGGAAAAAGCATGCAGACGCACCACTGACATAAAGACAATTTAAAAGTGTCTTTCAACTCAAGCATTTAGCAAATAAAATGCTTCCTCTCTCCGTACAACGAGTATGTACTTTGATGTAGTGTGCTATACCAGATTTTGGTCTTCAATTTCCCAGAGGGAGCACTGTGCAACCTTGTTGCTCCTTTGAAGATAAACTGAATGAAGTCATGGAGAAGCTATTTGTACCAAACATTCCCTTCATCAGAGCAGCAAGCCTTTTTAAAAGGACATCAAAAAGACTGCTACAAGTAAGAAACCAGCTGCAATTACATGATAACCAATAGAGGGATAAAAGTAATGGCAGGGTCCGCTCAGAACCGACTTCAATTTTAGGTTCGGATTGAGAAACATTTCGGCTAATCCGTTAAGATTTTTCACTTAAGGAGGAACAGATTGGAAATGCCTTGAAAAGAGCCTATCGAAGCGCAACAGATGAGAGAAGTGACACACCCCAGTCACCCTAAAGCGCCGCTCGTGCGACTGTACCCACGCAGAGCCTGGAGCAATGGGAGGTCTGTCTCCGCAGCCCAGTCAGTGCAGCACGGAACAGAGTCGAGACAAGCAGGAACGGTAAACCAGCCTGTCAATAAATCTGTCCAGTCAGTGACTGATCTCTGCATCTTACTACCCGTACCGCAGTTAGAATTCACTCCTCTAGCACCAGTTCTAGTAAGTCATGTTTGACACCTTTATGGCGAAGCATATTAATTTTCCCCGAACAAACTTTTGACTGGGTTCAATGAGACCGCCCGGTAGGACTGAAGCATTCACAAGTCATGTTCTCCTCCCACTGAGAGAAATGCAGTGTCCCCACACACTCAATCACTGTGCCGCACTGCATTTTAGAAGATTATATAGCGTTTTACACTCCTTTGGCAGTCAGCGACAATGAATAAACACATACGATGCACCTCTTGTATTAGACTCACTCATTACTCATCAGGTGCTAAAATCCAGCCCAAAGTGCATCTTATCTAGGCCTTAATTAATCATGGGACTTAACACAATGAGGCAATCCGGCATTCCCATTTCCAGAGGTGTTTGCACGGCTATGGTGACACATCGGCTTCCCTTTCCAGAACAATGCCCTGGGCCAGGACAAACACAGATTGGAAAGAAAACTTCAAAAAGTCAATTCCTTCTGCCTAGGCAAGCTCAAAGGGCAGTGGTGTGGTTTTGAACCAGGTTCTTAAAGAAGTTCACACTCTTATAATTACGGTTGTGTTGAAATTGCCAACGAAAACAGATAAAAAACGGTGACCCAAGCGTTCCAGAATAGTTTTTTCCTGACATCATTTCAATATCATAGCAGGTTTTTCCAGCTTGTGTTATTCCGATTTCCGAGGTCTTAACGTTAATATACAGTGAGAAGCGAAGTCGAAACTGGTCGCCTTCACCGTCCTGCCTGAAATCCACACTGTGCTGTGTGGGCACTTACCGGGCTGCACACACAGTGCCACCTGCCCCATCCCCTCTCTTTCACCCTCAGCACATCCACCGGCCAGCCACTCCTCTCCCCTCCGATTCAGACATCCCCCCCGGCAAGATCAACCGCAGGGCCACCACCTCTCCATGCCTTCAGATAGGGGCTCCAGCACCCTTCTCCCGCTCAGCTTCTCACTCCAACGGCCTTGGCTGCCTCCTGATATATATACTGACAAATGCGCAAAAATCTGCAAACGCCTGAAATAGTTGGCGTCCAACGCACCAGACAATGGATGCAATCAGTCCCTCCAGCACAGCCCTCACCCTCAACTGCACAGCGAAGATAACGGCACTTCTGTTCTTCTCAAAACTTTCCTAACCTCTCACCTCTTTCCAAAGCTCCGTTTCCTAAGCTTTGGATTTCTAAAGGAATTCTACACGTTATGAAGTATAGGGAGGATAGATGAGGAGTGATGTAAAATGAAGGACATCTTTAAAAAAAATAATGATTTCTATCCTTCTGTGCTCCTTAATTTCCCCAAGATTTTCTTCCAACCAAGCTGCCTGTTTATTCTCACCCAAATCCGTGGCTCAAGCTGGTTTCTCATATCTTGTTTTAGGTCTTTTTCCCCCTCTCCTTTTGCTGTGGCTTTTTTTTACCATGACATAAATGGAATAGAAAATATAAAAAGGTCATGCAAAACCAAGTTCCCCATATCTACATGATCATCAAATGTGAAAGGACATAAACCTTCTCACAGCTACCTTTTCAATGTAGCAATTCTCTGATGCGCTCCAAACCACAGTACCCTCTGGCCCCACATAATTGTGAGCAAAATGCCAAGGTGTCTCAAATTACCAATGCAAATGAAACATGATGTCACAAGGCTATGTTATGTCATCAGAGCTGTGAAGCCAGCCACGCCCAATGCAATACTGAAAATGTACAACAGGTACAAGTACAACACTGGAAGGGCAAACCACAACTACTCTTTTTCGCTATTTTGCCAAAACCAGGCTAACGGCCCAGATACGATTATGGTTTTACCACTGTATTTTATGTTGGAATGAATTAGTACAAATCCTGACCCTGTAATCTTATTTGGGCTTAGGGTGGACAAACAAAATTACAATACTATTATCTGAAGAGTAGTTAGAAACATGTATTCTTGATCTCTCTAGCAATTATAACTTTACACTTACAGATAGTGTAGCTGTACATTTATAAATTGCACATACCTAGCAAGGAAGGTACAGTATATAAAAACTACAGCGCCAAATTAGCGGCTGTTCTTATACTAGCTAAAGTAGCTAGCTGGCTAAATACTCATAACATACAGTGATGGAAAAACTTGAAGAATACAATTCTGTCTGCAGCAGTGTCTTTCCTACATTGGATATGAGTGTCAGGCCATGTGATCCAGCACTAGTAGTACAATAAAAAACTAAGTGAGTCTATTCAGCCAGGCCTAGCTCAGGGCTACAGACTCATTGGGAATACATCTTAAGGGTAAGTTCAGCTGCTCAATCTGTTCAATTTCATATGTAATTCTATAGCCTATCAACAACAATGTAATTATGTCTCTACAACAGAACTTGTTGTGAATCTAGCACTCAGGCTCCCATACAACAGCGCAAAGAACATTTGCAAACAATAAAGACATTTTATAACCTAATATCCAAGTCTTTAACAACACGAACCACAAAAACAGTCGCTTAAGTGCCTCTCAGTGCGTTATGGATGATTAACTCACCAGATTTACAGATGGAGATAAATAAACAGTCTATGTTTCTTGTGCAGGCACAAAAGAACAGAAAGGCACATGCCGTGACCGTCTTCCTTCCCCATTTCTCATATAACAACATGGGTAGCTGAAGAATAAATGACACGCATATGAAATGGCTGTGGCAATTAAACTTAGTCTCAGCATGTTTACAAGGAATGATCAAAAGCGCCGCATAACATGGGTGAAATAAAGACCAAGTGAAATGTGTGTTTAATTATCAGCTACTAACAGCTCAGTTTCTACTAAGAAATTACAGATCAGCCTATTAGCTTTAAAGACCTTTTTATTATTAAGACTGGTAATGAAAACGTTATGCTTGTAAAATTATACACAGACAGGAGAAATGTGACGATGGTCTTCCACTGGTATACAGTCTCTCTCCAACGGGGAGTCATAACACTGTGAGGAGTCATAATGTCTGATGAAGTGTGAAGGGTGCTATAACTTCCAGACAGGAAAATCATGTGGATATACTGCATAACCAAGGCCCCCATGCATCTTGTGACTAGGGAGGTACGATCTATACGGAAGAAAAGAGACTGAAACTAAGAACAGTGGTGAGGAAAAGCTAGCAGGAAAAGAGAAATGGCAAGAAGAAAAAAAAGAAAAGAAAAGAGGTTGCCGGATGGACACCCCTGGAATTCAGGACCTACTCAGACTCTTAAGATGTAATCTTCCCTCCATCCCAGCTAACAGTCTCTCTCCCCCTGCATAGCCCAACCCCCGCTTTCCCGCTAACTCCACTCATCTGAACAGAATCCTGTTTAGCCCAGGCCTGGAATAATAAAGAGGCAGATTATCCACTCCACTACGTATTCTCCAGCATTGGGCGGGCAGACGGAGGGAATCTCAAGGAGAGCCCAGAGACAACGCCGTGTGTGCAGTCAGACACTGGGCGAAGGAAGTGGACATCAGCTAAAGGTGCGGACGTCTGCATTCGACCAGAGAACTAAAACAGTTTCCTTTCTCTCAAATAAACTCCTGTATGTGGCCATTCCATTCATACACATGCTGACTGCATTTGCACTTTTATTTATTTTTTTCCCAAATAAAATAAAAATCCAGATTTGTAATTTCATATATCCTATTACATAACACAGACATTATCTAAAACGTTAGTTGTCTATGATTATGTCAATGCCATATTTTCTGCATATGGTAGCCTAATATTCTGATAAGCTACAGTAACATACTTTTTACATTGAAAAGAGGCTGTGGAGACAACGCATATACATACATGAAAAGTACAGGCTACTCATTGGGTTACAACAGGAACTCCAGGCTAAAGGCATATCACCAAAAATGTTCTAACAAATACAGCACCGATATGACTCTAAGTTATGGCTTAATATATAGCAGAAGCTAAAGATTTGAAACGCATCAAATGGCTATTATGTCAAATAAAATAAAAAAACATAATTCACTTCCTGCCTAAGCACCTGCTCCGCTCAGCTACGTCAGAGAACACGTGTAATTCCATTCAATGTCCTTTCTCTGTCATTTTTTCGTTCATCGTTGCTTAAAGCAAAATGTGTTCTGACTGACAGGGTATAGACTATATTTTCTTGTTCATTTCAAGTGAATGCTTCCTTATATACAGAAAGAAATATAGATTCTTTCATGCCTTATTTGCAGCAAGTGATCTTTACGGCAAAACCCTTCCGCGGTTCGCTTCAGTCCATGCCAGTGGCGACATGGCTAAGATTTAATAGAGTTACCAGTGGAAACTGCTGTTCCTTTCCCCTGCACCGACAGGTAAAAGTGGAGAGCTCGCTGCACCTGTCCAAATATATCAGAGGAAGTGTGCAGCGCTGCGTCGGAGGCTAATGACTGCACAGTTTACGTCACTCACTTCCTGCCTGAACATCTGCTCCGCTCAGTTACGTCTGAGCACCGGTGTAATTCCATGCCTCCTCCTTTCTCCGTGTCATTCTCCTTTCGTTGTTTCTTAAAGCAGAATGTGTGGCTGCATCCCCCACAGTTCTAATACTTACACATACAGAATATATATGTTCTTGTTTGTTTCAATGCACCAGCTGGGGTCGTTTTCCGAAATAGTTGTGAAAGAGCAAATAACCGGTCTCAGATTGGGCTAGAAACCACATATTTTGCAGGTCAGATATTTTAACAGCTGGTCTCTCGTGAGACGCAGGCATATACATTTCATAGTCTTCTCAAAGGGGACATTACTGAATTTATCCACAGCCTGAGTGTGAATGCGATGTAGCAATACAGGGAGCGAGTGGATTTCTCACGGCACAGTGAGAAACGTAAGAGGAAAAAACAGACTTACAGACAGGCAGAACAAGTGAACAGCCAATAGCCCAGCTCCGCTCTCACACAAAAACTGAAAGCCACTTTGTTGCCTTGAGGGGCCAAGCCCAAATCAAAACCAACCACAACCCATGACTTGGCGACAGTGTTCCCCTGAGTAATAAAAGAAAAAATTGCTCCTGTCATCAAACTAGCAAGACTGGGTGTTTGGGGGGCGTTACTTAAAAAAAACCATTAACATGAAGACAAAGGCTGTACTTAGGACTGAGTAAGTGAAACAGAGGGGAGGGTACTGATGGTATTTGGCAATGACAAGCCACCGTATTGCTTAGAATGCGGTGTTCTTCCAGCTCTTGTGACAGCGATTCCCAATGCCCCATCCCACCCACGCATCCCTCAATCACAGGCCCTGCTGCCCCGCGGAGCTGCCACACAAAGTCATCAGATACTTCTTCACATGCCGTGGCAAGCAGGTTGTGGGCCCGGTGCCAGATGGGGCCTAAACTTTACAAATTGCGGCAAAAAGAAGTACAGCAGAAATGGTCGTTGTGGGCCTTTTCGAGAGTTCAAGTTTCAACATGATCCAACATTCCAGACATAGCTGTTCCTTTCCCTTTCCCCCCTGGCCTTAGTAGGGTCCACCAACACAAACCTCTTCCATACCAGGGTGGGCACGGGCTTATATGGGCACCACTTTCCAGAAAGTTCCCTACGCGTTGACATGTTCGCTCATTCTCCTTTCCATCCCACGCACGATCAGGAAGATAAGCTGTAATTAAAAGTCCCCTCGGTGACTGAAAACCCTTCATTTCCACACAGCCCGTGGCAGTACTGTGCAGGCTGTGCTCTCTTCTGCTCACACGCATGCATAAATGCACGCACCCAACCCACACACACAGACACACACACACGCACGATTTACAAATCTCAGCTGTAAATCTTCCCATCAGATACGCACCAGCTATGTCGAGCAATTCCACTTTGGCACCGTGCGCACTAACCGCATAACTGGAGACGCTGAAACTCTACCCGTTCAGGCCTCGTTGGGCAGAGACAAAATCATTTCAGTTAATTTGCTGTGCATTGTTGGTACTTGTTATTGTTTATGTTGTGTTTTCTCCCAGGGTGGAATGTGCTTCTCTCTCTCTCCCTTTCCCTCTCTCTCTCCCTCCCTCCCTCTCGCCACCTCTTCAGGGTCAGAATGACCACATCTCCCCAAGGGACGGTCCTTGAAGGAAAACCACTTTCAACAGGAAGCCTCGCTTTTTTTGAGAAAAAAAATAAAAATAATGGCTTTGGCCATGAGGCAAGTGTACAAGGATGGGGGCTTTCTGACTTGATGTCACTAATGGAGCTACTCGGATTGCAGAGGGACTGGAACGGAGAGCCTTTTCACTTGAGGCAACCAGCACTTCCTTCCATTGTTCTGGAGTGCACGAGGTTGGGCCACTGTGCTAGCAGCGTCCTTCGGTTCCCTCCCTGTTCCATGTGAAACACCGCCAGAGGTCATGCCTCCAGACCGTCCAATCACAGCGGTGACACGCACTCCCGACACTCGGGCACAATCACAAAGCACATGATCAAACGCTGAGGAAAAACACACACTGCACTCACTGCTCTGCTCCAGTACATCTCAGGCCTCAATAATACATGTTTGTAGCCAACATCCTCTTCATCTGGCCCTCCCTCCCATGCATTTCTAAAGTATCATACCCTTCCTAGAATTATGGGGAGATAGAAAACAAGAATTCCAGATGAGACCACCCCCCCTGCCAAAACGGTCTGGTTTTGGTACTACAGACAGCCAAGGAAACTTGTTCATAAAAAATAACAACCTTACAGTAATTTCCTGGGGTTACAACATTATTGGCAATGTATCAAGTTACTTTTAGAATGCCGGTGTGCCCGCACTGATTAATTCCGTCAATCGGTATGAAGACCAGACTGAGGCAGTGCGCTGCCCGTTGGGCCTGTGCAGCGACTGCTGCCTCTACTTTGGCAAAACGAAGGGGGAAAACAGTTCAACTGAAAAATACATAATAATAACCTTCGCCTTTCAAAAAGCTGCGATTCAGCAACGGCGGGAGCTTTTCATAGCCTGGCACCGCGCCACGCCTGGAGACGGACGGAGGGAAAACACTGAGGCAGCGGAGCTTGAAACACTGGTCAGCGTGTGATCTCCGTGCCATTCCTCTTTATTTCATTTTTTTTTTTTTTACGCACAATGTATATTTAATCTGTATTTTTTTCCCCATGAAAGCCCCAGGCCTGCAGATTGGGAGGCTCGCGGGCTCCGTGGCTTTGGCACGGGCCCCTCGCCGCAGTGTGTAAATATAACAGAAGTGCAGATGAAGTTGAGGGAATGCGGTCGCGCTCGGCCGCGCGGGCCAGCGTGGACCCTGCCAGTGCCCTGGGGGCCCGGGATGGCAGGGGCCGCCAACAGGGGTTTTTATTTTTATTTTTATGGAACGTTATGATTTTCCCTGTCAGGGTGGAATGTGCTAGAGCTGTACCAGACTATAGCGAGTACAGGGGCTCCTCACTATACGCCTCAGTTACATTGCAAAAAAATTAGGACGTTATATGAAACGACGTACAGAGGGGAATTTTCTCCCATAAGAATTGATGTAAATTAGAGGGGTTGCGTTCCAATGTGCAGTTTTACTTTGTCTTGGGGCGGATAACTAGACATTTAATACCATAAAATCAATGGGGAAAAAGGAGAAAGGTTCTACGTCATTCCTTAAGCCAACCACTGAACACTAGCCTAGCCTAAGTTCCTGATACTGTAAACTATTCCCAACATATTCACACCAGCGTCCACATAGCCTAGTCTAGGCTCATGCACATAAAACAACACATAGCCTAATTATTCTTAAACACTTTCTCTCTCTCTCTATGTATTTTTATGGTCTTACCATGACCCATTAAACGTAATTATTCTTAAGCTCTTACAATTTATATTTTTACGGGCATCATCGGTTGGTTGCAGTTAGGACGAAACAACGTAAGTGCGGGATTGATTAGGACGAAACGACGTAAGTGCGGGATTGATTAGGACGAAACGACGTAAGTGCGGGATTGATTAGGACGAAACGACGTAAGTGCGGGATTGATTAGGACGAAACGACGTAAGTGCGGGATTGATTAGGACGAAACGACGTAAGTGCGGGATTGATTAGGACGAAACGACGTAAGTGCGGGATTGATTCGACGTGAACCGAAAATGGTCCTAAATAACATCACTACGTGAGTGCGAAACGACAGATACTTGAAGAACGTATAGCGAGCCACCCCCGTATCAAATAAATAACAAGGACGTGAGCCACCATGAGAAGATCTGTAAGGCAGCGGCTCATTTACAAGCTCGTCTATGCCTTCGGCGTCAAAGCTGAGTGCCAGGCCACATAATACTACACGTGTAAATCTACGATATCACATTTTGAAGCATTCACAACACCTGTTGTACGAATTCATCAAAATGAATGTAAATCATCTTTTTTCCAAATTCTTAATATGGCAACAAAAAAAATCTCATTGCAGATGGAAAACTACCTAAACAAATGTTTAAATCACCCACTCATCATTAAATGTAACGATTTTACAGTATGACAGCACAGAGGTTATGAAGGCTCTAAAGCAGGGGTTCTCAAAGTCTTGGTGACTGAGGGCCAATTAAGGGAGACTGCATTGGATGGAGGGCCGCACAAGAAAATACACTCACAAAATCTAAATTAAGTCCAAAACCAACTCTCACAAAAATAGCAACACTAAGCTACTAAGCTAGCTAGCAATTATACTGTACATATTAATGAAGATAAGATACTGTAGAAGTCCACCTTCCATCAAACCTTATTGATAACTAGCTAACCGTGTAATGCCCGCTTTAGTTGCTGTGCCACCGGTAAAACATTTAAAGGGACAGTACTGTATTAAAATGGACCAATAGTGATTTCTAATATAATATGCATTTCCTTTCACGTGGACAACGTGGGCCGCACAAAATGTTTTCGAGGGCCGCCATTGGCCCCCGGGCTGCACTTTGAGAACCCCTGCTCTAAAGTGAAAAGACAGAGACGTAACAGTTACTTAGTCTCAGGAAATTATTGGTTTCCAATTGCAGTGCGTGCAAGGCTGTGCTGGAGACAGGCTGAGTGCTAAGGAGAGCACTAAAGGACAGGACGGGAACCCTTGACCCCAGCAAACACGAGCGCACAGTAAGCAAACAAAACAACCAAAGGCTAAATTCTGCGCTCTTTGTCCTTTCAGTGTGCCATACATGTTCCCCAGTCTGAAATGTACTGCAGCCTGTGAACAATGCAAGAGAGATTTCAAGGCTCCTTGTATTCTTGGCGGAACAAAGAATTGTTTTGTTCTTTGACCAACAAATTATGTTCCAATACATGCAAAAGAATGTGTACAAAAAAGGCCAGTGAGTTCCCACCTGTGTTCTCTGTACCCATTTATACTTATGGCTATCGACGGTTCCATGCAAACCATCTTCTCGACAGAGAAAAATGGGGCTATGGGTAATTGACCTGATTTTGTCTTACCGTGAATATTCTACGTGGAAATGTACTTAAGAGTGATGCTGTTGCTGCGTTTTATTTTATCAGAACTAAAATTATGTAAACGCAAATTACATTCAGAGAAAATTAAGGAATGTAACCAAGAAGTGGTTTTCTGATTCATCCAGAAAGGGCCACAGTACAGTCTCAATAACTACACAGACCCATAAGTTAGCTCTTTCTCAGCAGCTTAATTCAGCCATTTAGAGAGGAATGCAGAAGAAACCTAGCTCAGGGTAATCTGAGATAAATGAATTAAATCAGTGAAGAGGAGTTGGGAGGAATCAAAGCCACATGCATCTAAAATTGGATGTAAGCAGAAAAACTACGCTGATTGAAGAGAGGGTTAAACTGAGTGGAGCCTCATGTTTCCAGTGGCAGATCCCATCCGTCAAAAAAGTGCTATTTTTCAATAGCATTAGCTGGCTCTCAATAGATTCCTATTTGTGCCCTCGTGTCTTTTTAGAAGGGTGGCTAAAGCCTTCCGTCACCCTCTGAGCACAGCGAACAATCCCTGCGCATTAACTTTATCAGGTCTCAACATGAAACAGCCCTTCTGATTTTCAGCCTCCGTTGGCTGCACTCTATCATGAATGTGCCGAAATAAATTCAGGGAAAACTACCCACAGAGGCCGACGTCGAGTCAATGTCACGGCCCGGCCGAAAAGTTGAATGGGACGTTAGTGTATGGTTTCAGAGGTTTGCCGAGGAGACGGGCAGACAGCGCGTATCTCTGTTGCGGCAGAGTGCGGATCCACACCTGGCAAAGGGGAACGGAACTGCCGAGCGAGTCGCCGACGGCCAGGGCAGCCTCCTGCTCCAATAGGACTTTCCCTGTGTCGGGATTACGACGGAGGCCTTTTCTCCGGGAAGAAGTCCAGGCCTCGTGAATCACTCTTTATACTTGAAAGGGCCTGAAAGCCACATGAATGAGAGTCCCTGTACGGCGCTACACAGGAGAGCAGGGGGCAGGGAGAGAGCGAGCCGCGTCTGCAGTCGAGCTCTCTGGCCCTGAGGAGGCGGGCTGAGGGCTCCGAGTGAGCGCGGCCCGCCGCTGGCGTTGTACGCCTCGGCCGGCCCGAGCACCAACGGGAGCGCGAAGCCAACCGCGGGGACCGAAAGAAATGCTGACCGAAGGCTCATTCGTATCATTGTGTACAACCAACAACGATTTTGTCCTTGTAGTGCCACACGTTAAGGGTAGACTTGTGCATGTCCCTCGAGCCTGGGTATGCATTTTATATCGGAAAGGTATAATAAAATGAAAGCAGACTGTATACTATTGCAGCTGTGCTGGAAGCTATGATTGTCTCTCCGTCCACCTGAACCTGACACTAAGGGAATGGGGGGCATGACGTCAAAACCATTTTCAAAAGGATTTTATGTGCACCTAGGTCATTAAGATAATGGAGGTGTTTCAGACCAGGGTAGTCAATTACAGGGTCAGAGGTCTAAAATTAGGGTCAGACCTTTTGAATGTGGGGACTGGGGACTTCTGAAACTGCAGGTCTACGGAGCCAAGGCTGTTGCTTCATTAGAAGCCAACATCCACAGTAGCCTGCTTGGCTCTCTAAAGCTGAGATGCAGAGCGTGAGACGGGCTTTAATCGCTGTGACTGTGGCTGGTGACTGACAAAGTTCAACAGCTGCTGCCCCGGCTCCTCGTGATTTGTGCGGCTCGTCCACGTGGTGTCCGGCGGCATCCACACGAGAGTCCTTTTTTTTTTTAGCGTGTTCTCACATCAAGATGTCATCGGTTCAGATGTCGTTTTTTCCTGCACTCCAGCCCAACCTCTTTGTTAGGAGTGTGTCCACTCCAAACAATATGGAATGGTTTCTTTGGCACTGAAAGCCATCCATTACATTGGCACCGTTTCGAGAAAAATAATTGCACAAGATGAAATTATACGCGAGAGAAACATTCTCCCAGGGTTGCGAGTGGGCGGCAAGGCAAACCAATGGAGGAAATTGACATACATCACGGTTCATCAAACGGGGAGCCTTAGAGTTCAGTTTACAATTGCATGCTTCACTTAATCTTCATAACCAAAAATTATATTTCATTTCTGCTTGCCACACCATGCAGACATTCGACATTCAGTTCCATAAGTATGTGTCACAAAATTATAGAACAGCCTATCCAGAAAAACAAAGATCACTAGACAGCAGACACGGTCCATTTAGGAATACGATGCATAAACTTCCAAATACCCCGTCAGTGACTTGGATGGATCCTGATGCCAGACAACCCACAATAACCTGGGTCAAACCAAAATAGAACAAGGGGTAATTTCCCCCCGGCCACATCCTATTCTGTCTTAAAAGAAATAGCCAGCGGTGAAACAAATGTGAGTTAAAGGGAAACATCTGTCCACAGCGCAGGGCAGACCGGATCGGCCAATTAATGAGCGCAGTGTCTCAATGCAAACCCCGGGAACCTGGCGCGGTCAACCTGGAAATGGCCTCACCGTTTAGAGGGAATTCTTGAAATAATTCAGACATGACTGACCCTATGGGACAGAGAGGCTGGCAGCAGGGCAGAGACGGACGCAGGAGCCCCCGACTCAGACCCCTAGTGAGAGAGGAGGGGGACCGCAAGAGAGGTGCACAGTGGGAAACGGTAGTACCAAAAAGGCTGGAGCTGAGAGCAGCGGCCATAAAGGAACACTTGAGCCAGATGGGGCAAACACAGTTCAGCTCTGCTCTCTCAGTACATACATACAGTATATATGTGGATTTTTAATGCTGCACACAAACTGCCAAACATTTGGAAACAATAAAAATCTACTGAACAGAACAGGGCAATTCCCCATCTAGGCTCAGGTCCTCTTCATACTAGAGCAGGCGTCTTCAACATTATCCCGCAAGGGCCGGTGTGTGCGCAGGCTTTTGTTCCAACCAAGCAGTTACACACCTGATTCTACTAATCAAGGTCCTTAGCAAAGACTCTAGTGTACCCCTGTACTAGAGAGAAGAGGAGCAGGTTAACTGTTGCCCTCCAATGGTACAGGTTTTTATTTTTTTAGCTTAAAGCCTTATCTACTCTGGAGCAAGCTGAAAAACAGATGTCTAGCAGAAATGCCAACGGGGCGAGAGTCAAAGACAGACAGTAGGCTATAACAGGTTCACAAAAAAATGCCAGATAAGACAACCTAAACTTCAGGTTGACAGCTAGTAATTAAGAGAGAAACCTGTGAAATCAATTCACAATGAGCAATAGGAGAATCATACTTAGGCTTACTGGACAGACTTTGACACTTAATTAGTCATCCTCCATGTAAAGTCATGCATTGATGGGATATTACATAATGCTTTCTTTTGAACCGAGCATGCTTCTAAGATTCCAAAACTTCCAAATTTTCTTGTCTCTTCTCGTTTTAAATTCATAGCCTATTTCTTTTTTTTGCTTACAGTGACCATCTGTAGACCTCTGGGAGGAATGGGATTGTTCAGCACATCTGGACTACAAAAATGCATGCCTGCACCTTAGAACATAATCCTGCAAATTTACTGTGGGCCCACTTTCACATTGTCCTGTCACGCTTATCAAACAGAACACCAGGATGCAGGCTGCTGGCTCTGTCCACTGACGCCAAGTCCTGCTGCTGGCCAAATGCCTGGAAAAGTGACTAAATCACTGGAGATCTCAGACTCAATCCTACTAACAAGGAAGCATCCGGAGAATTCTGGTTTTAACCTCACGGTGACTTCCTACATGATGACATGAGACGTACTGAATTTCAAAGTCTGTAAACCAAAAGGCACAAAATGTGCAAATAGCCGAAGAAGAGGTGGGACTTTTTTTCCCCCCCAACATCAACCTCAAATATTTACTTTTCTCACCGTTACATATCCAGCAATCCAATTTTTATATAGCTGCCATACCACAGAATGAAATCGCCGCAGAGTGCTTACATGTAATACATGACCAATTAACCCCTATAAAGTGTAACAATGGGGAAGAACTCAAAAGTACAACTGGGTTCAAAACAACAACTCCCTACAACCACAAACGTCACGCCCTTAACAAAACCTAGAGACAGCTTCTGAGATTCAAGCTAAACCCACGATCCCGAGCATCAATATTTACATTTTTAGTCAGGACTGAGAAATCTCTGTTTACACTTTTTCATTGCGTTTTAAAACCGGGATGGAAAAAGTGGAGGGCGAGGCTCCCGCACTGATGAAGTCCTCGCTCTGTCGTTTCCCTCCCGTACTGGAAACTCATAATCACAAGCCTGGCTAAGCAGGATGCAAAGCGGCGGCCTGCAGATAAGGCCCCGGAGCGGCCGTTTGAGCGCGGCCCGGCTGCCTGCATACAAACGCTGCAGGCCGTAGCCTGGGCCTCACTAAGAAGTGTGCTTTTGTTCGGGCCGTCTTAATCGAGCGGTTTAAACAGGGGCGCGTTTTGGCAGCGCAGCGATCGCAAGGGGTGCCGAGGGAACTATCGGACGCGGTACGGCGGACAGGGAGAACACCGAAACCCACGTTAAAAAAAGTCATCCTTACGAGATACAGAAAGAGACACAACTGCGTGCATACCTCATGCGCAAGAGAAATGACTTAATGAATGGGCTGTTGTTGAGCGAGTAAACACTTAAGTGGCTTTGTCTATATGCAGTTCACTATACTGCACCCCACCAAGGAGGCTCATTAAATCAACGGTCTAGACCTTCCCCAGGCCCCTGGAGCCCTTGCTCAGTCTCGTTGAAAAAAATTGGAAGCTAACAGGATAAGGTGTGCTAACTGGATACGATGGCTCTTTTTACACATGCTACAGGACATGCTTTTCAGCTACTTGTATTCTATATGGTAATGTCCAAGTAGCAAAAATTAGAAATAGTAAGAACCATGTTCCTACCTACCACACCACACGCGCTCCCAAAGCATTAGGGACTTTTAGTCAGGCAGGGAACGAAGGTCACAGGTATACAGGGAAATGCTCTGGTTTATAAGTCATTTCCAAAAAGCTGTTGAGAGTTCAAGAGCGGCCTCATTCACAGTTAGCAGTAGGCATGTACTGAAAACTAGCTGGCTTTTCTCCACTGTCTGTGGTGGAGTCAGGGCAAATAAACTAATGGAGAGCACGACTGTGTTGATTCAGCTGGAGGCTCCTGACAGAGCCCAATTAGCACTTTACTGGGAGGAATGCTGCACTCTTTCCTCAACAGTCCACCTCATCCACCAGCACAGCAGCCAGCGTTTAAAAGTAAACACGTTTCGTCGAGTGCCAGAAAGCCACTGGCTTCTTGTTGGACTGCAGAGCAATTTTGAAATGAGAGAAACAACTTTAAAAAAAATAAAAAAAATTTTTTAAAAACTATAAATTGGAATACATCTGCTAAACTTCACAGCTGGTTATTCTCACTATCTCTCCCTAATCATGGACGAGTGCAATTCTGAACTCACCGTTTCCGTGATAAGAGCAGCTAAAGTTGTGGTTACCCCTTGAAAATAAAAACAAAGGGGGGGGTGGGGAGGATAGTGTGGCACTCACCTTGTCCGGTCTACACCAAGGGCCATGGCCCATCTAACCTGCCCTGTGACTGAAATTTTGGCAATCGTGAAATCAATTTCCTGGGGCGGCGCACAGAGAATCATTGTTATTTTTTGCCCTTTTAGGGCAGAAAAGGGAAGGAATGGCGTCAGTGGATTTTCTTTGCCTGCGCTTTGTTCGAGCGCATTGGCTCGCCTTTGACTGGCATGCCGTGGGATCGGGGAGGAAGCTCTCATTCACGGTGACGCAAAGCCCTCTGAGCGCTCTGGGGACGGCAAAGGAGTGTGAGAACGAGAGGCGGGGACGCACAATGCAATCAGCAGCTCCGCACTGCCTGCTCTCAGGATAACAGGAAACTCCACGCCCCGTCCCCACGCTCATAATGGCCGTTTCCTTCTGCACCTACTCTCTATTTATTTACCCCTGCGCCGCACTGACAGCGGGCCCTCACACACGCATACGCAGTCTGAGCCGTGTGCACTTCCACGAGCCGTGTGCACTTCCACGAGCCGTGTGCACTTCCACGAGCCGTGTGCACTTCCACGAGCCGCGTGCACTTCCACGAGCCGCGTGCACTTCCACGAGCCGCGTGCACTTCCACGAGCCGCGTGCACTTCCACGAGCCGCGTGCACTTCCACGAGCCGCGTGCACTTCCACGAGCCGCGTGCACTTCCACGAGCCGCGTACACTTCCACGAGCCGCGTGCACTTCCACGAGCCGCGTACACTTCCACGAGCCGCGTGCACTTCCACGAGCCGCGTGCACTTCCACGAGCCGCGTGCACTTCCACGAGCCGTGTGCACTTCCACGAGCCGTGTCCACTTCCACGAGCCGTGTGCACTTCCACGAGCCGTGTGCACTTCCACGAGCCGCGTACACTTCCACGAGCCGTGTGCACTTCCACGTGGACAGCCAGACTGAACGGCCACGCAGTAGATAAGGTGACAGATTAACCAGACAGATTTCTTTTAGCATTGAGAATTCAACCGCACCATCAACAGGCAAAATCCCACAAGCAATAATATCTAGGGCATTATTCATAAAAGCCATGGGAATCTTCTCAAGCAAGGACAGAAATGAACATTATCATGCAAAACATACGGTGTCAAGAGCTCTCATTAGACTGCTGAGGTTTTTTTTTTTTTTTTGCACAAGATTTCTCTTCTGACAATCATGCTTTGCATTACGCTGTCATGCTAAGCAAATTTCTTTCAATACTAAACTGAAAAAAGGATGATCGACAATTTGCAGCTTGATGAATCTGTAGCCTACAATATGAAACTGACGTTATCACCGTTCGGATTTTTCCTTTTTGTGGTACATTTAAGTCAAAATCATAAATTTCAAAATCTGGATAAGCAAATTTCTTTAAAGACATTTTCCAGCTTGATGAATCTCTGCAATATGAATTTGATCATAATTAGAATTTTTGTTTTTTGCAGTTAATTAAGGTAAGGTTAAATAATCTGTAAATTTCTTTCAACAGATAATTTTTGTTCTCAATCTTAGAAAACCACATTGAAGAATACACGTGTAAAACCTCAAATAAATGATCTACCAATCATCAATCTTTCTTAGTAAATTCTCGGGTCATTCTGGTGCATCAGGTTGTATGGATTTATACAGTAACTTATTTAAGGGGAAATAAACTGAAGAGACAAACTCATGACTGTTTGAAAGTGGCACACTGAAGTGCTAATTTAAAAGGCTGTAATTTTTCCATGCTTGCTGCCTGCCCCTGGTGGCCTTTGAGTGATAAGTAGAGTGTAGCTCAATCAGAGAAGGGGTTACACGGATATATTTAGCAATTCACTCACTTCACAGCAGAGACGCAATCGTTCGGCTGCATTTAGAAAACTTAAGGGTATTTTCCCGTGGTGCACCTCACACTTAGGTCATATCACCAGCGTGCACTCCGGCTCCATTTAAGGATAGATGACCTAAGCACACCTCCAACATAACAATACAGGAGGGTGTAAGATGCACATACCAGAAAGGTTTTAAATTACATGTAGCTACCATTGGAACTTTTTCAGCTGAAAAGAAACTTTAAAAGCCTCCGAGACTGGAAAAGTATTTAGCGTTCCCAAAACAAAAAAAAAGGAAAGAAAGGCAGAGGGAATGCAGAGCTAAAGGGGAAAAACTTCCAGCTCTTCAAACTACACTTATCAGTAGCTATGAGTCATATCATATGTCTTTCTAGCCAGAGAGCTGCCGGTTCTGGGATGCCCTGATGTCTCAGTCTACTGGTAAATCACATGACTCCTTTGAGCATATAAAACGAAACAAAAGGGTGTCTCCGGTGGCGTAGCCAGTAAAGAGCACTGTACACAAGCTCAGGGCGAATCCGGCAGCACGACCTTTATCGCATGTCTCTCCTCCTCTCTCGCTCCCATTCTTCCTGTCTCTACACTGCGCTGTCCAATAAAGCTGAAAAGACCTAAAAATATAACTTCAAAAATATAATAAAATAGAAAATATACTCAAAATCCATAGAAAAAATACAAGCGTTTGCCCATATACAGATTTTGTAAGAATATATTCAATGGGAAATCTCTTTAAAAAAATTAAAAAAAATGTTTTGTGTAAAATAAGTGACTCCATCCTCTGTCACTAAAAGCTTAGCAGGAAGTAGCCAAAACAAACATACAAAGACTAAACGAACTAAGAACAGTAGCATTTCTTATCGTTGGTTAGATCGCTCTTAGAGATCTTAGTGACCAGTCTCTCAGGATGATGGAGATGAACGCTCTTGCACAGGCAGATTTCGTTCAGAAATAGCGTGTGAAAAATACTGCAGCCATGATTTGACGCAATAAAGATGTCAATAATGTTTATGCATCATTTTCCCAGCATCCCCTTTTTATCTGCTACCCACCATAAACAGCCAGGTTCTTCCACGTCAGGGGAAGATTCGCTGTTTAAATAAAAGGACATAAATCAACTGAATGCAAACAAGTTCAAAGAATTTGCTCCAAAATTTCAGTCTTTCCGTGGAATACTACCTTAACACACCTTTGTCTACATTAGTTTAATTGTCCTTGATTTTGACAACTGTAACCAACTAATCCCTTTTGCACACAAAGCCCAGGGTTGACAGGAAATGTAACACTCCGCGTTAGACCCATCCACACCACATTATGGTCACAAGTAAGTCCTGGGTCCTCGCTGTTCAGACAAGTCAGCTGGCTAGCAGATACAACCATATACTGGTATGTTAACTCCTAGCCAAGTGATGTGCTCGAAATCTTGCAAATGCTTCCATGCAAAAAAACTGCCACAAAATGTTTTAAGTAATGTATTATTTGTTATTTAATGGGCCACCGTTACGTATTTACCTGTGACAACTAAGCAATGCTGAATCCTCTTCTTGTGTGAAGCTGTCAATCTAGCTAGCGAAAATGAAGCTAATTCCGAAGTTATTTGGTTCTAATACACATTCACATGAATAGCCTATGGTCTCATTAATATAAATGTTTTGGAACATTGTTTCTGCCCAAGTTAAAGACATGACAAGATCGAGGGTCGGTCAGATAACGGCGCTGCGTAGAGTAACCCGTGTCGCCCCTTTCACCCCGAAGCCGAAGCCATAAATCCCCGGCCGTGAGTAGGGTCGCGGACCTGGGTCAGATAACCCGTGTTGACCCATTCACGCCAACGTCAAACATGAGTTATACCTGGGTCGTTGCTTCGGTGTGAAAGGGGTATAATGCAGTCTGGTGCTGCATAATATAGCCAAGAGACCCATAGGCCCATTTCCCTTGCGACTAGGGGAGAAGTGAAAACAGACATATCCTAAGTCTAATATACAGGGCTAGCAGAACGTATGCCAGGCTGTCACCAGCATGTCTTAGTTCCCACTCTTTCCAGGTGAAATTGACCCTTTTACACAGCCGACAGGACACAGCCTACCAAGACATTTAGTGCATCAGCGCTGGAGCTGGCACACAAACACCAGTGGCTGCAGTAAAGACACAGAATTTCACACAATACCAAAGCAGTTTGCATACTTTCTCCTTAACACACTGGGTCCCACAGACGGTGGAAATTTCCCCTCATTATCCCCCCCACACTTAGCGGTGCTTTGTCAGGATGGGGAGGAGGCGTAGCGTGTGCGAGATGTAGAATTACTTCATTATTTCCAGTGCAATTATGCCGTAAACCAAGTGCTACATTGAGACCGCTTTTTGCCATAAAACTGTTGTAGGGATGAATTTCCCAAGCGCAGAGATTAAAAGACGAAAAGCTGAGGCATGGCTGTGCATGTACAACTATTTTACTTAGTTTCAGGAGAGGGTCGTTTATTTTCTAAAGAGAAACACTTGTTCTTAGTTACACAATCAAACAGTATATCTGCTTGTAATGTTGTTAAGACAGCGAAAGCTTGCAGCCCCTTAGTTTTTTCTTCATTACAGAAATGAATTTATCACATTGTTAGTGGCATTGTTCTATTGTTCTGTTCAACCTAAACAGTTACACAATGGAAAAACACTTGAATACTGATGCCCCTTGCCAATGGTGTACCTGACCATCGCAGGCTGGTGTTCGGTGTGTCACACAGAGTTCAGTGTGTCATGTGCAATGCCTCAGCGCAGCTGGTGCGAGTATTCTTATGTGATCCTTGTGGAAGGCCAGAGCTCATTAGCCTTTAATCTGTCTAACGAGGGCACCCAGGGAGAGCGCAGAGCGGGGGAGCGCAGTACTGTAAGTCCCATTATAATGCTAACTGGAAACACGTCCAAGCATGAATGAGCTGTAAATTGATCGCATTCATAGCCATTTTCTACATTTTCTGTGTCAGGCAAAAGAGTGCTTGTTCTGTCCAGGACAGAGAGCTACAAATCGCAACTGAAGTATCAGTACGTGTTGGGGGATAATAAATTAATGATAAATTTTATCCTCCATGCACTGTTGTTGCTTGCTATTATCACTTGTGATGGGCTTTCACAACATAGTAAGAGGAGAACTCGAAAGGGCTCCGTATACCACAAACAAATTTGAATTGGGCAGATTCGCAAAATGGCTGGTTTGCAACCAAAACAAAGGGTCGCATTTGGTTTTGATTTCCAGTGTGCGCAGGCTGGCCAGCTGAACTAGTCAAAAGTTTTGTACAGCCCCATTCATCACCCCCAATACGCCCTCGCCTGCAATTGGTCAACAATGATACGTCATTGGTGGTGTTTTGGGCCGCGTATTTCCAGTAAACTTCCTCTGCTCATTTCCAAGATGAATCAGTTCGAGGCTAGACTTGCTGAAGCTGTTTAACGATACGTCCACTCGTATGACCAAGTAAGCGGGGACTAGAAAGACGATTGATTGCAAACTCCTGGAGAGAAACCTCACAGAAGTTGAACGTCGACGATCCCAATTTGCGGAGCACAGCATAGAGAAAGCTGCCATTACCGTTTTCTTTGTTTTGGGCTGGTGTTTCTTTCCAGTTCCGTCATCACCTCCCACCGATTGATTGGTCGCTCCCCCATCTGGTGTGGAACGTCATTAAACTAACAGACCTCAAGTCTCATTTGCTCCCAGCACCATGTTCCTCAGCAGCTCAACAGCCTTTGCGAATCCGCAAAATTCGAATTAGTTTGAAGTATACTGAGCTCTTAAGGGAACGCTATGCCGCGCTGCTTTTCTAAAATGTAAAGGTCCATGTAAAACGCAACAGGATTGAAGCCGTGACTAGCCTTTAGTAAGGATCCAGACGTACGGAATCACCAGGAAAACTCTGGCATGAGGAGGGAAACTCCGAAGCCACAACCTGAGAATGACCCGGAGCGCACCGTGCCCTCGGCGTGCCAGCTGAGGAAACAGGGCGGGTAGGGGTCAGGCAAATGATGGCGCTGGGCGGGGGGGGGCGGGCGGGACAAGACTCAGACACCATGAATAATTTAACAGCAATACAGGGTAGAGGGTGGCGTCTGGGGGGTGATAGGCGGTCCCAGTGTGAGCTCTTTCAGGCCCGTCTCTCGCTGGCGAGCCTGCTGCTTCCTCCTGTCTGCCGCGCTCCGCTATCCGACAGCTGCTCCATCCAGCCAGAGCACTCCCTCAGGCGCTGTCACAGGTCACCCGCTGTTTTGTTTAGGACTCTTTTATGACGCACCTTTCACTTTCCCTCATTATGCAAGAGACCTCTGATGAAGCCTTGATAGCCCAAATGGCTCTTTAGAGGACAGTAAAAGATCCCTATGCCACACTTTCCAGGGGAACAGTTTCATTGATCCCATGAGTAATAAAAAACCCAGTAGCAGTGCCCCATACAGCAGGGAAACAAACAACAATGACACGTGCTAGCACTACAACAGATGCAATGTCACATTGCTTGTAATTACAGACGGCGCATCCGATTCTCCCCCGCCATCTAATAAATAGATGGTGGACTTTCTCTCCTCTCACAAGCCAGTTATAAACCATTTTGTGAAGGAGCATTGGCAGGTCAGACTGCACCATTCTGCACTTTGTTCCATTATGCAAAGGTTTGATTTTACTCTCTCAATAAACGACAAACATGCCAAGGGGCAGGTCAATCAATTTACCAAGCGTTTATCAAGTGCAGAAACACTTCTGTTCAGAGCAAAAATTCTGTGCCACAGAAAACGCTCTGTAATGCAAAAGACACAGCCTCCGTCCTTTCTAACCAGCTAACCGCATAGTGCCAGTCAATGAAAACAACACCCGTTTTAAAGAAAAAGTACCAACAGCCTCATACTAATAGCTGAGCAACAAAAACAAGAGCTGATTTAACAAAAACAAAAATCTGAATTGAGCAAAGACACACACAAAAAAAAAAAAAGTTCAAGGTGTGTAAAAGGAAGTGAGCGGGGCGTTTGGACGGAAGATTCCATCTCCGTGAGGTCATGCGCTCAGTTTTCAGCCCTCCGCCCCCCCCCCCCGTCTCACGTGCCACAATTTCACTGTGACAATGTTGCTGCCGGGAGACAAACGGCCGGAAGAAACCAAAGCTGGAAAACAAAAACAAAAAAAACTCAATAAAAAAAGAAAACAATGGGATTTGTGGTATCTGATGCCTCGGGGGCTTTAATAAAATGGGAGTTATTCTGGATTTAGGCTACGTTATCACACACTTAACCCCTTCAGCAAATTCCTACACAATCCTCAGCGGGCTCCTCCATCTGCTGCGAGGGAAAGAGGTCAGGATTTAAGTACATTTGTCCGTGAGGGCGTCCGAGCATTTAAGTAGACGCGGTTTGGCCGAGCCCCGCCTGTCGCAACTTCAAGACCTTCAATGCTTTAATCCGGTAAACTAATACTGCATTCTTAAGGGCATCGACAGCAGAGGGAAACGGTTCATTACAGTGAAGCACAAGGGGGGGGGGGGGGTACCCCATCCTCACCCCCAATCCATAATTCGCCCTTCCTGTATGTTAATCTGACAGGAGCCCATATGGGTTATCCCCGATTTGCAAGGGGGAGGGTAGGGGTGAGGCAGGGGCAATCGTGAGGAGCCAGATGTCAATGGAACGGGAAGGGGGAAGGACAGGGTAACTTATAAACTATTTATAAAAGGAATAAAATTTGAATGTGAATTGATGGTTGGATAGTTTGATCTTTTAACAAAACCATCTCTGTCATGCGACCTCCTATTTCCTTGAAGACAAGATACTTTTTCTTAAAGGGTAATTCCAATTGTAAAGCCGAGCGGAGCCGTTCTTTGAGTGACAAAAGTTGCAAAAAAACAAAAAAAACAAAAAAAAAACAGAATTACCATTTAATTCAAACTGAAAATCCATTGTGTTGACATTCATGAAAAATCCTGATGGGAATTAACATGAAACAGTATGTTTCACATAACACATTCTTTCTCCCACTCTTATTTTATGTAATATATAGATCTATACATCTATTTCCATTTCATTCGAGCAGTGCATAGCGGTTTCAACTAGCGTCTGAGAATACACTTGTGGAAATAAAATGGTGGGAAATTTAAGCAAGCACAAGAAAGAAGAAAGAGAATGGTAATTTGGCACATCTTTAGATAGTCTGCAATGATACCCTCTGGGTAGTAAACACAAGTTTGATGACTGAGAGGGGGAGCATGTAGGGAAAAGCTGGTATTGCTGCTTCAGTATTGTCGTCTGTGGCTCCAATAAATTCCATTCACGTGTGTGTGTGTGTGTGTGTGTGTGTGTGTGTGTGTGTGTGTGTGTGTGTGTGTGTGTGTGTGTGTGTGTGTGTGTGTGTGTGTGTGTGTGTGTGTGTTTATTCTTACCATGGTATAAGAACCATGTTCATGGACACAACAGATCAGGGCCGGCCGCAGGCATAAACATTGTTTTTTTTCTCCTTTTATTAATTTATTTATTTTTAATGTTGGAGAACTTTGGGGCTAAATTTTAAAGCCCCTACTTGACAGGTTAGCATGGCATTCTAAAGTTCTAGACGGAACACTCAGACTGTCCAAGCTCCCACGGCAACATCAGAAATTTGGACTGCGCTGTGCCACATGCGGTTTTAAATCTTTTCGCTGTGAGCATCTCCTCTCAATAGGTCAAGAAGAGCCAGGATTGAGGGAGCGCAAAACGACACAAAAGACCGAAGCCTTTTAAAGGAGGGGTGGCACCGCCTCCACACCCCTCTGCCTGCACCACAGCACATCCCCAGCAGCAACGTTCGCATGTCAATCCACGGCAGCAGGCCCGAGGCAGGGGAGGAGCTTGCCGTGACGGATATCGATCCCGAGGAACCGTTGTGTTTTTGTTTATTTACAACCTGACCCCTGTCACGCCCACCCAGTGCTCCTCCCTCTGGCCCCACCCAGCCTCTACCCCCTTTTTTTTTATTTCAGTCAATGTAGCCTCCATCTGCCCCGGGCTGGCTTAGCCAATGGCCCAGAATAGCGCACAGCAGGTGTGCAAGCCGCGTGTCCCAGAGCCCATCTCTCAGCCACTGGGCTTTGGAGCCGTGGTCCTAATCCCATTTCAGGAGAAATTCCCAGAACCCTTCAGGAGGTGAAGTGAGAAAGGGAGAGGGGTAGGGTAGATAGAAAGGAAGTGCAGCACTAAGAACATGCCCGTCCCCCTTTCACCTCCTCTTTGGTCTGACGCGCTCTTTAGCGCTCTTTCTTAAGCAAATCCATTCCCAAACCGTAGCAATGTCGAGGAGCGTCTATTCAAATTGAAATCTGTTTTCGTTCACATATTTGAGCAAATTTGAAACCCAGTTTTAACGTTGATACATTTGCGTAATATCTCAACCCCTGCACGCCGGCACACTTGAAAAGTTATTGCATTCACATTGTTAAAAGAGTGAGTTCGGTGTACTTCGGACGCTGAGCGTTTGTGAAAGCACCTGCCATTTATAATAGTCTCGTCACATTTTCAAAAATGCAACAAATTTTCCCCCCGGTTTTTTTTTTTTTGCAGACGGCATCACCGATTAAAGAAAATACTGTGAAAAGATATACGCCGAGAGCGCAGAGCAGGGAGACTCTGTCGGCGGGCCCTGCGCAGATAGCATCTGGGCTCCTGTCATAGGCTCAGCTGATGCGGGTGATAAACGTGCAGACAATAGAGCGTGTGTGTGGCAAGTGACGCATATGCCGGGACGGCGTGGGGGGGACACCCTCCTTCCCCCACGGCCACGTTCGGACACTCCGAAGTGAAAGGCCGAGGGATGGAAGAGTCCCTGGAGCCTCAGAGCAGACTGCCTAACGGCCTCCTTCACCGCACAAAACAAAACCAATCTATTTTCTGTTTTTCCCCCATCATCCCCGTGGGAAAAGCAGCAATTTCAGTTTTGAAGTAGGTACGAATGTAACGCATCGCAAACTGCGCTGATCTAGTAAGACAAAAAAAAACATACAACGGTGCGGAAATGCAACGCGAGGTCAAAATGACTTTCAATGACTGAGGCGAAATGCTTCAACCAATTTCCGCCATGGTCCTGCTGCCAGAAAGCGCAAGAGAAGTGGAGATCTCAAGTCGTACAACAGCAATTACATTTTGACAGTACACAGCACTGTGTAAGTGACTGGGAGAGAAGGATGTTGACAGTGCTGGCAATACAAAAGAAGAAGGTTTCAATTTCCCTGGAGCGAGCTCATTAGTAAGAGATCATCAACTGAAGGATGGTAATTGTGGATTAATCCAAGAAGACTGATTTCCCTATAGCTACACACATAGCTTAGCGCCACTGTCCGTCTGCCTAGATCATTTTGTCTACTGCTCGCATGCCTTAATGTCAAATAGCCTATCCTTCAGAGCACTCTGTGACTAGAGCCAATGTTTGGACACTTCAAAATGCAAAAATTAAGCAATGGGGTGTCTGGGTGGCATAGCCTGCAGAGCACTATCCACTCACTGCGAGCCGTGACGTCTGCGGTTCAGATCCGACCGAGCGACCTAACCTTTGTCACGTCTTTCCCTCTCTCTCGCTTCCTTTCTTCACGTCTCTCTACACTGTGCTGTCCAATAAAGCTGAAAAGCCCTAAAAATTTTACTAAAAAATACACATATAAATTAAGTAATAAGTGTGAGCACTCACTGCTTCGATTGGCCTTGACCTTAGCCAGCAGTTTCTGAGCGGAGGGCAGGTCTCCGTTCTTGACCGCTTGGAAGAGGTCCTGCTCCTTGCCCATGGTCCTAGTGTCTTGGTCAGAGATCCGCCAGTCTTGGTCGCATGTGTTCAGGCACCGAGCTACACGGTCCTGCCGTAGATCAACGACATCAACCTGCCCGGGGGCCCACCCGCCTTCTTACACTTGAGGGGGTTGACTGACGCAGGCAGGCCAAAGGCCAGATACGGTTGTCCGTGGCAGACCGACGAGCGAACTGGAGCGAACCAGCGAGCACAGCCTCACATCGACCGCAGAACAATTCTTCCTTCCATTTTGAAATGCGTGCCGCAGGTGCCAAAAAAGTAAACAAAAGAGCCGCAGTTTTGGGAACAAAGCCCTTTATTGGGAGCCTGTGGGGTCTTGTTCAGCTTCAGAGTCCTATGCAGCACAGCAGAACCTGCAGAGGAAAGATGAATATGCACTCAATTCCCCACAGTAAGGTACATCATTACAACTAGCACAGTACCAGCTACTGTGAAGTGCATCAATCATCGAATGTCTGTCAGTAGGCCTACATAATGCGCAATATAATGTGGTGACCCAATAACCAATAATACACAGATCAGAAAGATTATATCCCTTGATTAAAATCTGCATGAGATCATTAAGAAACCTTGCCATGCCAAACCAAACCTTGCATCAATGTATGGACAAGTTCTCAGCAGTTTTTTTTTGTCGTTGTTTTTTTTATTTTTTTTATTACTATTATTATGAACAACACACGTTCATCCTGGTTACCTGGTCTGATTCATAATATACAAAGAAATGAATAAACCTTTTAAGGGGCAAATGGCCAGGATTTAAAATACCGTTTTCTTTTTTGTACTGCAGAATGCCCAGTGAAGTAACCGGTTCCCTCATTTGTTCGTCCTAGGTCATTGCAAACAAAGTTCACAAGAATAATATCCTGTAGAAATGTTTTTTTTTTTTTTTCCAGTTTCCCCTAGACTGTCAGATGCTGTTTTCATAGCAGATCAAAGATGAAAGAATGTTCCAAAAAACATCACAGCACCAATGAGGTTTTCTGAGGAAACGGAACCTCCATTACAACGTATTAAAAACAGGACTGTTACACCATGTACGTATGGGATACTAACAGCACTTTTTGGGTTTCCTGCACTTCGCCTGTTGAAACACACACCATTGAGTGCACTGGACAACACAGAGTTTGTTTTGAAGACTGAACAGGGCCTATTAAATATAAGACAGCAGTGCACTTAAAAGGGGCTGTTGATAGTGTCTATATAGAGCTGTTTTTGTAACGTTCCATAACCACGTTACATAACCTGTCAGTGTCTCTACCCACACCCATAAAGGAATACTGAGTGTGTAGCTATATCTTGGCATATCATTTCCGAACAGTGTGCAATACTATTTTAGCGCACTATGGCGTAATTCAAATAACTGTGGAGTGCGTATGGAGGTAGCTGATATTAACTCTTGAAGGGATTGAAATAATACGGTACCGTCCTGCATTAATTACGACAATGATGTGGTCCGCCTTAGCCATCAACCATTAATGTTAGTAGTGTACTGGGTTACTCAGGAACAAGATCACATTTAAGGCAAAGTAGAATACCATGAGGCATGCAAAACCATATTATTGGATAGGGAAGTAGAGAGACGGGATCTTAATTTTACCTCGGTGTTATAACGTAACAGATTTTAATTGATTAGAAATACGCAGATTTCATAATTAAATTAAAACCTCTAAAACATGTAGCCAACGTCTACTCTAGTTTGCAATATGTCAATATGTAAATTGAAATTGTCGGCATCACCTGTAGCAGGTTCTAACACATCAATGGTCCGCAATGCATAGTTAGTAAAATAGGGACTAAGACGAAACTAGATGTAATATGTTCCTCGGCTTAAGTTTAAGACTGACAATGATAGCGGTGTAACGTAAGCTGAACCGTAGATGCTCTAACAGTGACTTGGTTGGTTAAGTATTTCTCACTGGCTTCTTGATAAGTCCCATCATAACCCAATGGAGTCCAATTGCAGTTGGCGCTTTCGTTACGAGCTAAAGTTAGCTGAAGACTTTAGTAAAGTAACTTAGCAAGCTAATGTCGAATGATAAACGGTCGACAATAAGCAGATAGACTAACGTATGAAAACTATTGTCACATTGGCTAGCGAGCCAAGTTACGAACACATGGGAAATGGTAAACTATAACGTTAGGCCTGTATAAACCTAGTTAGCTAACACTTAAATATCCATACAAGTTATCTAGCTAACTTAGGACTCGCAAGTTTATTTCTAACGTTATAATCATAATGGCTTGTGTATACGTTAACTAGTGAGTTATGCTAGCTAGTCAATGTTATCCAACAGTAGCCAAATCTACAAAAATAGCTAACGGTAGTCAGTATCCAGCGTAAATTCAAAATAACGTCAGTAACGTTATAACATCCCATTATATTGACAATTAGTTCAAAGTAACCATAGCTAGCTAACTATCATAGCTAGCTATCTAGAACATTCACAGTCCCATATGGTAATTACGTGCATGTTATATTGCTTCAAGTTCTTATTTCAAGTTAACGTTACAGTACAAGTGAAGTTTTAAGTTACGCGTTATGTGTAACTCAACTTATGCTCGACTCCACATTTCCAAGTCAATAATGTCCCGCATCTCACCTTGCTTGGACCGCTAACTAATTAGTTATCTAATATTAGTTCAGCACCAACAGCGTCGGTTTCCAGGTTATGTTATCTGGCTAAAGTTAGCTAAGAAACTAGCTAAGTTAACCTAGCGAGGAATACAGTACCTAGCAACCAAGATTGGACAATTCCATATATGTAGCGTTGGCTAGCTCAGTATCTACGTAGCTAGTTATCCAGCCCAGAAAGTTTGTACTTGAAACGTGGCTAACGTTAAACTCATTTCGGAAGGGGCATTGGTCTAGTTAACTAATGACTTGGAAGCAGCCTCACCTTTGTATGCGTTGAAGCATTTTTCCAAAACTCCTGAAGCAAACTGCTAGCTCTCGATTATGTTGTTAACCGTCAAGGTGGTCTCGTTCACCCAATCCAAGGAACTTGTTTATAATTCGCTGGCTAACATTAGCTGATTAGCTGGAGAGGTTTACAGTGAGTCCAAAAAAGCAGTTTCTAGTCCGATCGTCCAAATGCAACTCCACCAATACTGGCCGCAGGTGATAATACGCGCGTTTACAAAAGTATGTTAACAGGTTAAATATGTTCAGTGTCTCTCACTCTCCACTTTGGGGAGAAAAATTCTCAAGTCTGCTCAAGCTTCTGTATTGTCAGTTGGCCAAATATCGTCCAGTTGCGGAGCGCGGGTCCCTTTCTCTCCCACCGTATCGCCAGTCTTCAAGCTCCACCTTCCCTTTCTTCCAAGTAAGAAACGAAAAGCTTTGCTTTATTCTACGTTGTCCCGTCTGGGATGCAGTAAGTGAAGCGAGATTAAAGGTCGGATCATACAACACCGACCGAATCAAACGGACTTTTTCGTGACACGGTTACCTTGTGTTGGAATGATCTGTTTATTAGCTATATGTTGGCGACTGTAATTAACCAAGGAAGTTTGCGATGAGCTTGCAAGCCAAGTTAGCTAGATATCCAACGTTACCAACGTTCGGTGGAAAAAAATTTTTATCTGTCAAACCCATTTCTCCTTTTCAGCTTTTGGACAAAGCGAAATAGACTTTTAATAATGTAGGCTAGTAACGTTCGCCCTAACGTTAGTAACGACTGGACACGTTCTTGTGCAATCTCGTATTTTAGGTTTGCAGGCGTATTGTGTGTTGGTGACATCTGCTGGATTAAAGGAGTATAGCAGGGTATATATGGATTTTCTGTGGTTTACTGTATATCAGGGGCTTGCTCTCCTGAAGAGCCACAGTAGCATGTACTGGTACAGCGCTCTAATATCAGGATTGCAGTACTCTGTTATATTTTAATGTTATACTCAGCACGATTAGGTAAGGAAAGTTATTTTACAAATGGCTCTTTGTTTGGTTACATAATGCCACTGGGAGATGGGCCTTCATAGCAATATTGCGTCCCACTGACACAATGAATCTAGCCAGGCCTGCAAAACATTTGCAGGGATCAATGTTACACAGTACTTAATGTATTTAGCACTCACATACATAATAAGGCTGGCTGTATAACATGTAGATGTAGATCCATAGCTAGACAAAAGCTCTTAATACAGAATTGTTCCATAAAAGACCAATAATTGTATTTCATTACAGCGTATAAGATAAGGTGACCAAATTCCCATTTATTTGTTAATACATTTCTTGTGTCAAGAAACATCCTACCATACCATTATGACTAAAAGAGAAAAGACTCATACCTCAATGTGAAGGTTGCCTTAAAACTGTAAGCTTTTGACTTATTTTGGCAGTTGGTGTTTGCAGGAACTCTGGCATCCATTATCCAGTAGGCAATTACAGTCTGATGTCGTTTGCAGTGGGCTGGGGAAAACGGAGTAGCTAAAGGATGCTAATTGTGCTGTCTGTCTTGACTTTTAAACAACAACTGAGTAGCAGTTAATCTACCCATATCATTCATTAATCGAATCACACTGTAGCCTTAGCAGTCTACTCCTGTATTAGAGCATGTACATGGGATGCACCCTTTATTGTAACAAATTATCAAGTCAGGTTTGTTGTTACAGACCACTTCCCCTTGATAATGTCAGGACCATGAAAAGTCAAGGCTTACCTACAAACAGAATATGACACATACAAGGGTGTGTTCAAACAAATGGCCCCACACAAAGGAGTGCAAATATATCCTTTTCAAAAAGATCTTTAGGATAAAGGTATTGTTTCAAGAGAAACAATGAGTTCTATGATGTGAACTCTATGATCCAATGAAAACGAATGAAAGGACATCTAGTACAAAACAGGTCTGTGCTTTTGATTCCTTGCACCTGTCTCTGCAGGAGAGATAAGGACCCAGAGTGATCAAAGGTGGGAAGGTGATCCACCTCCAAACCTGAGTCTCCAAACAGATGCACAAACAGCTGCAGTCCTTTTTAATTGACTGACAGAGGCCTTTCATCTTGGTCTAAGAGTAATTACATATTACTGGTTACAATTTTTTTTTTGGGGGGGGGGGGGGCGGAGTGCAATGGACATGACAAACCTGATCTTGTAAAAGACAGCAACAGCAGTAGAACCCAGATCTTCTGAATGGAAAGTTTGAATTTCTATTCTATTCTGTGGATTGTCTTTCATTTAAAAAAAGTTTAGCTAAAAAATTCTGTCCCTAGTTTTCATGTTGCTACCATAACACACAATGTTTGAGTGTCCACAAAGTACCCCATTTTAGCCACACCCCTAAAACTGCAACCCGTAAATCAGATAGGTTATTCCTACAAAATAAATGGACAGTGGAAAACTTAACAGCTGTTAGTCTTTAATTAATTGCAAAATTTGTTGCTGGATTATATTAAAATCTTTAGGCATGTTATCAATTAGGGCTTAGCTAAACAAAAAGTTAACGGCACTGTAACACTTAGTTCAGTACCATAATATCTGATATTCTGTTAAAATTAGTTATGTAATCAATTTAAAAAAAGATATAAAATATTATACGTAAGTAAGTGTATACATTTGAAGTCAGAAGTTTACATACACTTAGGTTGAAGTCATTAAACTCATTTTTTCTTAATGATGTTCCAAACAGTTGATTGTGGTAAGCCTAAGGTTTGGCCTTACTTACCTCCTTACTAGTAACCTGGTTACCAACCCACCTTTACAATAGTACACCACTTATAAAGTATATGTACTATAACTTTAACACACGAAACAGGACTATTCCCAATATGACAGTATATGTATGTTGACATGGACTTTTCTATAAATTTCATCTTCCTTAGTTTATACAGCTGGATATATACTGAAGAAATTCAGGTTAAGTACCTTGCTCAAGGGTACAATGGCAGTGTCCTACCTGGGAATCAAACCTGCAACCTTTCGGTTACAAGGCCAGTTCCTTAACCATTATATTACACTGCCCTACTGTACCTTTAGTCTACCCTATTGTACCTTTCCTAATGTTTCCAACAAATAAACCCTATATGCTGCTCTACATTCTAAAATCCCCTAGAGCAAGACGGAAAAAATGATGGGTGATAAAGAGCATGGACACAACAAATATCCCTTTTCAAACATCAGATGAGGTCAAAGGGCCACAAATATATTTATTTATAAATTGTACCTTTATTTAAAGAGGTAGGTCAACTAAGTTCCCAGTTCCATTACATTACATTACATTATAGTCATTTGGCAGACGCTCTTATCCAGAGCGACGTACATCAGTGCATTTTCGAACTAGGAACAAGTGCGTTAAAACGACCCTAAAAGGTAAATACGAGTTCAAGTACCAGGCGTGGTCAGTTTGATTGATTTTTTTTTTTTTTTTTTTTGGGGGGGGGGTCCCCAAAATGCCAGGATGAAATACGGCAGCCACACCAAGTGTGATTTGGATCCAATTTAAGAAAGGGGAGGGAGTAATTATATTCCCTCGTTCCCTCGTTTATTCTCCCTTCCACCAAGGGTATAAAATGCAAGCTTCCAGCAAGAAGGGAATCCCACAATGCAATGCTCCACATGCAAAAAGTGGGTAGTCACATTTCAACTCTATGGTGTTGCACTTCCAAAATGGGGCAGTTCCATTCCATTTTTGTTTGTTTCTTGTCAATCCTCCCTTGCAGAGCACCTTTTAAGTTTGCTTGCTGCACGTAGCAAATTGCGTCACAAGGTAGCTCCCTCGAGGGAAGACAGCAAGGAAAGGGAGCGTGTTAAATTGGATTCGAATGCAGCCCTGGTCTTCCATCCAAGTACTAATCAAGTCCAACCCAGCTTAGTTTCAGCAGGGTGACATGAGAAGGGTACAGGGAAGGGGGTGGGGTGCTAGATGGCTCATCCTCTTAAAGAACTAAAAAAGTGTATGGATGGGCCCGATATTCTGGTTTAGAATCCAGACTGTGTCAGTGCCGACTGTAGATGCAACCCGTCAGGGTGACACATAATTATCTGAGGGTACGATTCAGTCGGTCAGGATAACCGTGCCTGTTCACTCATCAGCGACTCCCAATAGTAAATAGGCCACCCACAGTCTGCTTGCTCAAGCTGTACGTGATGTGTCTTTCCTCCAACTCATGTCTATGCAAGCTCAGCTTGTGAACTGGTGGGAAAAACATCAGTGGCTTGACATCACACGTTTAAAGTTAATTGCAGATGCTGCAGCAATGAGCGTGGCTCATGAATACAATTGGACATTTATCAAATTGATAGAAAAAGAGGAGACTGTATGAAGAGAACAGCAGGTTCCCAAACACTTATTGACTTGATTGTACACAACTTAAGTAGATGCTTAATGTGGATCATGAACCAATTAGGGCTGTTGGCTGTTCTGATGCTGTGACTTCACATACGAGTGCTCTTCACTCTTCCTCTTACTTTTTCTCAACACACACACACACACACACACCCTATGAAGTGTTGTCTGTTTCAATGAGCACAGAACTGCAAAACAGTGGGAATAACTTATGAAGGAGACTTCAATAATAATAGCGTAGTTGCATCTACCATGGCTCAAGCTGTACTAACAGTACACACACAACAGAGGGCACAATTTCCTCAGAGATATTTTTTATAAGCAAGGTTTTTTCTAACAGTGTTGTTTCTCTGAGTAAGATTGATGGCAGTTTTGTGACATCATCCCACACCTGACAAAGTGATGAGATTTGTCAGAAACAGCAGTGGACACAGTTCTGCAGGGTAGGACAAATCAGTAGCACCTGTACCGTAGACTTGCTGAGACCCCAACAATGCCTACTGTATAGTTTATTTTTGTAACAGTAAAGGATAATTTAAAGGCAGTCTATTTATTAAGTTTGTTCATGTTTCCCAAGAAGCTGAAACACTGTGCCCTTACCAGCATGTCAGATTAAGCATTCTGAATTAGGGACCGAAAGTTCTTCAATCACTCTTGAATCAATATTTTTGTGTTTGTTTTACAGAGGATACATTTTTTGCTCTGCAGATGGCCTTATTGTACTTTCAGCAATTATTTCACGTTCACACAAAGACTTGCAATCACAAAATATTCCAGGAACTGAAAATTCAGACTACAAAAGAATTTGATGACGCTTATTTCTGGAACCACATAGGGAGGCATATACAAACCACAACACAAACAGGACAGGGAGCAAGCTCCTCTTCCCTAGACAGATCCACTCCTCTTCCCTAGACAGATCCAGGGGTCCAGTGAATTGTCTTTATGTTAAGGTTGCTCTGACTGAAGAGATGTAAACATAATTAAGAAAAAGATCACGCCCTTCAGTAGTCTAGACACACTAATTTGTTGGAAGTTATGTTGCATAAATGCTGCTGAGGAGAAAGTAAGCAGCCTTTGTACTTGAGGCACGCCTTTGGATATTGTAATAGCCGTCAGCAGCTCTCATTGCCTGCAGTAGTGAAATAGAATGGATATTCCTTTTCAGGCAAATGCCGTTGTAGATAACGTCTCAATTGTTTTGTGACACCAGAAATACTTCTGCAGATTCAGTCAGAGAGTGTGCTGACGCAAACAAAAGGCGCTGGTTCTGTCATCTCATATCCTGTTGGGTTTCTGTGCCATTTATGTTACTGTCTCTTGTACAGTTTAATGACCTTGGAATTGTGCAGCCTCTCTAACAACTCCAACTCCAGCTTGTAGTCATAGCGGTAGTCGACTTCTCCCAAATCAGTCTTCTCAAAGTAATTTTCTGAGAATTTCCTGTGATCCCTTGTAAGGAAACCATATGCATTCACCTGGAAGTGGGCAGAACAGAAAGGTAAATTCAAGTATGACCTTCTCATAACAAGATATTACAAGTCCTCCTTTTAACCCCTATTTTCCGTCAGTGCCCAATTCGCACGTTAACGTATATGTTCATGTTTATCACTGCAACCTCCTGTATCGGGAGAGTGTAGACAAGCAGACGTTCTCCTGCGAATCATGTGGGGTTAGCCTTGCTACTTGACACTCTGCAGTACCAGCTAAGCTCACAAGGGCATTGAGTTAGAGGAGGACACTTCAGTGGTGCCTTCAGAGGAGGGTCACTGGTGCTCGATGAGACACAAACATGAAGATCATGTGCTCCCCTGAGGCTGCCGGTCACAGTCGGCACCGGTGCAATCCAGATGCCAAACCAGACCATAGGGCCCTTCTACCCTCTAGGACAGTGTCTTAACAGGATGACTTCGTTTTTTTAAATTTTTCTCTGATGTACCATAGCCACCTATAGGACAAGCCATCTAGCAGTCCCCAAATATGTTCTTAATTATTAGCTGGCCCTCATTCCAACTGAGATGGTATCTATTTGAATGAAAAACATTAGAAGTTAATTTAGATCAAATGTAATTCAAGACATCAATCATGTGCAATTATCTGAAAAGTATTTCTGAAGCCCTCAGAACCAGGAGTAAATACCACTGTTGTGCAGTAGTTTTTCACGTTGATACAAATATACCAAATAAACTTGAGATATTCTGACTTGTTTATATACTTTTACTACAAAGATGTACAAACATCTATTAAATCAATTTAGTGACTGATGTTGCATAATACTTGCTTGTCTGTGAATGTTGTAAGCCAGACCATGACACTGTTGTTCTGGATAGAGGTGTCTGCTAAATGAAAAGTTGTTCTGGATAGAGGTGTCTGCTAAATGAAAAGTTGTTCTGGATAGAGGTGTCTGCTAAATGAAAAGTTGTTCTGGATAGAGGTGTCTGCTAAATGAAAGGTTGTTCTGGATAGAGGTGTCTGCTAAATGAAAAGTTGTTCTGGATAGAGGTGTCTGCTAAATGAAAAGTTGTTCTGGATAGAGGTGTCTGCTAAATGAAAAGTTGTTCTGGGTAGAGGTGTCTGCTAAATGAATGTAACGTAATGTAATCACTGATTATGGATAAGCATATGGAATCAAATTCATCATCTGCCCTCACTGTGCCTGAGGTGCCTTGCATTGAATCAAAAGCGGAGAGAAAGTAAAGGACAGAAAAGATACGGCTCCTTACAATATCGCATGTGTGCACTGCCAAAAACAGGCTGAAGGCTCCACTGGTGGGTCGGAACATTTTCCAAGACTTTTCATTAAGGTGCCAGGATTTCAAGTACCTAGAACATCATATTCAAGGGTTCATTCAATCTTACTTATGCAATTATTGTGCTGTATTATATTTGTCCTCATGCCTCTGTAACTTTTGTTGGAACTTTTAAAACACTCAAAAGACCACCCTTGCTTTTCATAGCATTAGCTGTGAGCTGAATACTAATATGACCACAAAAATGAAGGGCATGTCCAGCATGTATACTCACAAATAGCTATGGCTAAAAGCTAACAGACAAGTATTATGAGAGAATTGACTTCCTGTAGCCATCGCGTTCTCACCTGTTCCTGATGTACCTCAGAAAGTCAGGGTGCATCACATGGTATTTGCTTTCATCAAAATGATCCAAGAAGTAAAATCTTTGCCTATAATCATGACACAAGGGATATTGTATGCAAAACCAGTAGTAATTTAAACATAAATTAAATGTTCTCAATTCAAGGGTGCACAGAAAGTAAACTAAGTTTTAGTCAAATGCTGAACTGACCAGAAAATCCTATTACTATTATACATGCATATAAACATTAATTATAGTCAAGAAAGTATGCAATACAGAATAATTAATTGAAGGTTCTGATTTGCTATCCATTCTTTATATTCATCTAAACATCATTCTTTCCAACAAATCCCCAATGTGTGTTACTGCACCATATCCCTACTTCCCTAAGACTCTGAGAGTAAAACAGCACTGTGAGATTCTTATGAGTTTACATATCAGTTCCAATTTTTTTCAGTGAGACTGGCTTTTTCCACAGCGGGTTAAATATATTCCCAATGCTTTTAGTGTAGTGGACTTCAATATTCACCATCATGGCCTGAGTTGCATTTCCTTTCTTTGCACAAGAGTTTTTTGTCCATGTTATTATAGTGATGGTCATATAGGAAGTGTATGGTCATAGAAACACCTAAGGCTAATTGTATTGGGCTATTTTCTTTCCTTTTTTGCCACGAAACACTTCACTGTGTCATACAATGTGTTATTCACACAATACTGTATATTTGTGAATAAATTATTGAAATCAATTCATAATATTGGGCCAGCCTTAGAAATGTCAGCTTTTTATTTGTTGCTCATAATAATACAAATGATTGATTATTTGTACCATACTGCAATGCATTTTACTCACCATAATTGTTTGTATTCTGTCCACAGAGCACTGGTATTCAGCATCAAAGCATGGAGGAAATGAAAATCCGTCAAGCCCACAGGAATTAGGACATACCTGATACCCTTTTAGGAGGGGAAAATAATGGACTAAGTGAGGTGGGTGTGTTTATTTTAAAACTTTCAACAGACTACATGGCACAGTGCCGATTACCTACTGTAACCCACTGAGTACCTATGTTTGAAATATGATTTTATGAAGAACATTATAAAAATGAAAACATTTAAAGTATAAACCTCCAAACATTTTGGAGGAGCCAATTTTAACCCTGTGAGACCCAGAAATGTATGTAATATGTTTGTTGTTGTAGGAGGCTTCTAATGAGGAATATGTTGAAAAATTATAATTTTTATATTTTGGTGTAAATTTATGAAAATTAATGTAAAAAGCGACTCGGTAGCATTATGCTCACCAGTAAGAACACTCATTGACACAGTTTTGTTGGATTTAAAACTCAGACCTTATAGTTTAAAAAAACACAGGCTGAACTTTTATTCTGATTTTAATCCTCAAATTATCATATGTTTTGTCTATATTGTATATGTCTCCATGTCGACCTATTCGGTGTGGTACAGAAGGAAGCAGCACAGTGGCGCTATTTGATCCCATTATTTGAATCCCATTATGTTGTAATGTTCATAAGGTTACATTGGTAACTTTTTAATCTGGTAACAGCAAACAACTGCTAAAGCAACTACACTAAGGTTTATTCATAGACTTTACATTCTAGTTTGAGACTGCCATCTGCTAGATCTTATATGAACATGTCAATTTGAGTTTCTTTTTCATTTGGAACCGTTACTTTTCTTTACATGCCGTATAAAATGGCTGCATGGGAAAAGAGCTGATAAATGTGCCTGAATTTGGCGTGAGCTTCCATAAGAACGGCGGGCTTTCACCTCGTCTGTTGGGATGTCCCTGAAGCCCATCTCCTGGATCATGTAGAGGGAGGCCATAATGCTGTTGGCTGTGTGGACGTACACAGAGGTTCTTATTCCCACATCCTCCTCATGGCCCTCAATTACTGCTCCATCCATCCTGCATGGAGAGGCGACTGGAAATGACTTCAGAGACAGTAACAAGCAAGAAACTAGCGCCATATTGTACAACTTTAACCACAGGGACATCATGTTGTGGGGGTCGGTCAGAGAACTAGACCTGTACAGGGTCCATCTGAGCCACCTCACAGAAATTCTAAGAACAGTACAATATTCCTTACACTATATGTGGCTTCCAACTTGCGATATATGACATATTGTCCATTCACCATTTTACTGAAGCAAGGCTGGATGAAGTGATTCACAGAGAGCATATGACAGCAGTGTCCGATCCAAGTGACACTAATGTCATATCCTTCAATGGATCACTTCATCCAGCTTTGCTTCAGTAAAATGGTGAATTGACAATATGTCAAATATCAGCAATGCAAGTGGATAATCGAAGCCACATATAGTGTAAAGAATATTGTACTGTTTTTAGAATTTCTGTGATGTGGCTCAGTCATTTATTTGGCTCGATATAAATTGTGGCACCTTCATATCAAGCCAAATAAATGACCATCTGAGCCACCTAACTGAGGTGTGAGGCACCGTCTGAATGGCACCTTCTGAACTGTGATCCTTTTCTCCCTGTCTGAATAAAGCAAAAAGGTCTGTCTGCTCTCCTTTTAAAAAAGTAGGCTAAAAGAATGTTAAGCTAACATTTTACTCCACAGTGCAAATTATAATTTAAATAAAATATAGGAGAATATAAAACTGATCAGACAAGTACAAACCCCAATAAGTTGGGACAGTATGTAAAATGCAAATAAAAGCAGAAAGCAGTGATTTGTCAATTCTCTTTTACATATATTTAATTGAAAACAGTACAAAGAAAAGATACGTAATGTTCTACCTTATCAACTTTATTGATTTTTGTAAATATACGCTAATTCCGAATTTGATGCCTGCAACACATTCCAAAAAAGTTGGGACAAGGGCAACATAAGACTGGGAAGGTTGTGGAATGTTCAAAAAACACCTGTTTGGAACATTCCACAGGTAAACAGGTGAATAGGTAACAGGTGATGGTATCATGACTGGGTATAAAAAGAGCATCCACGAAGGCTCCGGCATTTATGAGCAAGGATAGGTCGAGGTTCGCCACTTTGTGGAAAAACGGCGTGAGTCATTAGTCCAACAGTTTAACAACAATGTTTCTCAATGCACGATTGCAAGGAATTTTGGGATTTCACCATCTACAGTCCATAATATTATTAAAAGATTCAGAGAATCTGGAGAAATCTCTGTGCGTAAAGGGCAAGGCCGAAAACCAATATTGAATGCCCATGACCTTCGATCTCTCAGATGGCACTGCATTAAAATCGACATGTAATGAATATAACCACATGGGCTCTGGAATACTTCGGAAAACCATTGTCAGTAAACACAGTTCGTCGCTGCATCTACAAATGCAAGTTAAGACTCTACTACGCAAAGCGTAAGCCGTATATCAACAGCATCCAGAAACGCCGCCGACCTCTCTGGGCTCCAGCTCATCTGAGATGGACTGACACAAAGTAGAAACGTGTGCTATGGTCTGACGAGTCCACCTTTCAAATTGTTTTTGGAAATAATGGGCATTGTGTTCTCCGGGCCAGAGAGCAAAAGGACAGATCGTTACCAACGCAAGGTTCAAAAGCCAGCGTCTGTCATGGTATGGGGGTGTGTTAGTGCCCATGGCATGGGTAACTTGCACATCTGTGAAGGCACCATTAACACTGAAGGGTACATATGCATTTTGGAGCAACATATGCTGCCATCTAGATGACGTCCTTTTCAGGGACGTCCCAGCTTATTTCAGCAAGACAATGCCAAGCCACATTCTGCATGTGTTATAACAGCGTGGCTTCGTAGTCAGGGAGTGTGGGTGCTAGACTGGCCTGCCTGCAGGCCAGACCTGTCTCTCATTGAAAACGTGTCCCGCATTACGAATCGCAAAATACGACAATGGAAACCCCGAACTCTTGAGCAGCTGAAGTCTTATATCAAGCAAGAATGGGAAAAAAATTTGCTTTCAAAACTACAATAATCCTCCGTTCCCAAAAGATTACTGAGTGTTGTTAAAAGGAAAGGTGATGTAACGCAGCAGTAAACATGCATCTGTCCCAACTTTTTTGGGATGTGTTGCAGACATCAAATTTAGAATGAGTATATATTTACAAAAAACAAGAAAGTTGATTAGTTAAAACATTAAATATCTTGCCTTTGTACTGTTTTCAATTGAATACAGTTCAAAAAGGATTTGCAAACCATTGCTTTCTGTTTTTATTTACATTTTATACTGTCCAAACGTTTTTGGAATTGGAGTTTGTATACAGAAGACAAGGGAAGAGCACTTGATTTTTTTTCCTTCCTTCCGTAACCTAAAACACACTATCAAACTTTGTTCACCTAAACACATAGTCATGTGAATCAATCTCCTGGCCCATCTTGGAACTACTGAGAATCCCTCCATTGGCTACAACAGCGCAGCGGATACAGCCTTGCTCATGAGCTGAGGGAACTGGCAGGAATGGGGATTCCTTTGGTTTGGGGATCAGATCCACTACCTTCTTTAGCTCTGCGGGGAGAAAAACTCTGATCACATGGAACTTACTTCAAATGATACCCTGAAAAACTGAATCAAAGTACTTCATATCAAAGGTTCGATCATTGCATATAGGAAGATTACTGTGGAAGATGTCTCTTCTGTAAATTCACTCAATATCATACTTACCGTACTGGGTAATGAAACATGGCTGTATTTATGGTCTTCACATTAACAGATCGATCTTCTCCAACAAGCCAGTGATGAACACTCACCCTTGTACTTGTAACCCATGAAGCCAAAGGGATTGTTGAAGTGTACTAGTCTGTTCCACTCGCTGATATTGAGGTGATCTCTGTGCAGGAAGAGCTGAATATCGGGAATGAAAGCCTCCATAAACTCTGAGTCTTCTGAGTTCCTGAGGGAATCTTGACATATCTAAAATGGCAGCAGTGCCAGATAAGCAGTCAGTACAGCCGTTGATTCACTTAAGCTCATTTACAAGCTACATTACACATTTTATTTCAATTATCCTCAACAGTGAATGTAAAAAAACAGAAGTAGGTCTGTGTTGGCATAGCTGTGGAGATGCTGGTACATTATATGCTGGTACATTATTGCATCTGCTATGGAACTGTCCATTAAATAATACTGTACTGATATGATAAATAATACTGAACTGATATGATGTTTCAAAAACTGTGAATGTATCTATTCCATAATGACGTGTGATTAACTTACTAGGGAGCAAAGCAGATAAAGTACAGTCTAAAAACATAAAACACACTGTGATACTGGCTTTGTCTCAGTCAAACAGACAATAATCCTGATCTGGAACTGATCCCAGCTGCCACCTCAGGACTGCCACTTAGCTGCCGTTCATTTATTAATGTTAACGATTGACTGATTGACCATGTTGGCCATTAAAACACACATCCTGAGCCAGCCAGAGGAGGATGGGCTCGCCCTTTGAGTCTGGTTCCTCCCAAGGTTTCTTCCTATCTGTCCCAGCTCAGGAGTTTTTCCTTGCCACTGTCACCCTAGGCTTGCTCTTGTGGTGGTTTAGGCCATTGTAAAGTGCATTGTGACAAATGTATGTAAACTGCGCTATACAAATAGATTTGATTTGATTTGAACTGCATAGGATTCATGCTTCAGGGTGCCTGCTTACAAGATGTTTTGACTTTTCAAATGGGGAGAGAGCCTCTCTATAGGACTCTGATAAAGGACTCAACAAACAATGGGGCATTATTAGAGCATATATGGACTCAAAAAGTGGGCAAAGGCTCCTTGTTCATTGAATAGTTATCATAATCATGTGGTGTATGTCTGTCAGTCTGCACTGTCCTCTCCATCTTCCCATTGTTATGTTTCATGTTGCATGTGAGAAAGGAACAGGACCATGCAATGGTGTGTTGTATTATTAAAAGCATTTCTCACCATTTCTCTGGGTTGGGTATCCCGGAGATACACCTCTTGCAACATCCACAAAGGCATTTTATTGACATCGTATTTACTTAACTGAACTAAGGCATCATAAGATCCAACAAAGATTCCTTCAGTCCCACCAACAGTTTTTGCAGGAGTCAAATGCCTAGAAGGATGATAAGCAAAATACCTGTTATTCGGAACAATGTTCAAATAATTTGTACTTTCCTCACCACTGTTGCCCAAACCAACCTTAATCCTGACCCACAAATGAGCCACAATAATTTAAGTAATTCAGAAAATAACTTTGCTCATCCTTTATCACAGGGTAGGCAATCCTGGTCCTGAAGTGCAGGGGCCGGTCCTGGTTTTTGCTCCACCCAGAACCTATACTACATAACTGGATTAATTTTAATTCATCACGTTTAATGCATACAGCTGACCATGTGCTGACGACCCTCAGCATTTCACCATTCATCATTTTCAGGCTCAAACCTTTAATCATCCATCAAACTCTTGTGATCAAGCGCAGATGGAACAAAAACCCGAAACGGCAGCTGCACTACAGGACCAGGGTTGCTTACCCTTGCGCTATCGCTTCCACCTTATTAATGTCAAGTAGTTGCAGCCCATATTAAATAAGGCGTCATGCACTGTACTCAGACTGTACAGGTTTCTACTTTCTAAAGAAAGGCCATGCAATATATATGGTCTCCTTATCTTGAGATCACAAATTATTTTCTTGCGATCCCGACATAAGAAAAGTTGTTTTCTCTTGATAATGAGATAACCTCTAATCTGAATGCACAATTATTGTGTGTGACACACTGGCGAAAGCTATGCTACGTTGCAGTATGACAGATGAGCGCATTGGATTTTACTTTGACCATGGAATGGACTCAGATAGAAATTGCGTTGTGTTTATCAATAATAGACAACCGGGAGGTTTAATTTGACCTGGGAGTAGAAACAAGGGACTTTCAGAATGACATTATTATAACCACAATACAAGTAAATAAGGCGTATTTTGCTATTAGCTACGTCATAAAATATAACATAACATGGACAAGTTGGCATTGTGATTCAGAAGATGAATCCTCCTGTTTTTTTCTACTTCTGATATGCAAGTACATTTAATGTGAAAATGCACAGTGTGGGAAAATGCCTTTGTTTTTATGTAACGAAACTGTTGAAGAATATTTGAGTGGGAGGCTTTCCTAGCATTTCTCAAAGAAATGCTTAAAAATCTTCAATGTACATTTTCTGAATTAGAATGTTCGTCCCATCTTATCCTTAAAATTTTATATTCTTAAAATTGTGATGGTTTTAGTCCTGTTTAGTCATGCTTTCATCTGTTAATTATTGCATTTTTCTCAAATGTCTTGAATTTTATGTTTTATTTACGTTGCCTTTTCTAAATTTGTTTCTGTTTTTATTTGGAAAACTTCAATATGCATTATATCGAGCTGCAATTCACGTATGAAAGACGCTTTATAAATAAAGTGTATAGTAGATGAAAGTGTCACGTAAAACGATTTCTCCATGGAGGAGGAGAAGGAGAAGGCGAAGAACAAGAAAAAGAGTAGGCTAGTAGTATATATGAGGCATGCCACAAGCTGTAACTTGGCGGATGGCCATTAAGTATTAGTATTAATATTGACAATGGTGGTGTATGTATGCGACACAAATATGTATAATTTACTAGTTTTTTCAACATAAAAATAAATTTTCGATCAGTAAAACTCACCGAGTGCAGTATAACATTTCGATATTGGAATGTATTCTGTAACCCAGTAGACAAAGAGCTGAAGCGGTGAAAATTAAGATCCTTAAACGTCTCATTATCCAATCATAAGTGCTGCATTTATAAGCAAAAATAAATAAATAAAATCGGCATTTGTTTGTGTATACAACAAACTGAAACCGCCACAGTGGCCAATGGGCTCTTCCGTGTTTTTACTGTGTCAAACACGTCCAGCGCAGAGTTGCCATGTTTTTATCTTCCGCAAACTATATCCACATCTTCAAGTGACTGCGAAACCAGTTTTCAATATTTCTCCCAGTAACTAATTTAAAACCCAATAGGCTATCTAGCCTACTATTCGCCACATGCCCTTTTGTTATGAAACATACCTCAGGGACTTTAATTCCTATTACCTGGTCATTTTAAACTGGCAACCTTATTTTGTCCATAGTCTGGCGACTTGACAGGGAGTGGCTGAAACACCTTTCAATTGCATGCACTGCGCATTCGCAAACAAAACGACTCTACCTGACGGCAACAAGTCTAGGTTCACTTAGATCTGACCCATTACCTGTACATTTAGATTTCCACCTTTCATATTAGACATGCAAAACAAATGTTATTCACCTACAGTTAGGTTTACATGTCCTTATGATATGATAATATCATAATTTAAGACCGATTGTTGGAATGTGATTATTAGGCTATAGTGGACCCTGAACTGTTTCTACAAATACATCCACTGTACCAACAGTAGAGCTGTTGAACTGCATTACATTATTGTGTAGATTTCATGATTGCATTACAAATGAAGACGTTGCAAAAATTGCTGGCTTCGATATTTATTTTGATTGCATTAGGGTGATCAGATGTCCCGTTTTTTCCAGGACAGCCCCGTATTCCGGCCTTTCACGTCTCCCGACGTGAAATCTTGATCTGTCCCGTATTTCAATGAGTTTTCTGACTGCAATTGTCTTTATTGTAATTTCTCATTGCATTCTGTACATGGTACACACACTCACAAACACACACACATTTTGTAAATGGCCACTAGTCTGCTGTTTTATGTTGCCTTAAATGTCCTAGAGTCAACAGTAGTTTAAATAATGGTAGAGTTTCCCTTTATTTGTTTAATCTCCTGTTTGGAAGTTGTTGTTTATTATTCCTTTTGGAAAGGCTATGTAGTATAAGTTTGTATTTGAGTGAACCTAACTCTACGTTGTTACCCTTGTTGTCCTATAGGTGGCAGACTTGCTTTGTCTAATGTTCCGTACAGAGCGGAGATGAGAACTTCCGCTTTCACTATAGTTTTACAGCATGGGTTTTTAGCGCACTTATGGTGAAAGCATAAGAGAAAGTGTGACAAAGATAAGAACACGATCCCTTTATAAAGAGAATTTATTGTGATGTTTGTCAGAAATGGTGGATAGTAACATTTGAGAGAGGTCATCTGTGAAATATCAACCTGTCCTTAGCGGAGAACATTGTTTAAAATTTGTTAAAAATACCTCATCAAGAAATAATTATTTTTAACAAAACCATGTTGGCCACAATTATTGGCACCCCTGCATTTATATATAGAATAAAGTAATCATTTTTAATATTTGGTTGCATATCTTTTACATGCCATGACTTCCAGATGTCTGTGACCCAACAACATCAAAAGAAAATAAGATACAGATGTGCTCAAATTTGTTGGCACCCCTGGTAAAGATGAGTAAAAAGGGTTATAGAAAATTCACCGTTTGGTGAATTTGCTTAAGCTCACAGTGAGAAAATGAGAAAAATCCAACCTTTAATTGAAGTAAATTTATTCTGAGAAAGAAAATCCCTCATCAAGAAATAATTATTTTTAACAAAACCACGTTGGCCACAATTATTGGTACCCCTGCATTTATATATTGAATAAAGTAATAATTTTTTATATTTGGCTGCATATCTTTGCATGCCATGACATCCTGATGTCTGTGACCCAACAACATCAAAAGACTCTTGATATCTTATTTTCTGGTACTCTTACAAGCGATGCTATAACGTCTCTGCATTTGAATGGATCTCTATGGGAATTCTGGGGTGGGACTAGATTTAGCTGTAAAGTATGGTGGAACAGTATGGAATACATGGTTGGTAAAATGGCTCTAAGTCATCAAGGGTCTGAGGTATCAAACAAGCCTCAAACCATCACTCTGCTGCCAGATATGCAGTAGATATGGATGGATCACTTTAAGGGTTGTTTCTCCTGACAAATCTTCCTATTGAAATCTATGGAAAAATAAGTCAGGAGAAGAAACCATTCAAGTTATCCATCCATATCTACTGTATTTCTGGCAGCAAAGTGATGGTTTGAGGCTTGTTTGATACGTCAGACCCTTGATTACTTAAAGCCATTTAGCCAACCATGTGTTCCATACTGTTCCAGTGTAATTTACAGCTAAATCTAGTCCCACCCCCCAATTCCCATAGAGATCCATTCAAATGCAGAGACATTTAGTATCGCTTGTAAGAGTACCAGAAAATAAGATATCAAGAGTCTTTTGATGTTGTTGGGTCACAGACATCAGGAAGTCATGGCATGCAAAGATATGTGACCAAATATAAAAAAATATTACTTTATTCAATATATAAATGCAGGGGTACCAATAATTGTGGCCAACGTGGTTTTGTTAAAAATAATTATTTCTTGATGAGGGATTTTTTTTTCTCATAATAAATGAACGTCAATTAAAGGTTGGATTTTTCTAATTTTTTCAGTGTGACATTAAGCTAATTCACCAAACGTAGAATCTTTTCTAACGCTTTTTACCCGTCTTTACCAGGGGTACCAACAAATTTGAGCACGTCTGTCTCTTATTTTCTGGTATTCTTACAAGCGATACTATAACGTATCTGCATTCCAATGGATCTCTATGGGAATTGGGGGGTGGGACTAGATTTAGCTGTAAATTATGCTGGAACAGTATGGAATACATGGCTGGTAAAATGGCCGTAAGTCATCAAGGGTCTGAGGTATCAAACGAGCCTCAAACCATCACTTTGCTGCCAGATAAGCAGTCGATATGGATGGATCACTTTAAGGGTTGTTTCTCCTGACACATTTTCCTATTGAACTCTATGGAAAAATAAGTCAGTAGAAGAAACCTGGATGATTTGAATTGATTGTAAAACATAATCACTAAAAAATGTTTTAAAGTAAGTTTTAGTTAATGTCTATGGTCTAAATGAATGGGAAAGTTACTTCCGAAACCAGTGTAACGTAGTCACTTGAGTACTGTATGAGGAACTATTTTTAACTATGCAAAGCACGTTACCGTTGGCACTTTTCCATTGTATAAATATACAATGCATTAAACATAAACACAAGCAATTATTGAAAACTATCTGCTTTATTAAACTGCTCACTTACTGTTTTTTTTTGGTATTGATTGGGTTTTTAGAGTTCTTATACTGCTGGAAGATGTGTTACTGGGCTTTGAAGACCGTATTCATGTCATTAAGAAGGAGATTTACAAAAAAATATATTTTTTCACCAATGGAATTTTTCAAAAGGAAATTTTATTTCCCCATTTACACATTTGGAAAATTAAATACACTTCACAGTATAATTTAACACTTCAAAAAGGAAAAAAAATAAAATGTGATTTTACCGACATAGAATTGCCAAAATGGTGAGCTGTCGGTTGATTGCAGAGGCACAAAAATACAATCTATGCAATAAGAGGTGAGCAACCTGTGTACAAATTAAACTTGTGTGTTATCGGTTTGTTATAGGGCAGCAGTATCCATGAACAAAAAACTGCACTATAAGTGCTCTACACAGGTAGACAATGAAAAAACATTGCATGGGTTCAAGATAGCCCTGAGTGGGCATGGATTACACTCGACTGAAACACAGACTGCCCAGGTCATGCACCTCTCAGCCCACAGGAGAAATTCGTAGTAATGGCATATGCACATGTATGAATCATATGCATTTGCATGTACCGTAGGTTATGAGACACAGTCTATTGATTGTATGCCAATATAGAAAATGTTATGCGCACTAATACATTGATTAAAACTCTTTTTTAATGTTGGTGACAAATATCCAAATACAGATTCTTGAAGATGTCTCCCATATTAGTACACACAAACACATATACATATAACATTACATTTTATTATTTTATTTGGCACCTCTCACTCACTCAGTATGTCAGAATATCTTAGCTCACTGGCCTGAGAACAATCTAACGCAAAATCACACTTTGATTCCAGATTCTGGAAATATCCTATAAGTTTTACCCAGTATTTCATCACTCTGAAACTTAAGTGCATGATGATAGAACAACGCTGTCAGGTAATTATGTGAGTCTTCTTAAGTAGTGTGTTGCAAGTTAATGGTTCTCTTTTGGGGCATTATATGCTACTATTTTAAGACTATGATCTAATGTCCTGTTGTTCATGTAGATCATTATTTTAAAAAGCAGCGTTGATTTATCTGTGCTAATGTCCTGTTGTTCATGTAGATCATTATTTATTTAAAAAAGCAGTGTTGATTTATCTGTGCTAATGTCCTGTTGTTCATGTCGATCATTATTTATTTAAAAAAGCAGTGTTGATTTATCTGTGCTAATGTCCTGTTGTTCATGTAGATCATTATTTATTTTAAAAAGCAATGTTGATTTATCTGTGCTAATGTCCTGTTGTTCATGTAGATCATTATTTATTTTAAAAAGCAGTGTTGATTTATCTGTGCTAATGTCCTGTTGTTCATGTAGATCATTATTTATTTTAAAAAGCAGTGTTGATTTATCTGTGCTAATGTCCTGTTGTTCATGTCGATCATTATTTTTTTTTAAAAGCAATGTTGATTTATCTGTGCTAATGTCCTGTTGTTCATGTAGATCATTATTTATTTTAAAAAGCAGTGTTGATTTATCTGTGCTAATGTCCTGTTGTTCATGTAGATCATTATTTATTTAAAAAAGCAGTGTTGATTTATCTGTGCTAATGTCCTGTTGTTCATGTAGATCAATATTTATTTAAAAAAGCAGTGTTGATTTATTTGTGCTAATGTCCTGTTGTTCAGGTAGATCATTATTTATTTAAAAAAGCAGTGTTGATTTATCTGTGCTACTGTCCTGTTGTTCATATATATCATTATTTATTTAAAAAAGCAGTGTTGATTTATCTGTGCTATATCTTGAAAGAACGTTGCAGCTGTCTTAAAGGACCACTCATTTCATTAATTTTCATTATTATTCATCAATATTCATCCACTTAAGAGTCTAGGGATTCACCTTAAAGCTGGCAAAGCGGTCACAGGGCAATTATACTGCAGATTCCCAAATAATGGTGCTCATTTATCCTTTCAACATTTCATTTTTTCCTTTGCTTCCACTCCGATGACATATCACCTTTTTAGGAGGTACGAGTGCAGCACACAAACTAAGCCTTGAGCCCCGGACTTCATATGGCTGCTCTTCTGCTGAACTTGAGTTTGTTCGTGGCGGGCATGGGAGTGGGGACTTCTGATAAGTTGATCACGTGAGTAAGCCTTTAAACGATGACTGAACCATGAATCACTGTATGCTCAGCAACAGAATATTTGCACGGTCAAAAAGCACGTGAAATTTTCTAAATCCGCTAAAATAAAAAAAATCATTGCACTGCACTTGCACTTACTATCAAAATTTGAAAGTATTAAAAATATGTGTTGGTCTTGGCAGTCTACTTTTCCCTCATATTCGTACAGGTTCTTCTTGGGAAAATCACACTAACGTTTATCTCCATTCTTGTGGGAGTCCTCTTTTCCCTGGTAAAGTTTCATGATGTTGGTGTCATGCAGTTTCTTCCACGTTTTTATCTCCAGATTGTAGTCATGATTGATAAAAAAAATGACTTTCGTTTTTGCAGATCTGTCATAGTAGTAGTTGGGATATTTCGAGTGGTCCGCTGTAATGAATCCATAGGCATCCACCTGAAAATCAAGAAGAGGGACAATGAAAAAGGCCACTAGCAGAAAGATACTAAAAGGATTAGAAGCAGCAGTTAGACTTCTCAATTGCAGTTAATACGTCTTCCCTTCATTAATCATTAATAAGAGAATGATATTGCCTTACAATATCACAGGTGTGCAATGCCAGAAACAAGGTGAATGCTCCATTGGTTGGTCTGTAATATTTCCAGTGTTTTCCGTGAAGTTGTTTGGAGAGCATGAACCTGTGGACAGTCATAAAAGAACATTTTATTCTGGACCAGGGTGTCGCACCGATGCTTTGAGGTGTATTTATGCCCCTGTGCTCAGCACCAGGAGAAAAACTGCACTCACCTGATCCGAACATATCTGAGAAAGTCTGGGTGAAGAACGTAGAATCTCTTTACATCAAACTCACTAGGATAGTACGGCCCTGGCCTAGAAACAGAGAACAACATCGCTATAGTAAGTCAGTGCCAGAGGTACAGGTCATTACTTCTATCATTACTTCTACTACTTCTACAGATATTAAATTATTATATTAAAATAGCAGTTGGCATTTTTTAATTTCCATGCACTTCAAAAAACACCAATTTCACCATCGCTGCACAAGCCTGCACACTCACTTCACTAAAATTTGAGAGATTTTCAGGCAAATGTGTGCAACCTATGTCTGCCAGTGAAGCATAGCTAAAGTAGCCTACTCTTATTAAAATGTCTGTGGATGAAGTCCTTTACACTAGAAGTGAACAAGGTATGGGCCAGGTGCAGCACAAGTGTTGCAGTACACATCTAGTCTATATTTTTGGCTTGCTCAGTGGCACAGGAAAGTGTTTATGCACACACAGTGTATTCTTTAAAATGATGCATAAACTGTATATGAACTAATGAATGTTGAATGCCTAGTTCCCTCCTGTACCAGTGGAAAACAGCAGGTATTTTAATATTGAAGGACAATCTCTTGTTTTTTTTATTATTATGCTGGTGGAAAATAAACAAAATTCACACCTCATAAAACTTATACATTCCTCTGATTTTGTGGAGGGGTTGTAAATGATTTTGAAAATACACAACAAAAAAATGTATCAAATGACCTAGTGAAGCAACATTTTGTGAGCTGGATATAGGAAATAGAATGAATTCTAAACTTTAAACAAATTTTGATCTCAACATTTGAAAATTTTACATTTTAGGCATTTAGCAGACACTCTTATCAAAAGCAACTCAACGCTCTTTATATCCTCCTAAGACCCGGCAATTCATTTTTGTCCTTTATAAGGGAAGTGAGCTTTTGGTCTTCCCAAGAACCATGTATTCTACTATGCTGAAACACTACAAGGGATTTTCACTGCAACAAGTTTTTGTCATGCAGGACACTTGTATCAGTCAAAACATTTAGCGACTTAAATTTGTTTTCTGTCGGTCAGAGGGATATGCAATCTATTTGTACAGCTGGATGTGTACTTGGGTAAGTACCTTGCTTAAGGGTACAACAGCAGCACCCTATCTGCAAATCAAACCGTCAACCTTGGAGTTGCAAGACCAGTTCCCTAAACATGCTACACTACCACTCTGTGTCTGTGTAAAAGATAATGTGCACAGCTTTAAGACGGAAGATTCTGATTACTGAAAATGCGCTGATAGTTTGAATGAAGTTTTCCACTAATTTTTGCGCTTGCTGTTCAAAGCTTAGGGTGCTAATGAGCTAATGAGAGTCCTTTAAGTTAAAATGTTTATGGTGATTAAATTGGTTTTACTAATTTGACTGATTATTTCAATTATTTGACACGAAAAAAGAAAGCATTACCATGTGAAACAAAATATAATTTCTAATGTAGAGGATGTGTTCCAGTGATGTGTTTGTCCTCAGCAATTTCAAGTTCACTAGCTACCACAGCACTAGACATAGTTCCATCAGAAACTAAATCTATCCTCCAGGATACACAGATATACTTTGTTGAGTGCATGTAACATAGGAAATACTCAAATCAATGTCTGAAGGCAGCAATTTGTTTGGCAAAGTGATAATATGTTTGGGGCATCACATTCACGTGATCCCGGACAGAAATCTCAAAAGACTGGTGACCAAAATGACTTGGTACAGTACTCCCTCTGCTATACCCATTACCCACTATAAAACTTTGGAAACTTCCATTGTTCATTCTCTTATGTCCTCTGCCCATTCTGCATAAGGGCACCCACCCCCTTCGGGGAAAGGGAGAGATTAGGCCTACAGATGCAATGGAACACGCGGAGAGACACTCTCTCTCTCTCTCTCTCTCTCTCTCTGGTTATGTAGTCACAACCAACGGTTACTAAGTCTGTGTTCTGGCAAAGCTACCAAAACTGCATCCACCAAGGGATGAGTTTATTTCTTAGGTAGAATTTGCTATTGTTCTGCAACATAGCAACAAGCATGTAGGACAATTAGTGGGGCCTACAACATATTATAAATAATTAGTGATAAAATATATATATATAATTAGAAATATTAATAATTAAATTACTTATTTTAGAATTTATTTACAGAAATTATGACTGGGGAAATGACAACAGTATAAGATATTGTGAGGCGGTGGCCCGAGCACAGTTCCGCTCTGGGCCACTGCGGGGCTCCCACACATTGGTTTCTTGGAGTTAATTATCCCTCATGGAGTTCACCTGTGTTTGTTCTATATATAGTGCCTGGCTTGCCCATGTTCGGTGCAAACTTATTGCAGATTGCTTTAAGGGCATGGCCCTGTGGTTTTCTCTAGTGTGTAGGGGTGTACTAATCCGCAGAAGTTACCGCGTCGATCCTATCTGCGAGATTTAGGCACTGTTTAGGTTATTCTCTTAACTGAGTCTCTCTTAGCTCTGTGGAGGACTGTTTGCCCTCGTCTCCTTTGTCTGTCTCATCAGACCTGCTTTGCTGCGAGTGTCATTTTCTTAAGCACTCCGCTCTCATTTCTTATTAGACTTTCTGTTTTGGCATTCTATGCATATATGCTGCGGCGGTGTTTCCTTTCTTACATTTATAGACCGCTGACAGTAGATTCAGCGCTTATTTACAACTCTTTTATTATTTGTGTTTCCTCTGTCCCTTTCTATCGCTTGGTGATTTTTGTGGTTTTCCCTCTGGATTAACTTTTAGATCCCCTCTGTCCGCTTTTGCGTCCCTATCCCCACTCCCGTCACAGATATGTAGCCTATTGGAAAACATATTAAATCTGCTGGAACCCTATTGCACAGGTTTTTATTTATTTTCACTTTTTTAAAATTGGCATGCTTTCGGCATACTTTTAGAGGGCCATGTCAAGAATAATTGGTCAAATGGTGATATAGCAAACAATTGAAAACTCAAACTTTGAAAGCATAGAATTCATGTTTGAATTTTTTGAGAAACACTTAAACCATGAACAATGGGTCTAATTTAGATGTAGTTTTTGCATCACAAATTTTACCTTAATAAAAGACGCTTTGTAAAATTAGTAAAAAGCCAAAAGATGGCTTAACTGGGAGCCGATCAATTTGATCCATATTGGGCATGTCCATTGAAATGACTATTTCTAGACTGAACCAATTGGTTTGAACAATGATGCTGTTGTATTGATACTGATGTTGATTAAGCCAGGTATGGTGCATCTTCGTGTATATAACATATTAGAATGATGTCAATATCTTTAAAAAAAATAAAATTACACAACCTTTTAAGAAAAGGACATGCAATGGCTATAACATTGTCTCATGACCCATAGGTCCAATTGTATTGCCACAGTGAGTATTTCGATGTAATACAAATATACAAAATAATTAATTTCAAGATGCAGTTCAGAATGAAATACCCCTATGTAAAAGCACTTGTATATTTTCCATCATTTTGGTTATAAGCAAGGAGAAATATTTAAACAATGAAACTGAATGTTCTCTTGAAAAATTAGCTTCTTTTTTTTAGCAATGTTAACTTGCAAGAAAGTTAATAAGTAAATAAGATAATGTTCAATAATGTTTACATTGTAAAATGTTTAATTGAAGTATGCTTATAAGATAAAGCATTGCTTGTTATCTAAAGGATCTGAATGATAACTATGCCAATGATAACAACTGCTTCAGCTTTGTCACTGATTGTTCATCAACTTCTCAAAAGTCTTCACCTATAGTTGGATAGCCTAGCTGGCTAACTATAGAGCAGGCTGTTAAGACGCAGAGCTGCAAAACTAATTAGACTAAGTTGTTCACCAAGCTCTCTTCCTTCTTCACTCTTAATTAACCTGTGGAATGACACTATAAAACCGTACACATTTTTACAGTAATAAAAAATGTGAAATACCTTTGTTTACAGTATGCGTTCATTTTGCTTATTCGATAATTTGACGTAAGACACATTTTTAGTTTGGAGCGCCAGTTCAGGGATAGAGCCCATGAACTCATGAGTGAATAGTGTGTTGCCACCCTCACATCTCCTGAGTGTCTCCTTCATTGTGCTTCTACACTATTTTACCCTTTGTTCTATTTAGAGAGTGGAGAGGCTTTACCGAAAATTTCGAAATTGGCCACCAGGCACTTTCGTCTTCCTGAGAAGGCCCTGGAGCCAATAGAAATCCCTCAGACCCTCTGGTATAAAAACATACTTGATGCCCTTGAGAGGAAAGGGATAGAAAATAGGTGATTACAGCATTCGTGATAGTGTCTATGAACCAACTAGTTGTATCCACAGATACCAACTTGTATCTGTGGATACAAGTTCATATCATTAGAGGGATCAAATCCCTCATTAGAGGGATTTGAAACATTTGAAAATGAAGCAGCAAAGTTCCTCAGTCTAAAGGTAGCAACATAAACCTGCGTTATATCACTCAAGTGTGTACATGTATTCTCTTGAGTATACTTAATTTGTATTTCGACATGAAATACATTTACGCACTTATATTTTGCTTGTAGTTGGAAGCTGCATGACTAAAAGCGCGTGATAGAAATAGTAGGAATTTTGTCCGCTTAACCTGGGAAAAGCAAGTGGAAGCAATTATGACCAACATATTTTAGAAACTGATAAATACCAGAAGAGTACGGTGGCGTACTGTTTTTCATCAGGTAAAAACAAACCTATCTGTCAAAGGCCAGTAAACAGGATGATAGTGATCCCTGTATTTCACTGTCATTATTAGTACAGGCATGTCATACATCTGTAATAATGCAGACTTGCCTCCTGCTGAATTCTCACATTTCAGTTGGTGTACCTACCTGATCATTGGGGATGTTTTTAAAACCATACTTTTTTAGAGTATGAACCACAGAGGTCAGGGAATGGGCTGTGTGTACGTAGACTGAGGTCTTGTTTCCTACATCCTCTTCATAACCCTTGAGGACAGCACCATTCATTCTGCAGAAATGATAGGTCAGTGGTAAGTCATCACTGTTGGTTTTGGAATTGAGTTTCATTTTAATTGTTTTTTAATTAAACATGACTGTTTTTCTCAGAGTAACTTATAATGGCATCGTCCTGGATCATTTCTTTTCTTACACAATTTGCATTTATAAGTACAGATAAGACAAACCAGGCATTTCCTGGATAAGAAAAGCAGGCATTTGAAAAGTTGGCAGGCATATGGAAAGTTGCTTCTGCTAAACTAAAACAGAGGCTTAGTTGTGTATGAGAAGATAAAAGGTTACGAGGTGGGGGTCACAATAGTTACTGACCAATCATCAAATCTGAACATTAGTACAGTCAGAGACAGTAGTACTCTCAACTTCTGGTACAGTAGATTTGACCGTGCTTCATGTTAGCTCGTACGGAATCTCACTGGTGCACATTTAATTTCCTTTCCGTGACACAAGTCAGATGATTGAATTCCTCACAGCAGCAAAGCCCATGCAAACTAAACGATATGCGTCGTTGACATTACAACAAACGTTAAGCACTCACTTCTCCTTTTTATAATCTGTTTAAGTAAGTTTATGTTTTAAAATAAATAAAATGATCCATTGGGTTTCATTTAATTTTCTTGTGCCTGAGTTCAACAGAACGTTGTTAAGACAATTGTTCGCAGCCACTTGGCATATGGGAAGATTGTATTAAAATATATCAATCTAGAAATAACACACAATCAAAACCATTTTCACCTAAACACATAGTCATGGGAGTCAATTTCCTTTCCCATTTTTGAACCATTGAGAATCCCTCCAGTGCCTACAACAGCACAGCGGATACAGCCTTCTTTTTCAGTCAAGGGAACTGGCAGGAGCTGATAGTTCTTCAGGTCAGGGATCAGACTCACTGACTCCTGCACCACTGCAAATAAAAGGAACAATTTTGGTTTGGTTTAGTTTACAGCTTTTCTTTTGTCATACTAAGTTATACTCTTTTTTGTCTTCTGTTTATTACACACTGTCATCTAGCTGCTGCAAATCCTATTAATGTAAACATTGGCTGATTGACCATCTTGGTCATTAAAAACCTACACCCTGAGCTGACCAGAGGAGGATGGGTTCCCCTTTGAGTCTGATTCCTCCCATGGTTACTTCCTATCTGCCACCAGGGAGTTCTTCCTTGCCACTGTTGCCTTTGGCTTACTCTTATGGGGATTTAGGGTTATCTGTGATGCGTATTGTGACAATTGTTTGTGAAATGCGCTATATAAATTCTTGATTTGATACTGCTGTTGATATTTCCCTCTTTGAGCATAAAATATAAATTTCACAATATACTGTAGCAAGTATAGGTAAATAGTATATACAGTATATCTTCAATTAGTGATTAGTAGCTGTGCAAACTGGCTAAAGTTATATGACTGGTGTCTTGTGCATACTGTAATCAGATTCTAGATACCAATTGTAGTATGATGCCAGATGTGGTGGTTCCAGCATCTCAGAAATATAGCTGCCCTCTTGAGATTTTCAGACACTACAGTCTCTAGAGTTTACTGAGAATGGTGTGATAAACAAAAATATCCATTTAGCCACAGTTCTGTGACCGAAAGCACCTTGTTAATGAGAGGGGTCAGAGGTGAATGAGCAGAAATGTTCAGCTGTTGCAACTGTGACGTGAAGAAGGGCATCTGTGAAGGCACAATGCATTGAACCTTGAAGCGGATGGGCTACAGCAGCAGAAGACCACGCCGGGTTCCACTCCTGTCAGCTAAGAACAGGAAGATGAGGCTAAAGTGGGCACGTGATCACAGAAACTGGACGATTGAAGGCTGGAAAAATGTTGCCTGGTCTAACGAATCTCGATTTGTGCTGCAACGTACAGATGGTAGGGTCAGAATTTGGCGTAAACAGTATGAATCCATGGATCCATCCTGCCTTGTTTCAACGGTGCAGGCTGCTTGTGGCGGTGTAATGGTGTGGGAAATGCTTTCTTGGCACACATCAGGCTCCTTAAAGCAAAATTGAAGTTTGGTAGAACTTTGGGTTGTGTAGTTAACTGGCTATGAGATAAGTCCAAATGAGGGTGAAATATGTTGATTAGCTCATATGTTCATTATTTTTCTGAGAAAATTAAATGGCTTTTTTCTTGCTTTTTCGTATTTAATTTGGAACGTAGATCCAGTAGGTATGTTCTTGTGCAGCGTTATGCGCCGATGCATCAGAAACCACTCATTCGTCACTCAACGCTCAAATTTGCACGGAAGCAAGCGTTTCTGGTAGTAAACCAACCAACCTGCCGACATTTTGCTAGTCTTTTCTGGTAGCTTGCTAACAACATAGATATAGTAAATTATTTTAATTACACAAAAAATTGGTAAGAGGACTGGCTATTGTTTGTATTGACAGAATCCGCTTCGTTCGCATTCGTTTACGTGCTAGAAGTGTCATCTTGAGACCGTTTTAGCTGCGCTATAGAAGTGAATGGAGAGCGACAAATACCCTATTCTGGATTATCACCCCAGGGGAGCACAGAGCAACTAATGCACATATTTCACCACCATTTGGACTTATATCATGGCCAGGTAACTACACAACCCAAAGTTCTACCAAAGTTCAATTTTGCTTTAATACCTCCTGAGCATCATTTCAATGCCACAGCATGCCTAGGTATTGTTGCTGACCATGCACATCTCTTTATGGCCGCAGTCTACCCTTTCTAAAATGGATACTTCCAGCAGGATAATGTGCCATGTCACAAAGGATGCATCATCTCAAGCTGGTTCCGTGAACATGAGAATGACTTCACTTTACTCCAATGGCCTGCACAGTCCCAGATCTCAATCCAACAGAGCACCTTTGTTATGAGGTGGAATGGGAGGTTCGCAGCATGAATGTGAGGTGAAGAAATCTGCAGGAACTGCCTGATGCTATTGAGTCAGCAATGGAGAAAAATCCCTAAAGAATGTTTCCAGCACCTTGCTGAACCCAGGCCGCAAAGAATTCAGGAGGCTATTCTGGAGGCAAAAGTGTGCAGACATTTTACTGCAGATAATGTTTTAAACATAATTTTAAAAAATGTCTTTATCCTGAATGTTTTTTAATAATCATACATTTATAATAATAATTAACAAAAATAATCACACTAGAACAAATGCAAAAAACATTTGGAGAAATATCATTTAAAACAGAATATCTGGGACCTCAATAAATACACATTTTTTTCATTCACATTTCTTCTTTCTGTTCTCAGTCTTCTTCTGACAATATTACGGAGGAGTATCTCTCCTTCTCTCTCACCGCTGTAGTTGTAACCCATGAAGCCGAAGGGGTTGTTGAAGTGTGCCAGTCTGTTCCACACACTAAGGTTCAGGTGGTCCTTTTGCATGAAGAGCTGAATATCGGGAAGGAAGCTCTTCTTAAATTCTTGGTTTTTCGAGTTCCTGAGGGACTGTGCACATGTCTGAAATTCGGAGAGTGCAGTCAGAGTATAAACTACCTCTAATATTCTTCCTGTCTCCAGAAGTACAGTAGACTCCAAGTTCTTCACAGAACTACAAAAAGGTGCTTCTTTACCACCATGTAACAAGTGCTGTGTAAAGACAGAAAGAAAGTAAAGTTCTCACCGTATTTCTGGGATGTGGGTCTCTAAGGTACATGTCCTCAAAATCCCACTGAGGGGCTGTCTTGAAGCCATCTATATCCAAAGGTGCAAGAGGTGTTATGCTAGTAGTTAGATCTTTTTTGGTGCCTCCTGATGCAATAATTCCAGCTGATGTCCGGTAGACTTTATTCGTTGCGACTTTGCTCGTTAAGATTTTAGTAAAGCTGGGATTTGTTTTATTTGTAGGTATAATGCCTGTTAACATATTAGTTCCAGTGGTGAAAGATTTTTGTTTGTCATTAGGTATATATTTGGAGCTTTTAACTTGGGGCAAATTCTTAGTAAAATCTTGGTGTTTGTCTTCCATTTGTGCTGCTTTGTTGGTTTTATTTTGTGCAGTCCCAGATCCGGCTTTGCTGTTTGTCATCTTTCCCGTAGGCAAATGGTCACTAAATGGATCCCTCGATTTTCTGCTGAAAGTAAATTACATAACACCATTGGCAAATTGTATTTTTCATACAGAAAACATATTGAGATTTCCCCCAGTTAATATTATTCTATGCTAAGGTTCTTAAAGAAACTGACAGGTGTCTGCACAGTGTATTCTTGCATTAAAGATAATGAATTTAGCCAAATTAAATACATCCAATTACACAAAACTTCTGCATGTTCTTTGGATTTTAAAAAAAGCAGGGTCACACTGGTGTTCACAAACAGATTTCTTTACTTAAGAGTTCATGTTTACAGAAGTTCAGAAATAGGGATGCAAAAAAAAATGCATGCTAAAGGAAAGGCAGAAAAAGTCTACACTTTGTGGTCAAGCCAAACATTTGGGAAGGGGGCACAAAATACTGACACCTTTCTACAAAATTTTCATAACGGGTGTCCTAGCTTCCAGCATCAACTGGGGCGGTGCAGCACAATGGATGCTTTGAGCAGCACAATCCCAGCCTCAACTACAAAATCATTGAAACTGATGATCCCTTCTTACACCCCCGTCACCTGGAAACCCTTCTGCTGTTCATTCATGCCTTGAGTGAAGATGTACTTTATTCATTTAAAAAAGAATTTAATTTAATTCAGTTACAGCATAAATCTTTTTTTTTTTTAAAAGAAACATTTCTGTATTCCCATTTAGGAATCCCAATCTGTAATTGAAGTCTGTTCCTTCACTGTAAAATTCTCCATCAATTATGGGAGAGCTCACATGCGCGTGGCCATTCTCCAAAACACGCGCACAACTTACGTAGCTGGTATAGCTAAACTGCAGATGCCTGAGAAATCATAAGATGAGTGCTATGGTAGGCAATATCCTGCCACCTGCTGGATGTTCCTCATTTCAGCTCTGCATGCGAACACTAAATTTCCATTATGTAAACTAAAGGTGGGATCATGGCTACAATCCAGGTTCACTATGACAGCTCGTAACAAGAAAACAGATTTTTTTGCATTGATGCCATGCTTGAGTTGGCAAATAGACTACCACACTATACTACTGTTGCCACCACTACTCCTAATAATACATTCCTAATAATGCGCAGGGGTGTAAAAACGAGCTAAAAGATACACGGTATTTCAAGTGCCGATGCATTTAAAAAAGTATCTGTTTTAAAATGGACTAGAGCACAAGAGATAAAAGTATCATGCTGAAGAAAAAAAAATAAATTAATGGCAAAGGCCAATGTGATGTTGTCTTTTCCGGGTTTTAATATCACCAGTGAAAAAAACAATTTCTGGTAATGAGCATGTGTGACAGTGCTCTGCAGGCTACATCAACGAGACACCCCATGAACGGCAGTTTTATTCCAGACAACTTGATATTATTGTACCATAACACATATATTAGTGTAAAAGCATTAGGGTATATAAAAATAATGCTAACATAGTTATCATAACCAACATAAGTCATCAATATTCCGTTTTGCTCTGAAACAGCTTCTGTAGCTATAGGGAGCTCGGCTGTACTGATGGAGATGGAAGATCAGTGGGAGGCCTACTTGTCCTAATACCTCACCCCTTTCCCTATATTCAGCACAACTTGAGCTAGCCAGCTTGAACTACTTAGTCAGCTTCTTTTTTAATGTAAAGGCCACCATTACAGCTACCTACCTCAGCCAATGAAAAGCTGTCCAAACAAAGAATCAAAAGGCAAAATACGAGAATACCACACACACACACACACACACACACACACACACACACACACACACACACACACACACACACACACACACACACACACACACACACAAAAGTTGGATAACCTGCAATGAATGTTAACAGGAACATTGAATATCAAATTTAATATTTACTTTTGATGGACAGCCCACTAAGCAGACTCACAATAGTGTTTTGTTATGTTAACATACCCATACAAGCCCACATTCAGTGTTGGCAAAGTGTGAAGCAGGCACATTAACATTTGGAAAATGATTGACGAAAAATTTGTCTTATACAAGGTCGTCAGCAACCAATACCAAATACTACAGCCCTCTAAAAAAATACAACTAATTTGCTTTTACGTAATCATCTTAATTTATTTTATTTATTTATCTATTTCTGTTTTACCTTGTTTTATTATGTCTATTCTTTTCTTGTTATGTTCTGTATTTTATTTTGATTTTATGTTAAGCACTTTGAATTGCATTTTTTGCCTGAATTGTGTTATATAAATAAAGGTTGATTGATTGATTGATTGATAATTCAAAATCGAACAGAATAATAAGTGTTTATATCACAGTATTTATTCCCCCATTTCTTGCTCAGTTAATATTGTTGAAAACATGTGTAAGTTACTCTGTATGTTTTCCTAAAAACCTGTTAATAGGCCTACAATGCAATGTTTTGGTCTCTTCCGAATGATTTATACAGTGACCACTGAGGGGCCTCAGTTGTAGAATTCGTGTGGATTACATTCTAAAATTGAATAGCTATATGACCAGTTCCTAACTTGTGGGAAAGTATGATTCATGGTTTGTTTACAAATGAATCAACTTTCGTCACATGTCTATGGTTTATAATAATCTTTCGGGTAGGCTACTGACAAGCTCGGTCTGGCAAAAAAAAAAAAAAAAAACGCGCTGACGAGACGCTACTTTCCGAACATTGCTCGGTCATTTCATAGAAAACAATATAAGTGAACATTCTATTGTGTCAGTAAATAAGACATGCGATCACATATGCAGAAATTTTATATTCAGACTATATATTTCCTAGACATGCACGATAAGCGCCCCCTCATATGGGGTGAGGTCCTCTAACTATACAGCCTATTCTCCTGTTAACCTACGACTCAGGCACACATTGGACATCTTTAAAGTGAGCAAATTAGCAACCGTCCAAAATCATGACACTTTCTCCAGAGCTAAACGTTTCATTTTTAATTATAATAACAGACAATATAGACATAGGCAGACGGTCACAATGAAAACGATTGCATCTGCACAACTCTATTTCCCCATGTAACAGAATACAATATAGTTAACAATATAATAATAGCCTATAGTTAACCAACATAAGTCATCAATATTCAGTTTTGATCTGAATCATGTTCTGTATAGGCTATAACGTTGTGATATAATATTGACAATTATAAGTTAAATTGAAATAGCCTTGTCAGCAATACAATTATGAGCGCTCGCGCTAAACAGGTGTCGATATTTCACATCATCCAACAAAAGGGCTTGGGTAGGCTTACCTAAATTGAAGCAGCGGCAAATTTGTCCATATGAAGGCGTAAAGGAAGACACACACCACAACGGCAAGTGTCAGACGTAGAACTCTCCGGGGGATCATATCAGAAGAAAAAAATTACAAATAGTCTATATAGAAAGACACTTAATGAGTTCACTAGATTGACATATGTCCAAAAATCCGAATCAAAAATAAAATCCTGTAGTCTGAAATTCCCAGTATTTAACTGTTCCTCTGTATTCCAACCGAATAGGCTATTGTAGGGTCTACGTAATTCTCAAACTTTTTGCTAAGAAATATATTTAAGTGAGGCCTTTACATCTGTGCTTGTCTTATTAAAAGAGTGGGCATTTGTAAATACCCAGACTTTGTCAGCAATGAAAAGGCAGCGGCGAACGCACAACTCCACATTTACATGCTCATCTGACTCGTGTTCACACTTGTGGCCGGGAGCCCTGCCCTAAATACACTGAACCTGAAGAAACACGTTGACAGTCTTAGAGCAGATCAACGCGAGGTTACATTTATATATGGAGCCGAGACTCCATAGTTTGAACATTTTTTTGAAAATACAGCATAATGTAGAACTAAATAAACAGCCTATCCACAATACAATTTCTGTTTGATTTTCTATTGCATCTGATCCCCCTAGCAGTAGAGTATTCTGGGGGCAATTGTAACAAGGGTCAATTGTAACACAATTTTTTGTTACAATTGCCCCCAACCCTGAACACATGAAACTAGCTAGCTTGCTGGATAGAATCTCAGCTCTAGCTTGTTTCAGATTGGTGCAATTGTATGGTGTTGCAATTGCCCCCTGTTACAATTGCCCCCAGAATACTCTACTACCCTGTTCGATCTCAGTGACACAAGCCATGTTAATGATATAACAAACAAATAGTATACCACAATGGTGAAGATGGCAATGCCCCACCTGGGAATGTTGTGTGCCTTCTATACAGGCATTTAACCTGATGTTCTTCAGTAAAGTGTGCAGCCGTGTAAATGATTGTATATAAAGAATGTAAGCTGTGTAAATTGCCCTGGATAAGATTGTCTGCTAAATGTAATGTGACTTGAAGCATCAGCTTCAAAAAAGTAGGCTACTATCCAACCGATATGGCCATCTATGTTAGCTTTCGTACGTGAGATAGCATGTAACTATGTGTATCACTTTAAAATGTGACCAGCTTCTATGTATCTGTTCCAAAGGAAGTTTGTCATATTCATCATACAATCTTGGTGTAATTACATACATAATACTACTTGGGCAATTGCAAAAGTTGTGGTTGTTTAATGAAAAAGCTGAAAATTATACTGCTTGGTCATAATTAGATCAGAGCTTGGTGGAAAAGGTAGGGTGGTGCACAGGAAGTAATTTTGAGTTATATGTCTCCACGTTCAGATGGAAAAAAAAAAATAACCCCAATTGTCAGTAACAGAGAAACAGTAGTTTTTTTTGTCAATTGATGTTATATATGGTCACTGCCTTTTTTCTTTTATTTTCTTTTTTTGATAAGTAACAGCAGAGGGAAATAAACTTACAAACTATAATGGATTTTTAAATGTTTCGTGGCTTAAAATTAGCACCCCTGCCATATTTAATGTATGCTTATAATATTGGAAAAGATTGATGCCTGGATCTTTGATATAGCTGCATGAATGTAATCTAGTGTCATGCCACAGGGACTGCTGTGGCTCTTAATGAAATGAACATGAGCTGATTTCGAGGCACAGCTCTTTAGATCCTTGCTATATTTCAAAGGACGTCTGGAGAAAAAGACCAACTGGGTTTTTAGCACCAGCTCAGCCTTCACTCAATCTTCAAGCATAGAAAGGATGAACGATAGAAACGCTGACAGCCAATCAAAATCCATCAGAACTTACAGGGCATGCTTGTTGCCACTGTTTGCAGAACGTTATCGTTCATCAGTGTCGATGCTCACATCGTTATCATTCTTGGTGTGGACGGGCCTTTACACCTGTAATCCACCAAAATGCATGAATTCAGGTGCTTCTTTTTTCACCCTGCATTCATCATTTTAACTACACAGCAATCGCACTGGAGGACAGCAAGCACTTGGTTGACCAGAGGAACAGGTTTTTACTGAGAAGGTGAGACTACCTTTCTGACCAAGCTTCTCGCCAGTCAGTGTGTGAGAATATTTTCCGCTCTCTGCGCAACAGTTATTGGAATCAAGCCAGACAGATAGCAGAAAAACCGGCACAACTGGTTATACAAAAAGTAGGCTACTGAGAGATTTTACAACTAATCAAATACAAAGTGTGCTTTAACAGGGGGATATGTGTTTACTCTCCTGATACAACGGCTTGGCTGAATACTCAATTCTGATTGGTGTGCATTAAATTTCTGTAAACTGTGAAAGTTTAATCAATTAAGTTTTGTAAATTAATGCACCTCAACGATTTGATTTCAAACATGATTTGACAAATTATTATTATTATTATTATTTTAATATATTTGGAGAGAAAAATTATTGAGACATGGGAGGCAAACCAGGAGGCTGAAGCATTGCAGGAGGAACAAACAGAACTTGGGGAGAAACAAAAACTTGCAACAAAATCTTGGTACCGGACTGTGACCGAGGACAATTATTATTATTACAACACCACTAAGTGCTGGCAAAGCAATATCGACACAGCGCAAACAGATTATCCTTGTCAACTAGGCCTATATGTTTGTAGCCTTGTGACTCCCCAGCTTGTAGCTTTGAAATTAGTTTATGCTATTTGATCAACAGTCTTAAAAATCTGACAGTCAAAATTTGTAATAGCTAGCAAGCCAATGTTGCAATATCATACTTGCAACAGTGTTGATGATCTCCAAACACATCTCACATAAGGGATGCGTCCAGTTAATTCAAGCATGACTGTAGAGATAGCTAGTCCAGTAATAGCTTGTCAACATTTATACTTTAGCCTCTGTTTTGTATATAATTCAATAGTTGGCTAGATAGCCATCCATGCTAACAAACATGCTGTGAGACCATTTTAGCATTAGGCAGGCTAACGTGAGTTTCATGCACTTCTTCATCATTCATTTCATTGGTGAGTGCGGTGCTGGAGTGCAGAGATTGCTTAATTGATTTGTCACCTATGTGATGCATTTATTCAGTTTGGCTTGTAGGCTACACACCCTCCCCTTGGGACCTTTTCCAGATCCCAGTAAGAAATGTCATTTGTCAACTATTGACTGAAAGGGTGAGTCTAATCATGTGCATTAGACTGGGGGCAAATAGACAGTTTGTTCATTTCCATGTTCCTTTAGCACTTTTGTGAATTTATCTTTGACTGTGCAACTAGATTTTTTCCATAGTACCTGAACTCTGGGAGGGGAATGTGGAATGTCAGCATTCCATTAGTCCACATTGTTTTTTTTAGTTCACTTCCATTTTTCAGTGAAGTAAGTATCCTGACCGGAATACAATCTGTCAGGGACGATCCCGATAGAGGAACAATGTGTTCTGCCGAGACCTTGGCTATTGTAACGGTATCATTTGTTGAAGTTGGAATAATATCAAGCCGCTTTAGTGACCCTGTCTTTCAAAATAAAGCAGTATGTCTTCCTCTTAGATACTTACAGGAGCCTAATGTCTGCAGGAGCCTGTAGACTGTAACGTCTTCCAAGGGCCCTGTGGCGACAGATCCTGAGCAAGCCTGAGCACATATCATGAAACACTGACATGTTATTCAACACACCTCCAACAGCAGTTGAAATGAATATGAGTCAGAGTCTCTGATCATGTGAATTTTATTTAGTTGTTTATTTCTCAGGGACTATGCACAATAATAAACCACATAGACATATTTCCACAGATATGTCTACATGAGAGAGAAAACATGTAACATCAGTACATTATCACAACAGACAAGCACATGCAGTTGAAGTGGGATGTTTACATACACTTAGGTTGAAGTCATTAAAACTAATTTTTAACCACTCCACAGATTTCATGTTGGCAAACTATAGTGTTGGCAAGTCAGTTAGGACATCTTCTTCATGCACGACACAAGTAATTTTTCCAACAATTGTTTACAGAAAGATTATTTCACTTTTAATTCACTATATCACAATTCCAGTGGGTCAGAAGTTTACATACACTAAGTTGACTGTGCCTTTAAATTTTTAATATTTGGTCGTATATCCTTTGCATGCCATGACTTTCTGATGTCTGTGACCCAACAACATCAAAAGGCATTATTTTCTGGTATTATTTTCTTAATGACTTCAACCTAAGTGTATGTAAACTTCCGACTTCAACTGTAGCAATTGGAGACAAAAATAGCAGTTTGTTTTTTAGAAATTGTGCTGCGCCCTCCTTGTGGTTGCTACATCCAGGCCTTGCCAATAACAACTGGCATCATGCAAGGCTGTGTCTTTATCCAGTTCTTTGCAAGTGATTCTTGATGATGCCTTTGACACTCTTTAACATCTCAAGGCTTTGTGCAAAAACTAAAGTCTACCAACAACTCATCTATGACCTGTTTTCCGATGACTGTGGCCTGTTTGCGCATAGCGAAGGGCAGATTCAGTCACTTATTAGCAGCTTCCCTACTGCAGCACAACACTTTGGTCAATCTATCAGCATCGAGAAGACTCAAGTGCTGCACCAGCCTCCACCCAATCTGGAGCGTATCCAAACCGTTTTATCCATGTAGATGCTCAGAAATTTGTTTAGCCGTCTCTATGACCGAGTCTGGAATAGCCATGACATCACTCTTACCACCAAGTTAGCAGTCTACAGAGCCGTTGTCCTAAGCACACTGTTATATCCAGCTAAGAGTTCCACCAACTGGAGGCATTGATTGAGAAAAATCCTCCATATAAGCTGGATGGACAAAGTATCAAACCTGGAAGTGCTAACCAGCGGTCAGGGCTTTCTGTCCTTCACTGGAAAGTATTATTAAGAAGCGCCATCTACAGTGGGACAGACATGTAGTGAGGATGAGTGACTCTAGAATCCCCAAACAACTATTGTACGGAGAGCTTTCATATACAGTAGCATCAGACTCGGGAGACTGAGAAGATGCTACAAGGACTGCCTAAAGAGTTGCGACATAGATCCTGACATGCTAGAAGTGAAAGCAACAAACTGTTCTCGGTGGAGAATTTCTGTAAATAAGGGTATTGAATACTTTGAAACCAATGAGTCTTAGAGGCGGCTTTTAGCTTTTATGCCCCTAGGCTTTGGAACGCCTTACCAGGCAATATCAAAGAGGCAGAAACTCTTAACACTTTTAAGAAACTTCTTAAAACACACCTATTTAAACTTGCCTTCAGTTAGCTTGCCTTTTAATTTTAATTTTAATTTAAATTTAATTTTCTTACTTTTAGGCTACTGATGTGTGTTTTTTAAAATTATTTTTATTAGCATGTACTAGTCTAATGTATTTATCTTTAAGCTTATTTATCTTTTTAAAGCTGTTTTATCTTTTATTTATTTTATTATTATTATTATTATTATTTAATTTTATTTATTTTATTTATTTTCTTTCTTTTATTCTGTATAGTGGGGTGAAAGAAGAGGCCAGTAGGGCGCTCAACTTAAAAGTTTGACTAGGGACCGACGGGTTCGTCACTCTGCGGAGTGATTCAAACTGTGGAGGCTATATGCTGCTCCCACCCATGGGCAAATATACCTCGAAGGAGGGACAAAAGTCCTGCAGCGGAGCTGGCAGGTATATTATCACCCAGAGAGAGAGGCTGTACGGTGCGTAGCAGATGGCAGGTAGCAGGCTGTTTGTGGTAGGAGTGTTTGTTGGGGAGACACCAGTGTACAGAGAGACATCAGTGTACAGACACACCAGTGTACAGAAACCGGGGCTATCTATTCATGCACTGTAGCCTTTTATCTGTTTTTATCTTATTTCCTTTTATATTGTCTTGTAAATGTTCTATTGTCTTTTATGTCTATTTTTCTTCTATTGCTTTTGTTCTGTATTTTGTTTTTTATTGTTGTGAAGCACTTTGGGTTGCATTTTATATATGAAAGGTGCTATACAAATAAAGTTTATTATTAGAACATCCACCAGGCCCACACTCAATGGAAAAACCCTGACCTAGGTGCTCGTGCACAGTTTGTTTGTGACCGATGTGATCAACTGTGCGCCACTGCTGCCAGTCTCACAGCCCACTACCGTGCCTGCTATAGACTCCACCACCAATAGGCTTTTTTGAAACCGATGTGACTTCCATGTAACTGCACACCTTACACAGTGGTAGCAGCCAAGATATAGCAGCAAAACAGCACTACACAAAGTAGCCTATATATTATTAGGTTGCGTTAGTTTAAATTTGAAAGGCTTGTAAGTTGTACTGTTTTTTATTTAAAGAGGTAACCTAACTTCAGGCTGTCACAGAAAATAATGCTTGTACTTTTAGCCTATGTCCTTAACCATGTTGACAACCTGTTTTACTCTCTTTTTTATTTTTTTATTTTTTTTTATTGATATTTAAAATGTGGTACCACCACATGTGTGTGGTTGATTAGGCCTCAGTTGTTTGTTTTGAAAAGAACATGCTTGTGGGTTTGCTTACATTTAGATGCAGGCATGAATGGTTTTAACCAGTTTGATATATGGGCCATGGCTGCTGTTAATTCATGTGCAGCCTGCTGTCTGTTCTTTGCATGCTCATAAGATCATCAACATAACTACATCAACTAATCTTGAAGGCCCCAGTAATGATTTTATTCACAAAGCGGTCACAGGATTCCCCTACTCCTGACGATTATTGTGAGGGATTTATTAATATTTATTCATGTTGTAGTAAGGGGCCTATCAATGTGAACTCCTAAAAGAATAGAATAACTTTTATTTTCCTGTGAGGGAACTTCAGTTGTAGTTGCCGGCAATAAAAAAGAGATGGACCATGGGGCAGACCTACAAAACACAAACAAACATGTTAAATAAAGACATTAAATTGAATCAGATGTGTCACATTAAAGTGAAGATATGATTGGAGTGGAATACAGCAAGCGTATAAATTGAGCATCAAAAGCAATAACAGTTTGTCATCTGCACTTGCTGTCTTGAGATGTCGTTAAGCAGTCTAACAGCTGTAGGGACAAAGCTGTTTCTGGCTCTTTAGGCTTTGAGGGACAAGGACCTTTATCTTCGACCTGATGGAAGAGTAGCAAAAGGCTTGCAGCACTGACTGGACTGAACATTGATAGTGCTGCTCTCCTCAGTTAGAAACAAGACGTCTGGTGTTACATCATCCCTTTCTGCTTTAAAGTCATGTATGTCAAATCTACTGTAAAGGATGTGTAGGGATTCAGCAAACTAATGTAGTGATCATAATAAATGTAATGTAGTGAGATGTTCATGAGTGTACGTTCATGATTATTCCAGAGGGGTTTATCAATGTGCACCCGTGATGGAGTCAGGGGTTCATCAGTATAGTGAGGACTTCATAATGTACTCGCATAATGGATGGAGGGCATGTATGTATGCATGATTTATGTATGTACACTTATGAGTTCAGTAATTGTGCAGACAACCACCCTTTTTGAAATGACCTCCCTCTTTTGTAGTGAATTGTGGGGTCAGCACAATTACTGCACCATTATCGCCATCTTCTCTCCTATGACTTCCTCCACCACTTACCTTGAATTTACCCTGATGCTATCCGGTCTGACCCGCCCCTCTTCCTCTCCGCCAAATGTTTATGCTTTGTTAGCTAACACGCTGTCCTCTTTCTCGTGCCTAGTTTATTTGTGCCATACTCAATTCAAGGATTGTTTACATTTGCGAGGCTCATCTCAATGTTTTCCCAGATGACCAGCTGACCTATGAGCGAGCATGTTTATTTATGTGTACTTAGCTCCCTCATAGATAATGAATGGGACCTGATCACCCTTCGTGCACGTCCTTCCTCCCGTTTCAGCACCCAAGTGGTTGCTGGCTTTTTAAAGGAAGAGAGGGATGCTGCTGAAAGTAGCAGGAAGAGATGATGCAAACCAATAAGTAGGAGAAAGTGCATCAGAGAAGGTGTTCATTCTCCCAGGTACTGCCTACGTGACCAAAAATGAACACATACCATATGCTCTTGCAGTATGTTAGGATTGGCTTCACAAAATATGCGTCCCTGGATACCATATCTCACTCTGCAGACACAGAGCCGGTCGCTTATCCATTAGTGATACTGTGAGTCTAGAGGGGCTAGTTGACCTTCACTCCAAGAAATAATATGTACTCCACTGACACACAACTGCTGCAAATGGCCAGAAACTATATAAAAAGGAAGTAAAGGTAATACATAACTTTTCTCAATCATTCATAATGAAAAAACAAATTATAAAAACAATAGAGTGCTGATGTATCCAATACACACTTGCAGCCATAAAATAATCCTGTCTCACAGGTGCAGACTTTTATAATTAGCTAGACTGCTTCCCCTGGATCAGTACAGTTCCCTTATATACGGTTATTATACGACCTTGCTTCCAGTCATTTGCCATTCTCTGTAAAAATATCCTGGGCATTGAAAATTTTCTGTAACAACTTGAAGCAACAACTTTTTGTAACAACTTTTTTTGTGAAGCTCTCAACAAAGTAACGTTTTCTTCCTTTTAGTTCAATGCTCTTATATAATCTTCAAGATTATTTAAAGGGACAGTTCACATTGTGTTGTTTTTTTGTTCTTGTTCTGCCTGCTTCTGCTGCAGTCCAATGCTCTGTAGTACAGTCATTACTCTGAGGGACCCAACTGGCCCAGCTGATGCAGGCAGACTGCAGGCTCCCCACTGACCATAAGAGTGGTCCTTGCGTAATGAGGTAGGGTACTATCCTGCCATGTACAAGCTTCCTTATTTTTAGTAAGCATCACCTTTTAAGGAATTCATGTCGAAAACCAGTAATTATAATGAACGTGAAAATACACTTCATTCCTCATATATTTAGAAAAATATAGTCCATTGGTTCTGGATGATGATTCAAGTTTTTCATATCCGTTTTAGAAACTAATCATTATGACAAATCATGATATGCCCGACTGACTTTTGCATAAGCACTACAAACACCACTATACATTCACAGAGGTGTGCATGTGATGAGATGATTTAAGCTATTGAACGTCAAACATGGAGGAAACCAATAAAAAGAAAACATTGAACCATTGTCATCAAGCAATTCCTTCATGCCATTGCCACAGAGCATATTTCTGGGATGTTTATAGCCAGAAACACAGTCAAGCACAGTTTGAAAGAGATCGATGTGGTGACCACAAGTCATAACATGTTGCCAAGGCAAAGACATCATACACCCATTACCAGTATTTGTTCTCTTGATAACAAATATTAATCACATAAAGTCACATATTAGCCATATCATATCCCATCAGACACATGACAATACACTTGTTGCAAGATAAAATGTACAATTTATAATAACAGTGAAACATTTTTACAGGAGTAAAAACATGCTTTGAAGCTCATTGTCATGCACAAACTACAGTGTAGCTGCTTCAACGTATATGATAACATGTTGCTTGAACCACTGTATATTACCTGCTAGTGTATTTGCTAAACACAAATACATTTTTTAAATTGAATCTTTATTTATACAGGGTTTACTAAGCATGCATGCTCTTTTATAGCAACATCCTGTTAACACACCCCCACCCCCCACCCCCCACCACCCCCAGTTCGACCTAACCTGCATGTCTTTGGAGTGGGGGAGGAAAGCGGAGTACTTGGAGGAAAGCCACGCAGACACAGGGAGAACATGCAAACTCTACACAGAAAGGCCCCGGATATAGGTAAACAAATACATCCTTGACTTCAAGGAGCTGTGTCAAACACAAACAAAGAATAAATCCTAAAGCTATTTACCTTAGCTATTGACACAAATCCTCCAGGACCTGGGGCCAGACAAAATCCTCACACTGTAAGGAAGTTGCGGCTCTGTTGTGTAAAAACTGGACCCTTTCACAGTAAAACGAACAGTTACGGCTGTAACCATGTTTTATAAGTTCTGGATGACTATTATAGTCGTCAATATGGATGGTCTTCTGGGGCCAGATGCATCGAGACTTTTATACCAGAATTGTAATGGCACATGACCCCCGCGTAGTGATGTAATTCCTTCCATAAATGGGGGAGCGTCACTGTGGAAGTCCTTGGAACAATTTTCTCGCCCTTAAAAGGTCCCGAGTGACCATGATCCCTAATGGTCATCCGGAACTCTGGATATATACTGAAGCAATTCAGGTTAAGTACCTTGCTCAAGGGTACAACGGCAGTGTCCTACCTGGGAATCGAACCTGCAACCTTTCGGTTACAAGTCCAGTTCCTTAACCATTATACTACACTGCCGCCCATAACCGTTCATTCTACTTCAATCCTCCAACCATTAGGGTCGTCAATATGGATGACTTATACCCAAATTGTCAGGAGGGACTATCATCCTTACGTGGATGCCAAGGCTGCAGGTAAGATGGTTGCACCGACCATTGAGCCTGGCACCACATTGACGTGATAAAACCTCATAAATGTGCATGGGGACATCCACGTCACTGCTTCACAAATTTCTTTCAGAGGTACGCCTTCCAGGGCTGCCCATGAGGCAGCTGGTGGATCGGCCCTGGATATCAATAGGTGAGGGTTTAGTGTTAGCCTCATAGCCGTGGCTATTGCCTTCATTACCCATCGGGAGAGGCTTTGAACGAGAGCACTGTCCCTTTAGTCTTGCTGTAGCAGACAAAGTGTTGCCCTGTACATCTGAAGGAAGCAGTAGCTTCGATGTAGCATCGCAGCGCACACACTGGACATATCAGGTGTGCATCCCGCAGGTCCTTGCCTGGCAGGGGGGCGAAGCACAGCGAGCTCGATCGGCTGGTTGATGTGAAATGCCGAAACGATTTTGGGCAGGAACAATGGATTAGGCCGCAACGTGATTCCTGAGTCGGCTGGTCTCCACCTTAGACACCCTGCACCAAACGCATCTTGCTAATGCCATCGCTAGCAGAGATGCTGTTTTAAAAGAAAGCCACTTAAGGCTGATCGTCTCGAGAGGCTCATAGGGCTGAACCGTGAGCACTCGCAGCACCAAGGGGAGATCCCTGGAGGGAGCTACCAGTGACCTCGCAGGTCTCAGCCACCGGGCACCCTTCAGGAACCGGCTGACAAGGTAATGGCTCCCTGCATGCTTGTTATGTACCCAGACATGCCTGCTGAATAGGCAGCGGCATAGGTTTTCAGTGTACTGGCTGCTTTCCCGTTATCAAGTAAGGACTGTAAAAAGTCCAACAGTACAGGGATCGGACAGTGTACGGGGTCCGAGCCTTCTCTTAGTACCATGTGCTGAATAGCTGCCACATATACCCATAGGCCCTCCTCATCGAGGGGGCTCTGGAGTTGAGTAGCGTCCACTGGACGGGGGAGCCGCACTCCATTATCGACAGGTTGGGCTCCTCAGCGGCCATAGCCAGAGACTCATCATGTTTGGTCGAGGGCGCCAAACAGTGCCGCTCAGTTGTGATAACCAATCCTCCCGCACTGGAATTTTCCAGGGTGGATCGTAAACAAGGCAGAGGATCATGGGAAACCAAGGTTTCATTGGCCATCTGTGGGCTACCAGCAGGAGCTCATGGTGGCTCGTGCTGAGCCTGTGCAGAGTCGTATTGATCAGCGACGGGAGGAAATGCGTATATAAGGCCTTCCAGCCATTTGTGCGTTAATGTGTCTATACCCAGGGGACTCGAATACTCGTTTAGGGAGAACCACTGGCCAATGAGTAGACTCTTGAGAGGCGAACAGGTCTGTTTGAGCAAGACCGAAGCGCCGCCATATCTGCTCCTCCACCTCGGGGTGGAAACGCCATTCGAATGAATTAACGCCGAGATGAATCTCCTGGCGAGATAGTAGATCTGCTGTGCCGTTCCGAATACCTGGTAGGTGAATGGCACACACGGAGGTAAGTCTGGGAAGTGCCCATGTTAGCAGGCTCTGGGTCACTTCCAACGATCGGCGCGACATTAGATCGCCCTGATGATTTATGATGATGCGTTGTCCAACCTCACTATCACATGTTTGCCCCATAGTACGGGCAAGAAATGTCTCAGTGCTAGAAATACTGCTTGGAGTTCAAGCACGTTGATATTGCCAGACTGATTCAGTCGGGACCATAACCCCTGAGCTGGCAGACAGCCCCCCAACCTCCCAGTAAAGCGTCCATCGTAACGACCACGCATCGTGAAGGTATAACCCCCATCCGCACCCCTTCTTTCAGGTGGCTCACTCGTCGCCATAGGCGGAATAGCGGGCAAAATTAACCCGTTAACCTGATTCGGGTATGACGGTCCCACCTGGGGTGCAGCGACTTGGCGTTCAACCAGCATTGAAGTGGCCTGGCTGTCAGGAGTCTGAGAGGTACAACTGCTGAGGCAGCTGAGATTAGGCCCATAAACCTCTGAAAAGTCCTCCTTTCGAGGAACCGATTCACTCGGAACTGAGACACCGCGTCGAGCACAGTGATTATGTGACGGGGTGTCAGAGATGCCTTCATGCTTCTTGAAACGAGCAGCAGACCGATGTATTCGATTGACTGTATTGCAATCAGCTGGCTCTTGCCGTAATTGATGTTGATGTCCAACTTGACGACATGCTCCAATGTCTCAGCAGTGTGTAAAAAGCATCATACCGTACGATTGTGCGCATATCAGCCAATCGTCTAGGTATGGTATGATTCTCAGCCCCCTCAGACTGAGCGGCGATAGAACCGCGCTCATGCAGCGAGTAAGTACGCGTGGGGCTAGAGACAAACCGAACGGGAGGGCATTGAACTCGTATGCCCGACCTTGGAATGCCAATCGTAGGAACGATGATGCTCCACTCTGATAGGGATGTGGAAATGCGTATCTTTCAAATCCACAGCCGCGAACCAATCTCATGTTTGTACGGGGTGTATAATGTTCAAACATCCGGAGCATCAGGAAAGTGTATCGTTTTAGATATATATATTTAGGTCTCTCAGATCCGGTACCGTTCTCTTGTGAGAGCCTTCCAATTCACCAACTGGTGTCGGTGGCCTGACCGCCAGATGGACCTACGGGGGTTATGTCGTGAGTCCGATACCGTGCATGGGCAGATGGACGATGAAAAGCTCCCCTGCCATACAGTACCAGTCAAAAGTTTGGACACACCTACTCGTAAAGTTTTTTTTTCGTTATTTTTACTGTTTTCCACATTTTAGAATAGTAAAGACATCAACACTATCAGATAACACAAATGGAATTATACAAAGACCCAAAAAAAGTGTAAAACAAATAAAAAACATCTTATATTTTAGATTCTTCAAAGTAGCCACCCTTTGCCTTGATAACAGCTTTGCACATTCTACCTGGAAATAAGGTATCAAGAGTCTTTCGATATCCTTTTATACAGAGTCATGATAGCATCACCTGTTTACCTGTGGAATACCTGTTTACCACAGAAGTTGGTTGAGAGAATGGCAAGAATGTGCAAAGCCATTATCAAGGCAAAGGGTGGCTACTTTGAAGAATCTAAAATATAACACTTTTTTTTATTTGTTTGCATAATTTAATGTGTTATCTCATTGTTTTGATGACTTTACTATTCTAAAATGTGGAAAACAGTAAAAAAAACTTTAAAAAACCTATGAGTAGGTGTGTCCAAACTTTGGACTGGTACTGTGCATCCCTACTAACCATTAGTTGGGACCAGCGCACACCAAAATGTTGAGGGGGGGGGGGGGGGCATCTGCCGCTCCCTGTGTCTTTAGGCCTCTACAGGCAGTTCCATTGCCTGTCTGGATGCTTCAGTGAAAACCTGGCCGGGAACAACCAGCAGGTCCTTGATTGTTCTCTTTGTGGCATCTGGTAGGGGCGACTGAGCCAACCACACGACGCGGAGTCAAGGGACATTACTCAGCCTAACTGACGGGTCGCATCACTCAATGAGGTATCAACCTCTGCACTAAGCATCGTCTGCAACTGCGCAAGCATTAACCATGACAGCGAATTACCAATTTGCGCTGCTACATCTTACAGAGAAAATCGTCTGTTGCTCTGCATTGTGGCCTAGGGCAACGGGCGTCTGCCTGGACCGCCTCCTGCGGGGACACCACTAATGCCGCAATGGCAGGTGCCACCGAGGGCATTTAGTCCAGCCCATGGACTGCCGTGTCTGACTTGGACGCAAACGTCCTACAATTTTTGGTCATCCGATACATATCAGGGCGTGGCCAACCTTTATTAAGCTCTGCCAGAAAATCGTCCAATGCTGGCATGGCAAATCGTGCCCCCTAAGGGGGCTGTCAGTGAAACCTAGACGTCCCCGAAGTGCTAGCCTGAGGCATATCGCACACGCGTGCTAAGGCCGTGCAGAGAATGGTTTCTAGAGAGGCCGAGTATCCGAGCCTCCTCTCAACCCTCTGTGAGATTGGTCTGCTGTCTCGTACTGACTCTGACTAAAGTAGATAGAGCTGCTGTAGAAAGAGCGTCAAAACCATCACAATGAGCTGTTGCGCCACAGCGCGTAGTTGCGTACCTTCCGCGGATAGGTTGCCACCTTTGCCAGCCATGCTATTTTCCAGTGCAGGGGCCTCGGTGGAGTACCCTTACGCAACCTCTACTGCCGCTGGCGTTCTGCCCGAGGGAGGCATGTGCACAAGATTAGGAGTATAGCATTTTGCGTTATGACCAAAGAACACTTTCAAAGTCTTTTTTTATCAGAAGGATTTTGTGTTTGGCAGCATTATTTCACGATGACTGTTGTATACTGAAAATGCAGCAATGATTTAACTTAATTCTTTGAAATATCTAATGTTCTGGTGCTGTGATAAACTTTTGCATATAATATTCTCTGATTTGGCACTGGTATTTTTATTTTTCATACTTTATTACATTTTGAACCCAAAATGAGCAGTATAGCATTCTGTGTTAAGAGTTTTGCACATTGAAACTCTGTTGTGCAAAATGAGTCAAAGCAATCGTAAAAAAACTGTAGTAAATTATACATATTGACTTACCGATTATCTCTCTTAAAAATTCTTATTATGGATGCCACAGTTGACCTTTTCAGGTTTTGCTGCACAACCAGTGTTAGACCTCTGTTTACAACATGGTCGACAATAGTGGCTCTAATTTAATTTGACACAACTGCTCTTCTGCCTCCTTGGCCGCGACCACGACCGCGACCATGACCACGACCACGACCACGACCTTCGTTACCAACCTCAACCTCACCGACCTGCTCCATGTTGTCAGAAAATGCTATTCAGGTTTCTAAGCAGCCTTTTATGTAGTGGTGAAGAGATTATCAATTGTGTTGCAATGCTACTCACCTGGGCAAGGTTGTTGGAAGTACTGAGACATAACTACAAAGACCTGTTGAATTGATTTAGTGATCTGCATTTGTGGTAATAAGCATTTGAACATTGTTGTAATATTAGGTGGCTGTATTCTGAGAATGGAGCATATGATTTAGAGTTTGGCACTTTGTATTACAGTTTTTCTCAATTGCTTACACACTATTACCAGACTTATGAACTAAATATCCTAATGCATAATGCCATCTCCCAAAAGACACACCCATTTCCCAAAACTGTAAACCGTATTGACCTGTTTGCACACATGATTCAAATTAGTTGAACTTTTAGTGCAAAACTGTACACACAAATCCCCTTAATTATCATTGCCTGCACCTTGTGTTCATTCAGAAAGCACAAGCATTCGACATTGTTAACTCAGTCAGCAAAGATTGAACCACAAAATTGTTCACACACCAATCAGAACCTCCAATGCATAGATAAAAGGGCCCTGGGTTAGTTCATTTAGTTTTAGAACAATGGATCCAGGAAGGCAAGGAAGAGGAGGAGGAGGAGGAGGAAGAGGAAGAGGAAGAGGAAGAGGAAGAGGGAGAGGGAGAGGGAGAGGGAGAGGAAGAGGAAGAGGAAGAGGAAGAGGGAGAGGGAGGCGAAGAGGAAGAGGGAGAGGGAGGCGAAGACCGAGGAGACAAGTAGTGAGCGATGAAATTCGTGCCACTCTTGTTGACCATGTCCTTGTGCATGGCCTGTCAATGAGGGAGGCTGGGCAACGAGTGCAGCCGAACCTTAGCCGCTTCACTGTTGCCTCCATCATACGGACCTTCAGGCAGGAAAATAGGTAAGTATTTTATGTTCATACTGTACTCTACTTTAGATTGCTGTACTCTGAGCTCTTACAGTATTGTACAGCATGTATATATGTACTGTAGCTGTTTGCTCTATCGTTCTGTATGCATCTCAGTTACAGTACGTAATGTGGAGTTACGGTATGCTCCCATTTTGTCAAAAGGATGGTTTACAGTTACAGTATCCCATCCCACTTCTGTTTTTGCAGAACTGAGAGACGACCACCTGGTGGAGGCAGGAGAAGGCTGGTGTCCGAGGAGCAAGAGAGGGAAATGGTCAACATGGTCATTGCCAACAATGCAATTCGCCTGCGAGAGATTCAACAGCGGGTCATTGAGTATCAACAAGTCTTTCGAGGAATTGATGCCATTAGTATCTCAACAATTGACCGTATTCTGAGAAAAAGCCATCTGCGAATGAAACAGGCATATCGTGTCCCTTTTGAAAGAAACTCTGACAGAGTGAAATACCAGCATCAGGAATATGTGCAGGTATTTCCATACTGTATGAAGTATTTCAGTGTTACAATATATACAGTATTACTGTACTGTACAGTACAGCTGTCTATACTGTAGAACAAACTACATATATGATGGCCTACCATTTGCACCCTCTAGCAATGTGTTTTGGAGTAGTCATTTACAGTACTCTACTATATTTCATGTTTTTTGCAGGGAATCTTTGAAGTAGAAGGGCAACCTGTTCCTCACGAGATGATCTTTATTGATGAAGCGGGATTCGACCTGACTAAGAGAAGAAGGGAGAGGAACATAATTGGCCAACGGGCCATCGTGCATGTCCCTGGCCAGCGAGGAGGGAATATCACTGTGCGCCGCCATCAGCCACCGAGGGGTCCTCCACCGCCATGCCGTCCTTGGGCCATATAACACAATGCTTCTCCTTACTTTCCTTGATAGTCTGCGAGACCATATATATCAGTTAGAACAGAGGGAGCCAGCACAACTACAGCAGTCATTTGGGACAACGTAAGTTTCCATTGGGCTGCTCTAGTTCGTGACTGGTTCACTAATAACCCCAGGTTCAGCAATATCTTTCTACCAGCCCTTCCTCAACCCCATAGAGGAGTTTTTTTCGGCATGGCGGTGGAAGGTGTATGACAGAGGCCCCTACATTCGTGCTCACCTTCTCCAGGCCATGGAGGAGGCATGTTTAGACATAACAGTAGATGCATGCCAGGGGTGGATTAGGCATGTGAGGCGTTTTCCCCCCCGCTGCCTGGCAAGGGCCAATATAGCATGTGATGTAGATGAGGTTCTCTGGCCTGACCCAGTACCTTTTTCATCCCTTAACATTGTATTGATTGGAAGTTGTACTGTAGAATACATTATGAATAAAAAAAGTAAAACATTTTTGTCTATTGTGTTTATCATGTAAAGAGGTTTTGTGGGGGAGAATCAGAAGCAATATTATTCATCTTAGGTTTTTGTGGCAGTGTTATGAATTGATCTCCGCAGTGTCTAAGACTATGTTGTAGTGTGTGTGTTTTTCTGGACTATTGTGTGATGTGTGAAGGCAAAGTTTGGTTTTTTAGCAAGAGTAAATGGTTTTGAGTGGAGAGTTAGGGCGGCAGTGTAGTATAATGGTAAAGGAACTGGCCTTGTAACCGAAAGGTTGCAGGTTCGATTCCTAGGTAGGACACTGCCGTTGTACCCTTGAGCAAGGTACTTAACCTGAATCGCTTCAGTATATATCCAGCTGTATAAATGGATAATATGTAAAAAATGCTAAAAAGTTGTGTAAGTCGCTCTGGATAAGAGCGTCTGCTAAATGCCTGTAATGTAATGTAATGTAATGAGTTAGGTTTTGACCTGGAAGTTTGACATTTGGGGAGTTGAGTGTGCAGTTTTGGATTTGTGTTTAGAGTTTTGAGAAATGGAGCTTAGTTTCGAGAAATGTGTCTAAGCAATCGAGAAACTGTAACAGTTTTGCACGTTGTATGTAAGCATAGGATGTAGTGTCTTAAGGTAAGAATTCTGCAAGTCAGTTTAGCACTTTGCGTTAACAGTTTTACACTTTGTGTCAGCATAGGATGTGGTGTCTTAAGAGTATGAATTTTGAAAGTCAGTTTGGCACTTTGCATTTTGAGTTTTGTACATTGAAATTCTTCTGTGACAAATTAATCAAAGCAATCGTTAAAACTGTAATGCAGTCCAAACTTTCAATGTCAGTTGTGAAGCTAGCACATCTGATAAGCACAACATTTAATTGGTGATAGAAAAAACATTGAACTTAAAATAAGGTCAGACACCAGTGTTATATTTTTAGTATCCTCTACAGTGCATTTACAAAAAATGTAGGCCTTCCCTTCTTCCTTTGCCAGGTAACACCCTCGTTACTTAGGGCATATGATTCTTTTTTACATAATGCGAGTATAAGCCCAAGTGTTGATTGTAAGATATATGGTTATCATGTTTTGTTTCTACTCTCCTGTTGAAACTATTTTCATAGGTGAAATTGAGGCTCATTCCAAAGCATTTGGATGGTAAACAAAGATAAAGAGAAAGCACTACAAAAATGATCACATTTATCACAAACAGGGTGTGTGTGATCAAGAATGTGTGCGCACGCGCGTGTGTGTGTGTGTTTGCGTATTACCCACATTGAATGCACATGTTTTTGTACATTGCAGAGATGCTTGCATTTGCACCTCTACAGTATTCTTAACCTTTTTATGATTTATGATATTTATATATGATATAAACGGTTGGAGATAGTGTAGTATCATGGTTAGGGAACAGCGTAGTTGTTCAAAGGCTTTGGGTTCAATTCCAAACAGGGGTGCTATACACCTTTAAACAAGGTACTTAACCTGAATTGCTTCTGCTAAATATTCAGCTGTAAAAATGGATTGTATGCATTTAAAATGTAGTCTGTGTAAGTCCCTGTGGACAAGAGTGTCTGCTAAATGTATTTATGTATTTTACTTACAGTACTTACTATAACATTGACTTCACTCTACCATGGAAGCACCTCAATGTAAATCATTTACAAAGAAGGGGTTCTGCTACTGCTGGCAGCTTTTAAGAATTTACTCTGAATTTACTGTTAAATCTCAACATTTAGTCTGTGTATATTATATTATAATCTGCAAGACTACATAGAGTGCATGTATGTGTATGGTTAATTTATTCAGGCTCACACAAATACAGGAGTTGACTGTGAGTTTGGGGAAAAGCAGTATTGTCCCTTGTTTTTGGGTTGCATTTGACATAAAACAGGATTAGTGTACATTTAACAGATAACAGGGTTCTATTTTGCAATAAAACTGGATAGATACTGTTTTGTTGTCAGCATGTCTTGCTGTGTTTTACTTTGGAATGCATGTTTCGGATAAAGCACACATATTCAAAAATTTCTGAATTTATTTAGAATATATTTATCAATGAGGTAACCAAGTTTGCCTTCAGATGACCCCTCTGGATCAGGACAAAGCTCTGGAAAAAGAGAATATGTAAAAGTTGGTGTCCAACAAAGGGAAATACACATATTTGCTCTGTAAATGCACAGGAGAGGTAATGGTTTCTAACCTTGCTGATCTTCATAATGTAATTTTGACTTTGGTAGTCCCAGGCATTCCACTTGTCTCCTGTATGTTTCCCGATCCGAATCACTCAGTTTCACTCCCGTTCTCCCTGTTCACAAAACATGGTCAGAGGTGCAGATTTCTGGACCGATAGTGTGGTCAACTTGTACTACATTATAGTCATGACCTAGCAAGACCGGACATACCTAACAGGTGGAGTGTTCTGACCTGGAGACCATTAAGGAATGAGTTCCCGTTCAGGACTAAACAGTCAGTGCAGGTTTGCAGCAAGGTGGCAGTGCTATTACCAGTAAAATTTCCTTCCACTGAGGGAAAAAGAAGTTTAAAAGCATTACTAAAGTTCAAATACAAAACTTTAGCAGATTCTGAAAAAAAATTTGATTATTTTATAAGTTTTCCCTCACTGGTCTGTCTGCAAGTGCATACTTAACTAGAAAGGTCGCTCGGAGAGCGCATCCCTCCGCCCATGCTGCATGTTGATGCATGTACCGTAAAATCAGGTATACATTGATAAGCAGTTGGAATTAGTTTTGAAGATTTGTTGGGATTATTGAAGTGCTTTTACTACTGACTCTGCAGGGGAAGCTCATACCATGGGCAGACAGAGTATGTATGGGTAAATATTTTCCATGTCAAAATGAAATGAAAACTAGTTAAATATGACAGGACTGACAGCAGTAATCTTGCATGGTGTTTGATCCATTTGTCCTTCTTTGTAGGCTATCAGAGATCATTTAGTAGGCCTAGAGTATAATAAAATCTCAATAGAAGATACATTTTGACAATTAACTGAGAATCAGTTTGAACGGGTGCTACCAGCCTGATCACGTGACCTCACATTCATTTTCTTTAATTGGTACCCACACTTTTCTCTTATGACTTGAATAGGTTTTGAATATCTCGTATGTTTTGAATATCAGTTCATTTGGTGTATTTGCATTTGCCCAAGGACTCACTTTTCCCCATGCAAGCCCCGCACATTGTCTACATTTTGTGGAAATAAAGAACAGAATGGTGAATTAAACAAAAATGTAGTTACCTCCAGTCAAAGGTTGTATTGTGCAGTTGCTACTTACTGTCAAATTGGAGGACGCTGTTTGAAATGGTAACATTCGTTGTTTCATAAAGACATACTCCATTTCTGAAATGAGACAGGAGAGAACAGCATAGCTGCTGGTGAATAGAGTAACAAAAAGAATGGAGTTCAACAGCTTTTAATTAAGAAACTAATTTAATACTAGCTTACTATATCTGAGTCTTGGGTCCCAAACCAATTTCCCCCCTATTTTTACCTTTTTTTCCTCTAAATTTGGAATCATGCACCATTTTGCTATACCACAGCGGACACTGGCATGATGAGATTATCGGATGCATCACTGCACTGAGAACGAATGCTTCAGGAGCCAAAATTACCACATTTTTCAGACCACAGGTTTGAGAGAATGGAAATGATTATATAGATAGATCTTTCATGTTAACAGTAGTGATATAATGTTGTTTACATCATGTCTGCCTTTTTGACGAAAGCAGTGTCCTTGTGATGAGTAGGCACAGTCTCCACCCAAGAGCTGTTTACTGATTTCCATAATGCGTCAAATCTCGGGCAATCCACAGTTGCTTCAACGACAACCCATTTTCCTAATATCTGAAAATATCAAAAGGGAAGTCAGATGTGATACTCAAACCATGTTTTGTGAAAAGGCTTTAATTTAATAGTATAGACTGAATTATATTAAATCTTTGAACATTTAATTGATTGGCATTACTTATTCAATTCATGTTGTATCAATAATTACATCCGTTTTGTGTACTGATAAAAAGCTTTTGATCTATTTTGAGTAACTGATCATTCCTGAAAGACCATGATATGCTGAAATAATTTTTGTATAAGTGCTACAACACCGCAGTATTAACTGAGGTGTTTGGGTACAGGTGATGAGGTGATCTAACTTGTTGAATGTCAGGCCTGGAGGAAACAAATCTATGAAAATAGAGCCATTATGCCACTTAAGAGGACAATCAATACACCATCACACACACACACACACACACACACACACACACACACACACACACACACACACACACACACACACACATGGCTTTCACTTTTGCTGATAAATCCTTGATGAAAAATATTAGTCCCATGTTAACCATGTCACGTCGATTCAGATGCACACCAGGGAACTTGTTATAATAGGAATTTAGTATACTTACTAGAAAAAAAAAAAAAATTATTTTGCTGGTGAGCATATTGAAATACAGCATAGCTGCTCCACCACACATATAGCTTATACTTTAAACTTTACATTTAAAGGTAAGAAATGGGAAAATAAAATAAACGCAAATACATTGTTGGCTCCAAATTTTTATACACAAAATGTAATGCCAAAGACTATTTACCGGAGTTATGTCCTCCAGGAACAGGGGCTGGAGAAGATCCTCACACTGTAAGGGAGCTGCAGAGCTCACAGAGAGCAGGCTGAGGACAGCAGCAATGTACAGGAAATGCATGGCGAACGAGACTGTGATGTGCAAAAGCAGGAATGCCACTGTCCGTGGGGCATTCTCATTTTATACAGGAGCTCAACGAGTGGTTTTTCAAATATTGTGCAAGTTTAAGATAACCAAGTTTTGCAACTGAAGACTGGACCCAAGTTGTACTCTTGTGTAACTGAAAACTGACAGTAAAACAAATAATACAATGAAATCCAGTGTGCGAACTGGAGGCTGGGGGAAAAAAAAAAGTGCCAGCTGTGAAACTAACAATTATTTGACTAAATGCAGCTGGATATTCATTTTCAATATGCCTTATTTCTTGCAGTTGTATGTCGGCTGACTATATGCAGTATAGAACCCCTTAATGTGTTTACCTTTAAAAGACCATAGTGCATTAGGTAAGTTCAGTGTTTCTTTAATGATAATGGAATGACACAAAAGGTCAGGCACCACAGTTGGGTTTTCAGAAGTTCCATTAACCCATCCAGATGCATTAAAAAGAGCCAGACCATATCACTTTTCTCCATTGCTCAGGGGTCCAGGTTTTGTGTTCCTTACACCATGTAATGCGTTTTTGTGCATGAGCCTTGGATACAAATGGTTACCGAATGGCGCCCCTGCCATTAATACCAGCTTTGTGAAGCTCACAACGTACCGTTTTTGTTGAGACTGGTTCAGATATGGATTGATTCAATTCTGTGGTGATTTTTAGAGCTGTAGTTCTGTGGTTATTAGCAACTATCCTACCAAGTGTTTGTCTGTCCCGTGTCGGAGAGCTTTGACTTGCGGCCAGTTCTTTTTTGCTGATGCTGTTTTTTGGTGTTGGGGATATGCTGTCATAATTTTTGACACTGTTCCCCTTGCCAACTTAAATAATTTTGCAGTTTTTGTGACCAGCGCACCTGCAATTCGGGCACCAACTATTTGGCCCCTTTGGAACTCTGTTAGTATCCTCATCTTGCTTTGGAGACTTACCTGTTGGTTAGACCTCTTTTAAGCAGACACATGCTGCTAATTTGTATAATTTTTCAAACCTACCACGTTTGTTTCAGGGAGACATCCCTCACCGAGTAACTGAATGGGAAGCTACAAATGATACTTAACCGCAGAAATAGATTCCTGAAATGTCCCATACTTACATACTATTTGTAATGTTAGGAGTAATTTCTAATTGGTCTCGGAGAACCAAATGCGACGAACATGGATTCAGAAAGCGAGTCAAATACAAACTCGCCACAGAAACGGAAAACTAACCGCAGGGAAAGGAGTAAAACAAAAGATAGGGAACAAAACCTCCCTGACTAAAGCCAAAATAATAACCAACCTCAAAAGGAGGCGAATCTCGAAATAACAGCGAGAGTAATAAGCCAACCAAAAAAAAAGGAAAGAAGGAAATGCGAACCTGTATCTTTAAACTCAGTGGAGAAAACAAGTTTAACCCTATTTACTTTGGCCCTTTTGAGGCAATGTCCTCCTGGTTTCTACTAGTTTTATTTAAATGTCAATATCTAAAAAAATATTCCCTGCAAAATCCATGGTTTTAAGTTTGAACTGAAGAAGAAGCTGTATCATTCAGAAATTTGCTACAGAATACATTTATTTCAGAATAGTCACATACAGTATATATATAATAACCATAACATACTTCACCTAATGTATTTAAATATGTTTAAAAAAGAACATACGAAAGCGCGTGTGTATTCACACAAGTACAGCAACTTATTTCAGCCCTCAGTGCGAGGGGTGGTCACTGCGGAAATGTCGACTGTACGGGACTTTGGCGAAATATAACAAGATAAACTCTTCAGGGTTCATGAGAAAACAGCTGTAGCTGAATATATTGGTAAATACTTGGTTTCTTAAACATATTTATACGAGAGATTTTGGAGCAAAAAATTAGGTGTCTTCTAAACCGAAAGTGGATCAGGTACTGTATATAGTACAGTAAGCAAGGGAAAACGGCGAATACTCATTTGTACAACGTTTTAAAAAAATATTATTGTTTCTATACGTCAACATGATTTTCTTAGCGTGTATAAACGGTGCATTTGATGCATTTTACAGTCTGTGGCTGTAGCCAGAGGAAGGTCGTAAGTGCTGTGGGCTACTAATAGCACCCTCCTAATTTATTGCACGGCAGTGTAACTGGAGAAGCTGCGGTTTTCGCAAGAGGCTACCCTTTAAAAAAATACTGCGTCAAAATTTTCGGGGTTTTCTTAAAGCTGTAGTTTATATTTTCAGATGAACATGAATACTGTAACTGAGTCGCATGCGTCTCAAATACTAGGGGTGAAGTCTATAGGGTTAAAACAAAACGATACCAGGCAGCCAAAACAAAGAAGGAGGATAAGAAAGGTTCGTTCCTCTCTCACCTATCTAACCCTATCTTTGATAATATTTAAATGGACTTGCTGCGTTCTTTATTACCTAAACCAAAGACCGACAATCCTAGATTATTACCGACTTCGTAGTCAACATAACACTGACAATATTGAAGTGCGGAAATGCGGAAGTCCTTAGCATTTATAGCCGGCGGAAACACCGCACAGGTGTTGGAAATAATTGTCGGGCGAAAAGCAAACACCGAAACGGAGGCGGAAAAAATCCGATAGAGCGTCGAGATGACGCCCAAACGAGAATTCAAACAAAGGAATCTCAAAGGCAGCAATAACCATGACAGGACCCCCTTTCTAAGGGACGGCTCCAGGCGATCCCTCAGCCCTGCCCCTACGAAAATCTCTAATTAGAGAATGATCCAAAATGTTCCTTGAGGGAACCCAGCTACGCTCCTCCGGGCCATAACCCTCCCAGTCCACCAAAAACTGATAACCTCTGCCCACACGCCTTTCAGCCAGAATACGCCGAACGGTATATACCGTACCTCCCTCCACGAACCGGGGAGGAGGCGGCAGTTTATCAGCCGGAGCGAGTGGGCTAACCAGCACAGGCTTCAGGCGGGAGACGTGGAAGGTAGGATGGATACGCATGGAGGAAGGCAACTGGAGGCGCACAGTAACCGGGTTAATTTTGCGGATTATCTTGAAGGGACCCACGAACCGCGGCGCGAGTTTCCGAGACTCAACTCGCAGCGGAAGGTCTCGTGTGGAAAGCCACACTCGTTGTCCCACCCGGTAGGGAGGAGCAGGACGACGACGCCTGTCGGCCACCACCTTCTGCCTAGCCGAAGCGCGTAGTAGAGAGGAACGAACGCGTCTCCAAACTGCTCGACACCTACGAACGAAGGAAGCGGCGGAAGGAACCTCCGCATCTCTCTCCAGCTCAGGAAATAGGGGGGGTAAGTAACCTACTTGAGCCTCAAAGGGAGAGAGACCCGTGGATGCGTTACGCAGGGTGTTATGAGCGTATTCGGCCCAGGCAAGATGACGACTCCAGGACGTGGGATTAGACGCAGCTAGACACCGAAGGGTGCTCTCCATACTTTGGTTAGTACGTTCAGTCTGTCCGTTGGTCTCGGGATGAAACCCGGATGAAAGACTGACCGATGCCCCCAGCTGAGTACAAAAGGAGCGCCAAAATTTAGCGGCGAACTGCGGACCATGGTCCGACACCACATCAAGGGGAAGACCGTGTACTCTAAAAATGTGCTCTACCATTAACTGAGCAGTCTCTGGAGCGGATGGCAGTTTGGGCAGAGCGACAAAGTGAGCCGCCTTAGAGAACCGATCCACCACCACCAAGATAACGGTGTTCCCATGGGACGGCGGCAGACCGGTCACAAAATCGAGAGCTATGTGACTCCAGGGCCGGCTGGGGACTGGAAGAGGGCGTAAAAGACCCGAGGGGGAAAGTCGCGAACCCTTGTTACGGGCACAAGTGGAACAAGCAGCGACAAACTCCCGCACGTCGCTCTCGAGTTTAGGCCACCAAAACCGACGGGAAATGAACTCCTTAGTGCGGTGAATGCCCGGATGGGCCACTAATTGAGAGGAGTGTCCCCACTGGAGAACCCGAGAACGCAACCGGGAAGGAACAAACAGGCACTGAGGGGGACCCCCACCAGGACCGGGATCGGAACGCAATGCCCTCTGCACCGCTGCCTCAATAGCCCACATGACAGGAGCCACAATTTGAGAACTGGGAACCACAGACTGAGGACGTGAGTCTTTGTCAGACTGGTCAAAAATGCGTGACAACGCATCCGGTTTAATATTCTTAGAGCCTGGGCGATAAGTCAGAATAAAATTAAACCTGGTGAAAAACAATGCCCAACGGGCCTGTCGTGAGTTCCGTGTTTTAGCCCGTTGAACATACTCCAAATTTTTATGGTCTGTCCAGACCGTGAAGGGATGCTCAGCTCCCTCCAACCAATGACGCCATTCCTCTAATGCCATCTTGACCGCCAACAGCTCACGATCTCCCACATTGTAATTTCTCTCAGCTGAAGTAAGAATGCGAGAGAAAAACGCGCAAGGGTGAAGTTTGCAATCCAGCGGCGAGTGTTGGGAGAGAATGGCCCCAACCCCCAGCTCGGAGGCGTCAACTTCCACCACAAAGGGAAGGGAGGGATTGGGAGTTATGAGGATAGGTTCCGAACAGAACCTCCTTTTAAGCTCGGTAAAAGCTGCCTCTGCCCTAGAATTCCATTGGAAACGGACAGGAGATGTCTTCTTTGTGAGGCAGGTAATGGGAGCGACAACAGTGCTAAAATTCCGAATGAACCTTCGATAAAAATGTGCAAACCCCAAGAAGCGTTGAACCTGCTTCACCGAATTGGGAGTAGGCCAATCTTTTACCGCAGAGATCTTCTCTGGATCCATCAGCACTTTTCCCTCCGCTACAATAAAACCCAAGAAAGAAATGGAGCTGGTGTGGAAAGCGCATTTCTCAGCTTTAACAAAAAGTTGGGCTTCGAGAAGCGCTTTCAGGACCTGTCTCACGTGAATGATGTGAGAAGTGAGATCCGGAGAAAAAATTAAAATATCGTCTAAGTAAACGAAGACAAATTTCTCCAGCATCTCTCTCAGAACATCGTTTACCAGCGCCTGAAAGACAGAGGGGGCGCTAGTGAGACCGAAAGGCATCACCAGGTATTCGTAGTGACCATGATGCGTGTTAAAAGCGGTCTTCCACTCATCGCCCTCACGCATGCGCACAAGATTGTAAGCATTGCGCAGGTCGAGTTTTGAAAAGACCGACGCCCCCTGTAAGCGCTCAAATGCGGAGTTCATAAGAGGGAGAGGGTACCTGTTTTTAATGGTAATGTCATTTAGGGCTCGATAATCTATGCAGGGCCTCAAACCCCCGTCTTTTTTCTTAACAAAAAAAAACCCAGCACCTGCTGGTGACGGAGAAGGCCTGATGAACCCATTAGCCAAAGCCTCCTCTATGTACTCCTTCATGGCTGCACTCTCTGGAATCGATAGTGAATACAGTGAACCCCTGGAGGGAACAGCCCCTGGGTAAAGCTCAATAGCACAGTCGTAGGGTCTATGTGGTGGCAATCTAGTAGCGCGTTGTTTACTAAAGACCTCAGCAAGGTCAGAATAATCCACCGGAACAGCAGTGGGAAGCTCAAACTCGAGCGCCCCTACTACATCAGGATTCTCGGAAGTAGCGTCAAATGACCAGTCCCAGTTAAAATCGGAAACCGAAGTGTCATCCTCCTCCATGGGACGGCCCTCCGCAAAGGGGTCCCAGCATAGACTCTCATCTCTACTCCTGGAAGAATTATCCTGGTCTGGAGAAAACTCTGCCTCCTCTGACTCACTCTCAGAACTGAGATCGGAGAGATCAGGAACGAAGCCTGATGACGGATAGGCAGTAGTATGACCATGCGCGTGACACTGGGGACCCCACTGACGAATGGGATCTCTATCTCGACCCCAACTAATATGAGGATCATGTAGCCCAAGCCATGAATGTCCCAACACTAATGGGTATGATGGTGAATCAATTAAAAAGAATTGTATCCTCTCTGAGTGATCCCGAAAAGGGATACACATCTCCAATGTACCAGTCCTCTCTTTAATAACCCCGGAACCTAAAGGCCGACCATCAAGGGCTGTAACCTGACGAGAGCTGGTAAGACGATGTGTGGGAATTTTTAGATCCCTAACCCATTTAGCGTCGATAAATGATTCCACAGCTCCAGAATCAATAAAGGCGTTTACTCTCACAGACCGCCCTCCCCAACACAATTGGACAGGTAACAGGGTCCGAGAATGAATGCTATTTAGTCTCACTGGGGGCCTCGGTCTCCCTAGTGAGACCCCTCGTTTCCCGCCAGCTTAGGACATTGTCCCTTCATATGCCCCTTGCCTCTGCAATAATAACACTCGACCACCCGGGGTTTGACTGACTTGGACCTGTGGAAAGATGAACCATCCACCTGCATGGGCTCCTCCTGACCCGCGGAGGGTTGGGTGGGATAACTGGGTGGAGCTCCTACAGAGAATGCTGATTTGCGCAGGGGAGCATAGTTTCTCCCTTCACGCTCACGTTCCCTGATCCGGTTGTCTAGGCGTATAGCCGTCGTGACCAGGTCACTGAACGTGGCAGGCGGTTCAAGCATGGCTAGGGCATCTTTTATTGACTTGGACAATGCCTGTTGAAATAAAGATTTAAGTGGCCCGTCGGGCCATCCTGTCTCCCCAGCTAGTGCTCGAAACGTAATGGCAAAAGAGGCCACTGTATCAGAACCCTGGCGCAAACTAGTCAACTCTCTAGCTGCCTCTTCACCAGAGACCTCATGGTCAAATACAATCTGCATCTCCCTCATCAGTTGGACCGAGTCACGTATGACAGGGGCGTTGGACCTAATCAGGGGATCAGCCCAAGCAAGAGCCCGACTCTCTAGCAGTGATAATATAAACGCAACCCGGGCTTCTGGTGTGGAAAAACGAGAGGGCTGCGCTTGAAAGAAAATTAAACACTGCGTGAGAAATGGGCGGCATTTCCCCGGTTCTCCTCCATAACGAGGAGGCAACTGGAGTTTGGGTTCTCTAAGAGTACGTGGCATAGGAATGGGAGGTGCTTGTGCTGGGGTCACTGGAGGAGGATTGGCTGCAGTAGTGAGTCTATACAGACTCTCTGTGAGTCTCTGTAGACATTCCCCCTGGCTCTGAACTTGTTCCACTAACTGCCTTTGTTGAGTTTGCAGGGCAAGGATTGTCTCCTCTAAAGTAGCCCCTGTAGCACCCTGGCTGGCTAGTATTCCTTGTGCTTCTGTACCTATCGCTGGTCTCTCCATTTTGACTTCAATATTCTGTAATGTTAGGAGTAATTTCTAATTGGTCTCGGAGAACCAAATGCGACGAACAGGGATTCAGAAAGCGAGTCAAATACAAACTCGCCACAGAAACGGAAAACTAACCGCAGGGAAAGGAGTAAAACAAAAGATAGGGAACAAAACCTCCCTGACTAAAGCCAAAATAATAACCAACCTCAAAAGGAGGCGAATCTCGAAATAACAGCGAGAGTAATAAGCCAACCAAAAAAAAAGGTAAGAAGGAAATGCGAACCTGTATCTTTAAACTCAGTGGAGAAAACGAGTTTAAAACAAAACGATACCAGGCAGGCAGCCAAAACAAAGAAGGAGGATAAGAAAGGTTCGTTCCTCTCTCACCTATCTAACCCTATCTTTGATCATATTTAAATGGACTTGCTGTGTTCTTTATTACCTAAACCAAAGACCGACAATCCTAGATTATTACCGACTTCGTAGTCAACATAACACTGACAATATTGAAGTGCGGAAATGCGGAAGTCCTTAGCATTTATAGCCGGCTGAAACACCGCACAGGTGTTGGAAATAATTGTCGGGCGAAAAGCAAACACCGAAACGGAGGCGGAAAAAATCCGATAGAGCGTCGAGATGACGCCCAAATGAGAATTCAAACAAAGGAATCTCAAAGGCAGCAATAACCATGACACTATTATACCAAAACACTTAACATTCACAGATTGAGAACTAGTATTCATTCTTTTGAATAACCCAAATCAACAGTATCGGTGATCATGTTAGTGGTTTATTTAAATGATGTCAGAATTTTAGGCATTTTACACATGCATTCAGGAAAAAAAAAAACATTATACAAAAAAATATATATTTTACTGTGTTGCTTTAATTGTGAGTAACACTGAAACAACTATGACATGTAATGGAAAACACAGGTGCAATTGTAACACATCAAGGATGTCAGCAATATTAATTATAATTGCAGGTTCCAGTTAAATCGAGCTGTGGGTGGAGTCATATGAACAGGTAAAGCAGCAACTCTCCAACACATAGTGCCTACATTCTAGAGTTCTCTGCTGTAGACTGAGCACCTGTGCTAGGAATGAAGATGAAGCAACCAAATGAAATCCGATCCATTCTAGATTTTTTACATAATCCTGTCCGTTATAAAAAAAACATTGCTAAAAATTAATTATAAAATAAATGTTTTACAGAACCTCTAATCCAGCTTTTCACCTGCAAATTCACTAAATGAAATAGTAGGAGGAGTCCAGTCCTGGCCCGGGGCATTCCATTCCATACTGCACAGGTGAAAACCTGGTGTGATGGCCGGTGAGGGCCTCATCTAGATGGAGTAGAGTTTCAGCTGTTCTTCCACATCCGCCTCAGTCACATCACCAAACGTGTCCTGATTGTCCTTCAACAGCTGAAAGATGGCAGCTAGCTGCTCCCTCTGGACCCTGAAACATACAATGGACAAGAGTGCACTGAGCACCCTAACCCCTCCCCAAAAACACCCCCCCCCCTCCTTTCTTCAAGACTGTAAACTAAAACCAACAATATATCAAACCTGCTACAAATACTGCAACATTATTTAACAAGGATTTTGAAAATTGGCTCTCCAATTGCTTCAGAGGCAGGGAACTGTTCTAACTGTGAAAGACGCTATATAAATAAACTTTACTTACTTACTTACTAACTGAGAAATGAAAGAATTCAATTGAAGTCGGATTCATTGCCAGCAATTTATTGCCATGAGAAAATGCCTGGTATGTTTTGAATTAATCTCTTGGAAATACCAGGGGGGTATTTCACAAAGCTGGATTAAGGTGTTAGCCGGCTAATTTAGAAAATATTTTGAAGCTCTCATCCAATCGGATGCCATCAAATTCAAAATATTTATAAAAGTTAACTGGCTAACTCCTTAATCCTGCTTTGTGAAATACCCCACTGTTCCTTACAGAAATACACTCTAGGTAAGCAAACAACATATGTGAGGCTTAGGGGTTGAGTCATAAGAATATGGTTGTATCTTGTGTAAATACAATTCAAACATTTGTAAAGTGGGACAGACATAGAAGTGAAATTGTAGTAGGACAGACTGCAATACATTTGCAATTAAATTCTAACACTGGAATTTAAAACAAGAAATAGCATTTGAATCAGTGGCTGGAGGTTGAGACTGACTTTCTTATGATAGCATGCAATCGAGTTTTTGTTTTGATTCGGATGTGAATGTGAACGGTAGCACTGCCTCATTCATATTTAGCATGTGTAAATAATCACATGGGAAAACGGGAAAACATACGAGGGCAAACACCTGCATGAATGGAAATCTCCATGATGTCACAAGAACCAAAATACTCCAGTTGAAGCAGGTTCTCAAAAACCCCAGCATATTTACAAAAACCAATAAAATGTTTTCTGTTCCAGAAAAATCAAAAAAATCACACAAGATATTTTAATTCGTTCCTATAAAGATGAATCTTGAAGGATAAAATGTTTTTCGGTCTCGTTTCCTTCACATCTTAGATTTGGAGAAGCTGATGGCAAGGATGGTAGTCAACTTTAGGTTGACGGTTCAGTGCTGCTGTGCACTTCACAATTATTTGCAGCATGTACAAAGGCACAGATCTGGAGAGGTCAAAGTCACACCCTGAATAGAGTTGTGATTTTTGGTAGTCAGATTAAACAAAATGTTGTCCAGGTAAATGCAAAGCATTAGGTCAATCCCAGCACAGCATCGTTCCTACGGTCAACATATGCATCATTTGTATTCATTTTTAATAAAACACTTGAATACAAATGATGCATACACATTTTTGAAATTCAAAATGAGTCAATATTGCAAGGGGGGGATGCTTTTGTAAGGCACTCAGCGAGTGAGTGGTCTGTAACTTAAAGGGTAAGTTCGCTATTTTGGACCTTGGACCCTATTTGCGGTCCGTCTTCCATGAACCTGACCCATGAAGTCCATTTTTTCGCTGATCGGTCCAGTATTGAGTTCGGTACAGATTTCCTGTAGGCTCTCACTGGGCTACAATGGAAGTGAACGGGGCAATCAGAAATGTTATGGAAAAACAACGATAAATGTGCTTTTATAGCTCAGTGTGTATTCTTATGGTCTCAGTGTGCTCTCCTGTGAAATGTAGGCTATCGCAAACGCAAACCGAACGTTGAAACAACAGTTCCATTTGAAACAGAACTATTTCTCCGACCGCACTACCTCGCACTGTAAACTTCCGCAGTCTAGCTACGTTGTAGAGAGGGGGGGGGGGGGGGGCGCTTGAAAAGCAGTTGATCACAAATCCTGACCTCCCGTTGGAGTTTACTAGCTAAATATTAAGCAGAAATATTTGTAACGCAGTTTTTGTAATCATCATTTGTAATAATTCATCACAGCAATGGTGCGCGAATGTGCAGTCCCCGGTTGTGGGAATAAAATGTCTGGACGCTCAAATACCAGTTTTCACAGGCTCCCGTTCTCTGACCCAGAAAGATTGAGACTTTGGCTGGTTGTCTTACGGATCGACATAAACACTCCAATCAATCAACTCCGTTTGGCAGACTCGCGAGTTTGTGGAGCGCATTTCGACGCTACTGATTTCTGTAACCGCAAATCAGAAGCAAAACACTGGTTTCTAAAGAACACAGCTGTTCCTCGTGTCGGACCTGCAGCACTATCAAGCACCGGAGCGGAGGTAAGTTATATTTAGCTATAACGTTACTAACATTTTTATTTTTTTTGAGCGCGTCCTCTGACCCAGCACTCAATACCAACTAACAAAATCCGAGCTTGACATAAGTTGTTTTCTTGTAACAAAACTGTCGGAAACGTTCATCAACTATAACTTTTTACAATTCTATAATGTTTTATTTACAAATGCTTGACGCATGGTGTCCTGTCCAAAGTTCTCATCTATCACATATCTGTTGGCAGTCATAGTGTAATGGTAATCAATGGAGATGATCCAGTGTCATCCACGGATACATCCAGGTTTTCAATGGCATTCGGTAGCAACAGATCCCACTCCCTACAACACAAACTTTCCTCCTCTCTGGGCATCTGCTTGCACCTCTTGCAAGAACACCAAAAGTCCCCCGAAATTCTTGGTCTAGCCTCGGCAGCGACTTCGGATAACATTACCTGCGCAACTTCAGCCTCTCTCTCTTCTCTTGCTCTCTTATCATCCATCTCTTGTAGTTCCGTGTCCGTGTATTCTGGCTCAAATCTGTAGCCAGTAACGTCAGTCAAAATCGAATTCTTCGTCTTCGTAATCATTATAGTCATCCATCATCCAAGTTTTTTTGTGGAAATTGTAGCCTACGTTGCTGCAGGTAAACAAACGCAGACTGCTCAGCTAGATAGTTTCGTAAACGGCCGGCACACCTTCCCGCTCCCCTACCCCCGACACATAGTACTCCGCGAGTGCAGCGCAAACAAGCAACAGAGAAATGCTTACTTCCAAGCCATGCCAAGCACGTAAAAATGTTCGGATTGAGATACATTTCACAGGAGAGCATACTGAGACCGGTAACAATACACCCTGAGCTTCTCGTCTCATTTATTGTACATGAAAGCACATTTATCGAACATTTCTGATTGCCCCGTTCACTTCCATTGTAGCCCAGTGAGAGCCTACAGGAAATCTGTACCGAACTCAATACTGGACCGATCAGCGAAAAAATGGACTTCATGGGTCAGGTTCATGGAAGACGGACCGCAAATAGGGTCCAAGGTCCAAAATAGCGAACTTACCCTTTAACCACTCCTCCACATTATAGTTCCCGTCAAAAGGGTTACGGAAATGAAGCTTGTTCAAATATTCAATACAAACCCTTTTTAACAACACAAAAACACACACAGCTCACAAAACTAATAAAAAAATAAAAAATAAAAAACATGAAATTGCATTTGTTTATACTTTTTGTAGAAGCAGACCGAGGAAAAGCAGCGCAAAAGTCAGTCAAATGTTACAGGGTGGCAATATTAACAAACAACAACTTAATAAAGCTTGTTGGGTTGAGAACATCAAAAGTTTATTTGAAAATGTAAGGCCAATATTAAGTACTAAATCAGTAGAACCCATATATTCCATTAACATGTTCAGGCAATAATACTTGTCTGGTGAGTATATACCAATATATACTCATCTCCACCGCTTTTTACAAACCAAACTCAAAATTTGAGCGCTTAACTCTTTGCTGAGAATAGCTATTCTATTTCATCTTCAATGGAGTAAAAATCATTTTGTGTGGACTAAGCCGGCTGGCCAAATTGCAAATATTAAACAAGATGATGAAATAGAGAAGAGTAGAGAGCAATACGAATGGGAAAGAGGATCAGTTTGTAAGGGGCGCGTGACGTGTGAGGAAGGAGGAGCCAAACGCAGCAAGGGGATTCATAAAGCCCTTAGGCCACTAAGGCGGGATACCCGCAGATAAGGGAGGAGACAAGACAAGGAACAACAAACACACCACAGATGCTACTAACCGGCTAACTGTCAAACGCTAAGTAGAGCGCTAGGACAGGAATCTGAACAGCCAGAAATAAATACGCGCCCTGTCCCGGTAACGAGACAAATCAAAACGGGCGAGTAGCGTAAAGGCACAAACAAATAAACAGTCAATCAATACGATAGTTTCAGAGGAGGCGAAAAAACAGATATAACGTTCCGTGGCTAACCATAAGCCAAACAGCCAAATGCGGAACACAAAGGAGGGTAAACGCCCGATCTCCCAGGAGAGAGAAACATTTTACAGGTGTCCCATAACTTTACTATCCACAGACTAACGCAAGCTTAAATAGGAACAACCGCCAAAGCCTCTCAGTAAACGAATGAATGAAAACGAGGCGAAATGGAACAGAGAGCTAACGTTCCGAGGCTATTATTATAAACACGCAGTCAAACACAAACACGTCCACAACATCGCCCAAGCTCCACATAAGGAGACAACACACCCGGAGAACGAAACAGAACAACAGTTCACAACAAAATCGTCTCGCAGGCAAAAAGGGCGAACCGGACAGCTGCAACAAAAGAGCTACGCAAACATAATAGCACGACAGCCTCTCAATACAAATAAAAACCCTGACTCACAACAAAGGGGAAAGCAGTCCACGAGAAGGACCAAACAGGGAAAAACGTACCAAGGCTACTTACTGGCTCACAGTAACACGGAATTGAGTAGAAGCAAAACGCCAGGTCTCTCAGTGAGAAAACCAAATAACAGGCGAAGGGGAACAAAGAACAACTACTCTACACTTCCACAAGCTAAGCAGCCCAGCAGAAGCGCAAACGCCCAATCTCACATGAGACGACATGCACCTAGAGGCGAACTGGACTAAAGTTCCCAACAGAAACGCCCAAATCTCCATACACGGAGAAAAAGCACACTATGCGAAATAGAGCAGAGATTTACGGTCCCAAACTTCTACGAGATAATAAACTACAAAGCCAGTAAGAAATAAGCCCTGTCTCAACTAAGAGACGTTAAAAATAGGTGAATAGCCAAAAACGGTACGAGAAACTCACAGCCAACAATAACACCACAGTACAAACAATTAACAATCAATGTCGAAGCCCCGAACGAAGGAAACGGTAGGCTTATATATCTCTCCGGCCACTACACACAGGTGAAAATGCTTAACAAATGCTCCGCCAACTCAGCAGGGCGGAGCAAGCATCTATCAAAAGGACAGCGCCCTCGCGTGGCCACAGAGGAAAACGACCGCATGAGGAAACAGGGTTGAAAACCATGACACAGTTAGGTGCCCTGAACCCATAGCAGGAAAAAAAAGAAAGTCACGGCACGCATATAATTACTTTTTATACATGTACAGAAAATAACCACTGATATCGTAGCCATTATATGGCATTAAATAATCAGACTTTTTTTCTTAGTACTCTACACTGCGCATGCATCTCTTTCAAAGCACGTCCTGCTAGCCGTTGCAACAGTTCATTTTACTGATCACCGTCTTATCAGCGCAGTTATTGCACTGGATAAATGTTCTTCATATGCAGCTGGAATAGTGGCATAGACAGACTGCAGGAACCCAATTGAGCTGCTTTTGAGTAATGAGGCGTAGAGAACCCTATGGACTGAAAGACCTCCCTGGGCGATGATATGGAAAATTATGAACTGCGGTGTTATTAGCAACAGTCAGTACTGGCAAGATCAGGATTCCCCAACACTGTGATCATGCAGTCAGAGCACACCATCCTCAGAACTGTGACTCAAGTCGGTCTTGGAGAGATTGACTGATTTATGAGCAAGTCACTCAGAGCAGTATTAGCAAATTCACATAAAAATTTTATGAAAAACTAAACTAAAACTATGAATTGGTAACAGAATTCTGGTTTGAACATATTATGGCTGAAAAACTTAAGTAGTTTGCTTTATAACATAACATAATAAAAACTAATATTCATTTTTTTGTTCATTTTAATTGGTTGTTAGTTATGTCACATGTGCCATCAGCCAGTAGATGGCACTGTTCTACAAGTTATATCACCATGCTTTGTAAATTATTCCCAATTCAACTTGCTTCATATATGAAACATTTCTTAAAATGAAAATGCATATATATTTATGTTCTGCTAAATGTAAATGTATATACTTTTGTTTTAAGGAAGAAAAAAAAAAACTTTGACTACAGAGTGAAACATTATGGACTTTTACACTAACAGTGATGTACACTAATAAGATCTTAAATCTTCATTGTTCTGACATAGAATTTATCCTCGTTAACAATGGAGGAAATTGCCCAATAAGATGCTGTTTTATCTATGAATCGAATGAATTCAGTCAAACACAAAAATATTCCAACAAACTCTGCTAGTGAATAGCTGTTCGTAATGTCAGTAGTCACCAATGCAATATACAGTGACAATGTCATCGCCTGCCTCATCCATGGCCTGAAGGAGTGTTTCCTGCTCATATGGAAACCTATCGTATACCTTCTACCTCCAGGCCGAGAAAAACTCCTCGATGGGGTTCAGAAAGGGGGAGTAAGGTGGAAGGAATTGGAATTGGAACTCTGGATGGGCTGTAAACCAGTCTTGCACAGCCAATGCACGATGGAAGTTTACATTGTCCCAGACAATGATGAACACCATCTGAGCATTTGGCTGTACGAGACGGTTGTACAGCCCATCCAGAAAATGAATGAGGCGCACAGAGTTGTATGCCCCCAGCAGAGGGTCAGACTGACCAATCAGGGATGGATGTGTGTGGGCCTGCCCAATGGTCTCAGGGCTGGGTCTAGGCAAACTAGGCATGTACAGTACCTATTACCTATATACTGTATATTTACTGTACATGGTCCATGACCACGACCACGACCACGACCCCGTCCACGACCCTGTCCTTCATTACCAACCTCAACCTCACTGACCTGCTCCATGTTGTCAGAAACTGCCATTCAGGTTTCTAAGCAGCCTTTTATATAGTGGTGAAGAGATCATCAAATGTGTTGCAATGCTACTCACCTGGGCAAGGTTGTACATTGAAATTCTGCTGTGCAAAATGAATCAAAGCAATCGTAAAAAAACTGTAATGCAGTCCAAAATTTCAATTTTGGAAGCTAGCACATCTGATAAGCACAACATTTAATTGGTGATAGAAAAAACATTGAACTGAAAATAAGGTCAGACACCAGTGTTATATTTTTTGTATCCTCTACAGTGCATTTATTAAAAATGTAGGCCTTCCCTTCTTCCTTTGCCAGGTAACACCCTCGTTACTTAGGGCATATGATTCTTTTTTACATAATGCAAGTATAAGCCCAAGTGTTGATTGTAAGATATATGGTTATCATGTTTTGTTTCTACTCTCCTGTTGAAACTATTTTCATAGGTGAAATTGAGGGCTCATTCCAAAGCATTTGGATGGTAAACAAAGATAAAGAGAAAGCACTACAAAAATGATCACATTTATCACAAACAGGGTGTGTGTGATCAAGAATGTGTGTGTGTGTGTGTGTGTGTGTGTGTGCGTGTGCGTGTGTGCGTGTGCGCGTGCGTGTGCATGTGTGTGTGAGTGTGTGTGTGTGTATTACCCACATTGAATGCACATGTTTTTGCACATTGCAGAGATGCTTGCATTTGCACCTCTACAGTATTCTTAACCTTTTTATGATTTATGATATTTATATATGATATAAACGGTTGGATAGTGTAGTATCATGGTTAGGGAACAGGGTAGTTGTTCAAAGGCTTTCAAATTCCAAACAGGGGTGCTATACACCTTTAAACAAGGTACTTTACCTGAATTGCTTCTGCAAAATATTCAGCAGTAAAAATGGATTGTATGCATTTAAAATGTAATCTGTGTAAGTCCCTGTGGACAAGAGTGTCTGCTAAATGTATTTATGTATTTTACTTACAGTACTTACTATAACATTGATTCACTCTACCATGGAAGCACCTCAATGTAAATCATTTACAAAGAAGGGGTTCTGCTACTGCTGGCAGCTTTTAAGAATTTACTCTGAATTTACTGTTAAATCTCAACATTTAGTCTGTGTATATTATATTATAATCTGCAAGACTACATAGAGTGCATGTATGTGTATGGTTAATTTATTCAGGCTCACACAAATACAGGAGTTGACTGTGAGTTTGGGGAAAAGCAGTATTGTCCCTTGTTTTTGGGTTGCATTTGACATAAAACAGGATTAGTGTACATTTAACAGATAACAGGGTTCTATTTTGCAATAAAACTGGATAGATACTGTTTTGTTGTCAGCATGTCTTGCTGTGTTTTACTTTGGAATGCATGTTTCGGATAAAGCACACATATTCAAAAATTTCTGAATTTATTTAGAATATATTTCTCAATGAGGTAACGAGGTTTGCCTTCAGATGACTCCTCTGGATCAGGACAAAGCTCTGGAAAAAGAGAATATGTAAAAGTTGGTGTCCAACAAAGGGAAATACACATATTTGCTCTGTAAATGCACAGGAGAGGTAATGGTTTCTAACCTTGATGATCTTCAGAAATGAATTTTGACTTTGGTAGTCCCAGGCATTCCACTTGTCTCCTGTATGTTTCCCGATCCGAATCACTCAGTTTCACTCCCGTTCTCCCTGTTCACAAAACATGGTCAGAGGTGCAGATTTCTGGACCGATAGTGTGGTCAACTTGTACTACATTATAGTCATGACCTAGCAAGACCGGACATACCTAACAGGTGGAGTGTTCTGACCTGGAAACCATTAAGGAATGAGTTCCCGTTCAGGACTAAACAGTCAGTGCAGGTTTGCAGCAAGGTGGCAGTGCTATTACCAGTAAAATTTCCTTCCACTGAGGGAAAAAGAAGTTTAAAAGCATTACTAAAGTTCAAATACAAAACTTTAGCAGATTCTGAAAAAAAATTTGATTATTTTATAAGTTTTCCCTCACTGGTCTGTCTGCAAGTGCATACTTAACTAGAAAGGTCGCTCGGAGAGCGCATCCCTCCGCCCATGCTGCATGTTGATGCATGTACCGTAAAATCAGGTATACATTGATAAGCAGTTGGAATTAGTTTTGAAGATTTGTTGGGATTATTGAAGTGCTTTTACTACTGACTTTGCAGGGGAAGCTCATACCATGGGCAGACAGAGTATGTATGGGTAAATATTTTCCATGTCAAAATGAAATGAAAACTAGTTAAATATGACAGGACTGACAGCAGTAATCTTGCATGGTGTTTGATCCATTTGTCCTTCTTTGTAGGCTATCAGAGATCATTTAGTAGGCCTAGTGTTACGATCCTGATACGGGACGAACCCAAGTGCAACGACCAGGAGACAGATTACAGAAAGTGGAACTTTATTAAGCGTTGGGGTGGTCCCAAAGCTGTACACGGGAGCAAAACAGGTTAGTTAGTTAACACAGGATAGCGTCCAACTGAGGACTGCTCCAAGCCGGAGCTGGACTTGAAGAAACACGGAACTGTTCCAAGCCGGAACTGGACTTGAACGGAGGTGTCTAAAACACCGGAACTGGACTGGAACTGGACTGGAACTGGACTGGAAACTGGATCGGAACTGGACTGGAAACTGGACCGGAAGGTCCACTCAGGAAACGGGAACGGCACGGAACTTGTTCCAAGCCGGAACTGGACTTGAACGGAGGTGTATAAAACACCGGAACTGGACTGGAACTGGACTGGGAACTGGACTGGAAACTGGACCGGAAGGTCCACTCAGGAACACAGGGGACGGCACGGAACTTGTTCCAAGCCGGAACTGGACTTGAACGGAGGTGTCTAAAACACCGGAACTGGACTGGAACTGGACTGGAAGCTGGACCGGGAGGTCCACTCAGGAACACAGGGGACGGCACGGAACTTGTTCCAAGCCGGAACTGGACTTGAACGGAGGTGTCTAAAACACCAGAACTGGACTGGAACTGGACTGGAAACTGGACTGGAGCTGGACTGGAAACTGGACCGGAACTGGGCTGGAACAGGACTGGAAACTGGACCGGGTAGCTTGAGTAACCGGGCAGAAAGCAGAGGTAAAAGGCAGGGTGTTGTGACAGGACTGTAGCTGGTGAATGCACCGCCGAGTTGGAAGGTGCGGCGTAGCTCGGGCAATACTGGCGTAAGCCGGCTGGCATGCAGAGGTCCTGGTACCGCAACACGAGTACGGGAGGTACGTAACACGGGGAGGACAAACACAGCTGCGGGAAGACTGGAACTGCGGCGTCTGGAGGTTTTGAAGGGAAACAGGTAAATGCATGCAGCAGCGAAAGGTTAGCAGAGATAGCTACCAGTCAGGAAACCAGGCGAACAGGTATGAACCAGCAGGCTCACAAACACTGGACCAGAAACGGGATACGAAACAAACACGGTAGGTTAGTCAACGAACTGGCCCTGAATAGCAGCCAGCCAGGGGTTTAAATGGTGCAGGAAGTGAAGGAGAAAACGAGAAACAGGTGTGATGTTAAATCAGGAGTGATTGCCGAAGCACAGCAGTGAGGAATGTGAGTAACGAGAGGGGCGAGTGATAGGCGGAAGCTAAAGTGGAAAATGAAACCAAAAGTACCCGAGGGAGACGCCCAGTCCACAGCCAGGAGGGAAACACGGACAAGGGATCCAACATGACACGGAAGGAAACAAGGAAAACATGGAAAACGGACAGGACGGGAACGGAACGTTACAGTACCCCCCCCTCAATGTACGCCACCTGGCGTACCCGGAGGCCTGGTCTTGTCAGGGAACTGTTCGTGGAAGTCTTGGATTACTGAATGATCCAAGATCAGGCTCTTGTGGAGCCACGACCTCTCCTCAGGACCGTACCCCTCCCAGTCGACGAGGTATTGGAAACCCCGGCCCCTGCGGCGGATATCAATAACACGGTTCACCGTGTAGGCCGGGGCGTTGTCAACAACTCGGACGGGAGGAGGCGGGATGGTAGGGGTACTGAGGGGGCTGGAGGAGACAGGCTTAACCTGGGACACATGAAACACAGGGTAAACTTTGAGGGAGGCGGGGAGGGAAAGTTTAACAGACACCGGGTTAACTAGACAAATGATGGGGAAGGGACCAATAAAACGGGGCTGAAGCTTTCTGGATGAAGAGGGAAGGGAGATGTTTGCAGTGGAGAGCCAGACCTGCTGACCGGCCCTATACTGTGGGGCTGCGGTCCTGTGAAGGTCCGCCAGACGTTGGGAGCGGGAATTGGCGTGAAGGAGTGCGGTGCGTGTGAGTCTCCAAATGTTTTTACAACGAAGGACATGGGCCCTAACAGAGGGGACAGCTATCTCGGCCTCCTGGGTCGACAGAAGAGGGGGTTGATAGCCTAAAGCACACTCAAACGGGGATAGGCCAGTAGAGGCACTCTTAAGGGAGTTATGTGCGTACTCGACCCAGGGGAGAAAACGGCTCCAAGAGGCAGGATTGCGCACTGTAACGCACCGCAGGGCGGCCCCCAGGTCCTGGTTCGCCCTCTCTGCCTGACCATTAGACTGGGGATGAAAACCCGAGGAAAGACTAGGAGAGGCACCCAGGGCTGCACAGAACGCCCTCCAAACTCGGGAGGAGAACTGGGGCCCACGGTCTGACACGATGTCAGAGGGGATCCCGTGCAGCCTGACCACGTGTAGCACCAAGAGCTCAGCGGTTTCAAGGGCGGACGGGAGCTTGGGGAGGGGAACAAAGTGAACCGCCTTGGAGAACCGGTCCACTATTGTCAGAATGACGGTGTTACCTTCTGACAACGGCAGACCGGTTACGAAGTCCACACCAATGTGACTCCAAGGACGGCCAGGGACGGGGAGGGAAAGGAGAAGACCGGAGGGAGGCTGGTGGGAAGCCTTGCTCCTGGCGCACACCGAGCAGGCCAGGACGAAGGCACGGGTATCCCCTTTAAGGGTAGGCCACCAGAAACTCCTCCTGACGAGGGCGATAGTTCTGGCGACACCTGGGTGACATGCCAGGCACGAGGCGTGAACCCATTCGAGGACCTGGGAGCGGACGGAATCGGGGACAAAAAGACAGGAGTTAGGGTTATTGCGGGGGTCCGGTTGGGAAGTCTGGGCGGCCTTCACAATGCCCTCAATCTCCCAGGAGACCGCAGCCACCACACAGGAGGCCGGCAAAATGGGCTCCGGATCAGCAGGACTGGAGGGAGGGGAAAAAATGCGGGACAGGGCATCTGCTTTAATATTACGGGAACCAGGGCGGAAAGAAACAGAGAAATTAAAGCGTGCAAAAAATAACGACCATCTAGCCTGACGAGAATTGAGCCTCTTGGCAGATCTTAAATAAATGAGGTTTTGATGGTCGGTAAAAACAAGAAAAGGGGTACCTGCCCCCTCCAGCCAGTGGCGCCACTCCTCAAGAGCCAGTTTTATCGCCAGCAGTTCCCGATCCCCGACATCGTAGTTCCTCTCGGCGGAGGACAGCCTCCGGGAGAAGAATGCGCAGGGATGGAGCTTGCTATCAGAGGCGGACCGTTGAGACAGAATGGCCCCCACGCCGGTGTCGGAGGCATCCACCTCAACGACAAACTGCCGAGAAGTGTCAGGGTGAAGGAGGATAGGTGCTGAGGAAAACCGAGCCTTGAGTAGCTCGAAAGCTCGCTGGGCATCGGAATTCCAACAGTAAGGCAGGGCAACGGAAGTGAGTTTAGTCAGGGGAGCAGCAATGGAACTGTAATTGCGAATAAAGCGGCGGTAGAAATTTGCAAACCCCAGGAACTGTTGAAGGTGCTTGCGGGAGGTGGGTTGGGGCCATTCTGTCACCGCCTTGATTTTCACAGGGTCCGCCCGGATACTGCCCTCCTCGATAATGAAGCCGAGGAACGGGACCGTGGAAGCGTGGAAGGAACATTTCTCAGCCTTAACAAATAGCTGATTCTCCAACAGCCGCTGGAGAACCTCTCGAACGTGACGGACATGCTCCTGCGGGGATTGAGAAAAAATTAAAATATCATCGATATAAACAAAAACGCTCCTCCCTAGGAGGTCCCGCAGGACGTCGTTCACCATGCTCTGGAAGACTGCTGGGGCGTTAGTAAGGCCGAAAGGGACCACCAGGTATTCGTAGTGGCCCAACGGGGTATTAAAAGCAGTCTTCCACTCGTCCCCCTCACGGATACGCACCAAGTGATACGCATTCCGGAGGTCGAGCTTGGTGAACGTCACAGCTGGAGAGAGGGCTTCAAAGGCGGTGTTAATGAGGGGAAGAGGGTATTTGTTACGGATGGTGACCTGGTTGAGGCCCCGGTAGTCGATGCAGGGTCGCAGGGAGCCATCCTTCTTCCCAACGAAGAAGAACCCTGCACCGACTGGGGATGAAGAGGGACGGATAATACCCGAAGCGAGGGAGTCGTGGATGTATTCCTCCATGGCTAGTTTCTCCGGTCCAGACAGACTGTAGAGGCGTCCCGATGGCAGTTTAGCTCCAGCCAGTAGGTCAATGGCGCAGTCATACGGCCTGTGAGGAGGTAAGGACAGAGCACGTGATTTAGAAAATACTTGCGCGAGGTCGTGATACTCGCTGGGAACATTCGTTAAATCCGGTATAGGTTGCATGGAACAGGGTTTACTGGGCCCCGGAGGGGGTAGTGCAGAACGGAGACAGCTGGCTAGACAGTGGGCACTCCACGCCAGGATGCGACCGGCTTTCCAGTCAATATGGGGATTGTGGAGGCGAAGCCAGGTCTGACCTAAAACCAGAGCAGATTGTTGGGAGTTAATCAGTAATAGCTGAATGGACTCCCGATGATTGCCAGATAGAACTAATTGGATAGGAACGGTGGAGTGGGTAACTAACCCCAAACTCCTACCGTCCAGAGCTAGAGCTGAAATGGGTGAAGTGAGACGTTCCGTGGGAATGCCGGCCCTCCTGGCGAAGGTGATATCCATGAAGCTGGCGTCAGCTCCGGAGTCAATTAGGGCCGAAGAAGATAGGGTCTTGTCCCTCCAAAGGAGAGTAGCCTTGAACATGAGGCGGTCCTGGGCAGCATGGTTGGGGACGATGGGGCTCGTCAGTACGCCCAGTCTTACTGGCGAGCCCCTTCTTTTGGGCGAATGGGACAGGAGGCGATCTGATGGCCAGGCTTGCCGCAATAGAAACAGGATCTGGTGCGCTGACGGCGCTGACGCTCCTCGGGATTGACCGCAACTCTGCCCAGTTGCATGGGCTCTTCCTCGGACCCGCCCGTAGGCGCCCGAGATCCAGTGAAGGAGTGTGAATGAACATTAGAGACGACGGAGGGCGAATGACGCCCGGAACTTCCTCCCCGCTCCCGGGCCCGGATGCGGAGACGATTATCGATGGCTATAGCGAGGCTGATGAGGCTATTAAGGGAGTTGGATTCCTCCCGAGTGGCAAGCTGGTCCTTGAGTTCCTCGCTGAGAGCTTGGCGGAAAGCCCCCTGGAGGGAGGCGTCATTCCATCCTGACTCCGCGGCGAGGGTACGAAACTGAATGGCCATTTCTGCGACACTGCGGTTGCCTTGGCGAACTTGAAGCAGACGCTGGGTAGCGTCACGTCCACAGGTCGGGTGTTCAAACACACGTCGCATCTCTGCCGTAAAGGCTGCGAAGTTGCTGCATAACGGAGCCTGGCTGTCCCAGATGGATGTAGCCCACTCCAGGGCGCTCCCTCCCAGGCTGCTCATAATGAACGCGATCTTGCTGGAGTCAGAGGCGAAGGAGGAGGGCTGCATCCGAAACACTATGTCACATTTAAGTAGAAATTCACGACATCTCCCCAACCCCCCGCGATATAACTCGGGGTGTTGTACACGGGGCTCACGGCTGGAAGTGGGAGCCGGTGCCTCCGGATGGGGTTCGGGAGAGGAAGGAGTAGGGTTGGCTGGAATCCGTAGTAGCGGTTGGTGGAGCGAAAGTTGGGATACTTGCTCCGTGATGCCCCTAACTACTTCCAGCACATCATCCAGACGGCGACCCTGTTGGTCGCTGATCGCAGTTTGGCAGGAGAAGGCGTGGCGAATCTGTTCCAGATCGGCTGGGTCCATATTGTAGGCCAGTTCGTTCTGTTACGATCCTGATACGGGACGAACCCAAGTGCAACGACCAGGAGACAGATTACAGAAAGTGGAACTTTATTAAGCGTTGGGGTGGTCCCAAAGCTGTACACGGGAGCAAAACAGGTTAGTTAGTTAACACAGGATAGCGTCCAACTGAGGACTGCTCCAAGCCGGAGCTGGACTTGAAGAAACACGGAACTGTTCCAAGCCGGAACTGGACTTGAACGGAGGTGTCTAAAACACCGGAACTGGACTGGAACTGGACTGGAACTGGACTGGAAACTGGATCGGAACTGGACTGGAAACTGGACCGGAAGGTCCACTCAGGAAACGGGAACGGCACGGAACTTGTTCCAAGCCGGAACTGGACTTGAACGGAGGTGTATAAAACACCGGAACTGGACTGGAACTGGACTGGGAACTGGACTGGAAACTGGACCGGAAGGTCCACTCAGGAACACAGGGGACGGCACGGAACTTGTTCCAAGCCGGAACTGGACTTGAACGGAGGTGTCTAAAACACCGGAACTGGACTGGAACTGGACTGGAAGCTGGACCGGGAGGTCCACTCAGGAACACAGGGGACGGCACGGAACTTGTTCCAAGCCGGAACTGGACTTGAACGGAGGTGTCTAAAACACCAGAACTGGACTGGAACTGGACTGGAAACTGGACTGGAGCTGGACTGGAAACTGGACCGGAACTGGGCTGGAACAGGACTGGAAACTGGACCGGGTAGCTTGAGTAACCGGGCAGAAAGCAGAGGTAAAAGGCAGGGTGTTGTGACAGGACTGTAGCTGGTGAATGCACCGCCGAGTTGGAAGGTGCGGCGTAGCTCGGGCAATACTGGCGTAAGCCGGCTGGCATGCAGAGGTCCTGGTACCGCAACACGAGTACGGGAGGTACGTAACACGGGGAGGACAAACACAGCTGCGGGAAGACTGGAACTGCGGCGTCTGGAGGTTTTGAAGGGAAACAGGTAAATGCATGCAGCAGCGAAAGGTTAGCAGAGATAGCTACCAGTCAGGAAACCAGGCGAACAGGTATGAACCAGCAGGCTCACAAACACTGGACCAGAAACGGGATACGAAACAAACACGGTAGGTTAGTCAACGAACTGGCCCTGAATAGCAGCCAGCCAGGGGTTTAAATGGTGCAGGAAGTGAAGGAGAAAACGAGAAACAGGTGTGATGTTAAATCAGGAGTGATTGCCGAAGCACAGCAGTGAGGAATGTGAGTAACGAGAGGGGCGAGTGATAGGCGGAAGCTAAAGTGGAAAATGAAACCAAAAGTACCCGAGGGAGACGCCCAGTCCACAGCCAGGAGGGAAACACGGACAAGGGATCCAACATGACACGGAAGGAAACAAGGAAAACATGGAAAACGGACAGGACGGGAACGGAACGTTACACCTAGAGTATAATAAAATCTCAATAGAAGATACATTTTGACAATTAACTGAGAATCAGTTTGAACGGGTGCTACCAGCCTGATCACGTGACCTCACATTAATTTTCTTTAATTGGTACCCACACTTTTCTCTTATGACTTGAATAGGTTTTGAATATCTCGTATGTTTTGAATATCAGTTAATTTGGTGTATTTGCATTTGCCCAAGGACTCACTTTTCCCCATGCAAGCCCCGCACATTGTCTACATTTTGTGGAAATAAAGAACAGAATGGTGAATTAAACAAAAATGTAGTTACCTCCAGTCAAAGGTTGTATTGTGCAGTTGCTACTTACTGTCAAATTGGAGGACGCTGTTTGAAATGGTAACATTCGTTGTTTCATAAAGACATACTCCATTTCTGAAATGAGACAGGAGAGAACAGCATAGCTGCTGGTGAATAGAGTAACAAAAAGAATGGAGTTCAACAGCTTTTAATTAAGAAACTAATTTAATACTAGCTTACTATATCTGAGTCTTGGGTCCCAAACCAATTTCCCCCCTATTTTTACCTTTTTTTCCTCTAAATTTGGAATCATGCACCATTTTGCTATACCACAGCGGACACTGGCATGATGAGATTATCGGATGCATCACTGCACTGAGAACGAATGCTTCAGGAGCCAAAATTACCACATTTTTCAGACCACAGGTTTGAGAGAATGGAAATGATTATATAGATAGATCTTTCATGTTAACAGTAGTGATATAATGTTGTTTACATCATGTTTGCCTTTTTGACGAAAGCAGTGTCCTTGTGATGAGTAGGCACAGTCTCCACCCAAGAGCTGTTCACTGATTTCCATAATGCGTCAAATCTCGGGCAATCCACAGTTGCTTCAACGACAACCCATTTTCCTAATATCTGAAAATATCAAAAGGGAAGTCAGATGTGATACTCAAACCATGTTTTGTGAAAAGGCTTTAATTTAATAGTATAGACTGAATTATATTATCTATATATTATCTTTGAACATTTAATTGATTGGCATTACTTATTCAATTCATGTTGTATCAATAATTACATCCGTTTTGTGTACTGATAAAAAGCTTTTGATCTATTTTGAGTAACTGATCATTCCTGAAAGACCATGATATGCTGAAATAATTTTTGTATAAGTGCTACAACACCGCAGTATTAACTGAGGTGTTTGGGTACAGGTGATGAGGTGATCTAACTTGTTGAATGTCAGGCCTGGAGGAAACAAATCTATGAAAATAGAGCCATTATGCCACTTAAGAGGACAATCAATACACCATCACACACACACACACACACACACACACACACACACACACACACACACACACACACACACACACACACACACACACACACGGCTTTCACTTTTGCTGATAAATCCTTGATGAAAAATATTAGTCCCATGTTAACCATGTCACGTCGATTCAGATGCACACCAGGGAACTTGTTATAATAGGAATTTAGTATACTTACTAGAAAAAAAAAAAAAATTATTTTGCTGGTGAGCATATTGAAATACAGCATAGCTGCTCCACCACACATATAGCTTATACTTTAAACTTTACATTTAAAGGTAAGAAATGGGAAAATAAAATAAACGCAAATACATTGTTGGCTCCAAGACGCCAAATTTTTATACACAAAATGTAATGCCAAAGACTATTTACCGGAGTTATGTCCTCCAGGACCAGGGGCTGGAGAAGATCCTCACACTGTAAGGGAGCTGCAGAGCTCACAGAGAGCAGGCTGAGGACAGCAGCAATGTACAGGATGTGCATGGCGAACGAAACTGTGATGTGCAAAAGCAGGAATGCCACTGTCCGTGGGGCATTCTCATTTTATACAGGAGCTCAACGAGTGGTTTTTCCAATATTGTGCAAGTTTAAGATAACCAAGTTGTGCAACTGAAGACTGGACCCAGGTTGTACTCTTGTGTAACTGAAAACTGACAGTAAAACAAATAATACAATGAAATCCAGTGTGCGAACTGGAGGCTGGGAAAAAAAAAAAAGTGCCAGCTGTGAAACTAACAATTATTTGACTAAATGCAGCTGGATATTCATTTTCAATATGCCTTATTTCTTGCAGTTGTATGTCGGCTGACTATATGCAGTATAGAACCCCTTAATGTGTTTACCTTTAAAAGACCATAGTGCATTAGGTAAGTTCAGTGTTTCTTTAATGATAATGGAATGACACAAAAGGTCAGGCACCACAGTTGGGTTTTCAGAAGTTCCATTAACCCATCCAGATGTATTAAAAAGAGCCAGACCATATCACTTTTCTCCATTGCTCAGGGGTCCAGGTTTTGTGTTCCTTACACCATGTAATGCGTTTTTGTGCATGAGCCTTGGATACAAATGGTTACCGAATGGCGCCCCTGCCATTAATACCAGCTTTGTGAAGCTCACAACGTACCGTTTTTGTTGAGACTGGTTCAGATATGGATTGATTCAATTCTGTGGTGATTTTTAGAGCTGTAGTTCTGTGGTTATTAGCAACTATCCTACCAAGTGTTTGTCTGTCCCGTGTCGGAGAGCTTTGACTTGCGGCCAGTTCTTTTTTGCTGATGCTGTTTTTTGGTGTTGGGGATATGCTGTCATAATTTTTGACACTGTTCCCCTTGCCACCTTAAATAATTTTGCAGTTTTTGTGACCAGCGCACCTGCAATTCGGGCACCAACTATTTGGCCCCTTTGGAACTCTGTTAGTATCCTCATCTTGCTTTGGAGACTTACCTGTTGGTTAGACCTCTTTTAAGCAGACACATGCTGCTAATTTGTATAATTTTTCAAACCTACCACGTTTGTTTCAGGGAGACATCCCTCGCCGAGTAACTGAATGGGAAGCTACAAATGATACTTAACCGCAGAAATAGTTTCCTGAAATGTCCCATACTTACATACTATTATACCAAAACACTTAACATTCACAGATTGAGAACTAGTATTCATTCTTTTGAATAACCCAAATCAACAGTATCGGTGATCATGTTAGTGGTTTATTTAAATGATGTCAGAATTTTAGGCATTTTACACATGCATTCAGGAAAAAAAAAAACATTATACAGAAAATATATTTTACTGTGTTGCTTTAATTGTGAGTAACACTGAAACAACTATGACATGTAATGGAAAACACAGGTGCAATTGTAACACATCAAGGATGTCAGCAATATTAATTATAATTGCAGGTTCCAGTTAAATCGAGCTGTGGGTGCAGTCATATGAACAGGTAAAGCAGCAACTCTCCAACACATAGTGCCTACATTCTAGAGTTCTCTGCTGTAGACTGAGCACCTGTGCTAGGAATGAAGATGAAGCAACCAAATGAAATCCGATCCATTCTAGATTTTTTACATAATCCTGTCCGTTATAAAAAAAACATTGCTAAAAATTAATTATAAAATAAATGTTTTACAGAACCTCTAATCCAGCTTTTCACCTGCAAATTCACTAAATGAAATAGTAGGAGGAGTCCAGTCCTGGCCCGGGGCATTCCATTCCATACTGCACAGGTGAAAACCTGGTGTGATGGCCGGTGAGGGCCTCATCTAGATGGAGTAGAGTTTCAGCTGTTCTTCCACATCCCCCTCTGTCACATCACCAAACGTGTCCTGATTGTCCTTCAACAGCTGAAAGATGGCAGCTAGCTGCTCCCTCTGGACCCTGAAACATACAATGGACAAGAGTGCACAAGAGCACCCTAACCCCTCCCCAAAAACACCCCCCCCCCCCCCCCCCCCCCCCCTTCCTTTCTTCAAGACTGTAAACTAAAACCAACAATATATCAAACCTGCTACAAATACTGCAACATTATTTAACAAGGATTTTGAAAATTGGCTCTCCAATTGCTTCAGAGGCAGGGAACTGTTCTAACTGAGAAATGAAAGAATTCAATTGAAGTCGGATTCATTGCCAGCAATTTATTGCCATGAGAAAATGCCTGATATGTTTTGAATTAATCTCTCGGAAATACCAGGGGGGTATTTCACAAAGCTGGATTAAGGTGTTAGCCGGCTAATTTAGAAAATATTTTGAAGCTCTCATCCAATCGGATGCCATCAAATTCAAAATATTTATAAAAGTTAACTGGCTAACTCCTTAATCCTGCTTTGTGAAATACCCCACTGTTCCTTACAGAAATACACTCTAGGTAAGCAAACAACATATGTGAGGCTTAGGGGTTGAGTCATAAGAATATGGTTGTATCTTGTGTAAATACAATTCAAACATTTGTAAAGTGGGACAGACATAGAAGTGAAATTGTAGTAGGACAGACTGCAATACATTTGCAATTAAATTCTAACACTGGAATTTAAAACAAGAAATAACATTTGAATCAGTGGCTGGAGGTTGAGACTGACTTTCTTATGATAGCATGCAATCGAGTTTTTGTTTTGATTCACTCTTGATTCGGATGTGAATGTGAACGGTAGCACTGCCTCATTCATATTTAGCATGTGTACATAATCACATGGGAAAACGGGAAAACATACGAGGGCAAACACCTGCATGAATGGAAATCTCCATGATGTCACAAGAACCAAAATACTCCAGTTGAAGCAGGTTCTCAAAAACCCCAGCATATTTACAAAAACCAATAAAATGTTTTCTGTTCCAGAAAAATCAAAAAAAATCACACAAGATATTTTAATTCGTTCCTATAAAGATGAATCTTGAAGGATAAAATGTTTTTCGGTCTCGTTTCCTTCACATCTTAGATTTGGAGAAGCTGATGGCAAGGATGGTAGTCAACTTTAGGTTGACGGTTCAGTGCTGCTGTGCACTTCACAATTATTTGCAGCATGTACAAAGGCACAGATCTGGAGAGGTCAAAGTCACACCCTGAATAGAGTTGTGATTTTTGGTAGTCAGATTAAACAAAATGTTGTCCAGGTAAATGCAAAGCATTAGGTCAATCCCAGCACAGCATCGTTCCTACGGTCAAGCACAGTGGTGGTAGCACCTGTAATGGGAATGCTTCTCTAAAGCAGGAACTGGGAAGCATTTCATGTCTGAGGGGAGAACTGATAGAGCGAAGTACCAACACCAGAATAAGACCTGCTTCAGTCTGCTGAATACATAAACCTGAGACAAAAGTCCACCTTTATGCTAAGCCAAATCTATACTAGTGTCTCCGCAATGTCCTTGAGTGGCCCAGACTATAACCCAAAAAAGTCAGTAGAAACTTCAAACCTGACCAGCTCAGGCAAGATAAATAATTGACTCAGAAGGTGAGTCAATTATTGACTCAGGGAGGTAAATATTTACGCAATAAACACATTTCCATTTTTTTGCTTCCTTTTGCCCATAGGTGTTCAGTTTAAGCATTCACATTAATAAAACACTTGAATACAAATGATGCATACACATTTTTGAAATTCAAAATGAGTCAATATTGCAAGGGGGTGATGCTTTTGTAAGGCACTCAGCGAGTGAGTGGTCTGTAACTTAACCACTCCTCCACATTATAGTTCCCGTCAAAAGGGTTACGGAAATGAAGCTTGTTCAAATATTCAATACAAACCCTTTTTAAGAACACAAAAACACACACAGCTCACAAAACTAATAAAAAAATTAAAAATTAAAAACATGAAATTGCATTTGTTTATACTTTTTGTAGAAGCAGACCGAGGAAAAGCAGCGCAAAAGTCAGTCAAATGTTACAGGGTGGCAATATTAACAAACAACATGTAACGTCCCGTTCCCATCCAGTCCGTATTCCCTGTTTTGCCATGTCCCTCCGTTTCTTGTTTGATTCCCTTGTCCATGTTTTCCCTGTTGCTTCAGACTGGGCGTGCCCCTTCTGTTTGTTTCACTCTGTTCCCCCACTTCGGTTTCAACCTATCTCCTTTCCCCCTTGTTGCATGCATTCCCCACTGGTTAATTATCAATCACTCTCGGTTACATTCCTCACCTGTTCACCATTGATTCCAATCACACTTCCCTATTTAACCCACCTGCTGTCTCCCCTCCAGTGTTGGTTCATTACTTGTGTTACCCTCCTGACCCTGTTTGCTGCTCTTTAACTTAACTAACGTTGTGTGTTTCCTGGTCTTCTGGTTCCTGGTCACGCTAAACTGAATGCTTGGTTGCGGGTGAAAGCCCTTCAGTCTTCAGTTCTCCTACCCTGCAGTCTGGTAGCTACTCAGCCCTAACAATTGCTGCTTGCTTTGTTTCTAACCTGTCTCCCTCTAATTACCAGCTGTTCCTGCACCTACCAGTCTGTAGCTGTTAGTCTCCTTGTGTGTGTTACGGTACCTCTGTATCCAGCCCAGTACCAGTTGGACCTCCCGGTCCAGTTCCAGTCCAGTTCCGATTCGGAACTCATATCCTGTCAAAGTCCAGTTCCGGTTTGGAACAAACCTGCCGATTCCGTGATTCAGTCCCAGAGTGGACCTCCGGTCCAGTACAGTCCAGTTCCGGCTTGGAACCCGTTTCCTGCATGAAAGTCCAGCTCCGGCTTGGAGCAGTTCGTATGGAACTTTCCTCACTCCTGTGTAAATACTGTGTTTCCCTTCTGTACAGCTTTGGGACTACCCCAACGCTTTAAATAAATACCATTTCTGTTAATCTGTCTCCTGGTCGTTGCACTTAGGTCCTACCTCCCTCAGGATCGTGACAGAATGAACCAACCTGACGAGGACCTAGCCGACTTCTTATCCCCGTTCCACCCCGCCTTCGGCCGCTATGCTGCTAGGCAGTCCCTTTACGAACTGGCCTGCCAGGATGCTCTGGAGAAGCACCTGAGCCAGTGCCTGGGTGAGAACCAAGGCCCGGGCGATGCAAGGACCGCCGGCCTCCAGGGCGACGCATTCGCTGTCGCCACAGGCCGGTCTCCAAGACGACGCCGTCGCCGTCCCCTCCGGCCGGTCTCCAGGGCTACACAGTCGCCGCCGGCCAGCCCTCAGGGCGATGTTGCGGTCACCGCTGCCCGTCCCCAGGGCGACTATGCAGTCGCCGTCGCTCCTTCCAGCTCCCAAGACGACGTTGTGGAGCAGTTCCGTCACGCCTTCGCCTCCCAATCCGCGGCCGACGATCTACTGGACCGCCGAGTAGATCATGTGTTGGAGGTGCTGAAGGGTCTGACGGAGCAAGTTTCACGGACGTCGCTTGTCGGCAGCTCCCTGGACGAGGAGTCCTTTTCCGCTGCCCGTCTCCTGGGCAAGGATACGGCCTCCGCTGCCCGTCCCCAGGGCGATTATGCAGTCACCGTCGCTCCCTCCAGCTCCCAAGACGACGTTATGGAGCAGATCCGTCACACCCTCGCCTGCCAGACCGCGGTCGGTGATCGACGGGGCCGCCGTCTTGATGGGGTGTTGGAGCTTCTTAGGGGCCTGTCAGAGCAGGTTACGCGGACGTTGCTCGCCGCCCGTATCCAGGGCAAGGATACGGCCTCCACCGCCCCTCTCCAGGGCAATGATGTGGTGGTCGTCGCCCGTCCCCAGGGCGAGGAGTCCTTCGCCGCCTCCTGTTTCCAGGGCGACGCAGCAGTCGCCGCCTCCTGTTTCCAGGGCGACGCAGCAGTCGCCGCCTCCTGTTTCCAGGGCGACGCAGCAGTCGCCGCCTCCTGTTTCCAGGACGACGCCGCAGTCGCCGCCTCCTGTTTTCAGGGCGATGCAGCAGTCGCCGCCTCCTGCTTCCAGGGCGACGCAGTAGCCGTCGCCGCCTCCTGCTTCCAGGGCGATGCAGTCGTCGCCGCCTCCTGCTTCCAGGGCGATGCAGTCGTCGCCGCCTCCTGCTTCCAGGGCGATGCAGTCGTCGCCGCCTCCTGCTTCCTGGGCGATGCAGTCGTCGCCGCCTCCTGCTTCCAGGGCGATGCAGTCGTCGCCGCCTCCTGCTTCCAGGGCGATGCAGTCATCGCCGCCTCCTGCTTCCAGGGCGATGCAGTCGTCGCCGCCTCCTGCTTCCAGGGCGATGCAGTCGTCGCCGCCTCCTGCTTCCAGGGCGATGCAGTCGTCGCCGCCTCCTGCTTCCAGGGCGATGCAGTCGTCGCCGCCTCCTGCTTCCAGGGCGATGCAGTCGTCGCCGCCTCCTGCTTCCAGGGCGATGTTGTCGTCGCCGACCTCCTGGGCGATGCAGTCGCTGTCGCCACCCTTCAGGGCGATGCAATCATCGCCGTTCCTGTCCAGTCCCCTTCCAGCCCTCCTGTCCGTTCCCCTTCCAGCCCTCCTGTCCGTTCCCCTTCCAGCCCTCCTGTCCGTTCCCCTTCCAGCCCTCCTGTCCGTTCCCCTTCCAGCCCTCCTGTCCGTTCCCCTTCCAGCCCTCCTGTCCCGCCACGTTCCAGCCCTCCCGTCCCGCCACGTTCCAGCCCTCCTGTCCGTTCCCCTTCCAGCCCTCCCGTCCTGCCACGTTCCAGCCCTCCCGTCCCGCCACGTTCCAGCCCTCCCGTCCCGCCACGTTCCAGCCCTCCCGTCCCGCCACGTTCCAGCCCTCCCGTCCCGCCACGTTCCAGCCCTCCCGTCCCGCCACGTTCCAGCCCTCCCGTCCCGCCACGTTCCAGCCCTCCCGTCCCGCCACGTTCCAGCCCTCCCGTCCCGCCACGTTCCAGCCCTCCCGTCCCGCCACGTTCCAGCCCTCCCGTCCCGCCACGTTCCAGCCCTCCCATCCCGCCACGTTCCAGTCCCCCAGTCCCGCCACGTCCCAGTCCCCCAGTCCCCGCCTCGTCCCAGTCTCCCAGTCCCGCCTCGTCCCAGTCCCCCAGTCCCGCCTCGTTCCAGTCCCCCAGTCCCGCCTCGTTCCAGTCCCCCAGTCCCGCCTCGTTCCAGTCATCCAGTCCCGCCCCGTTCCAGTCATCCAGTCCCGCCCCGTTCCAGTCATCCAGTCCCGCCCCGTTCCAGTCATCCAGTCCCGCCCCATTCCAGTCATTCAGTCCCGCCTCGTTCCAGTCTTCCAGTCCCGCCTCGTTCCAGTCTTCCAGTCCCGCCTCGTTCCAGTCCCCCAGTCCCGCCTCGTTCCAGTCCCCCAGTCCCGCCTCGTTCCAGTCCCCCAGTCCCGCCTCGTTCCAGTCCCCCAGTCCCGCCTCGTTCCAGTCATCCAGTCCCGCCCCGTTCCAGTCATCCAGTCCCGCCCCGTTCCAGTCATCCAGTCCCGTCCCGTTCCAGTCATCCAGTCCCGCCCCGTTCCAGTCATCCAGTCCCGCCTCGTTCCAGTCTTCCAGTCCCGCTACGCTGCCGGCCTCCTGAGCGGTTCCGCCCGCGCCGCGGCCGGCCTCCTGAGCTGTTCCGCCCGCGCCGCGGCCGGCCTCCTGTGCGGTTCCGTCCGCGCCGCGGCTGGCCTCCTGAGCGGTTCGGCCCGCTCTGTGGCCGACCACCTGAACGTTCCAGCCCTCATTCACCTGTGTTGTCTCGGGTGAACGCCAAGAGGCGTTCATTTAGGGGGGGTACTGTAACATCCCGTTCCCATCCAGTCCGTATTCCCTGTTTTGCCATGTCCCTCCGTTTCTTGTTTGATTCCCTTGTCCATGTTTTCCCTGTTGCTTCAGACTGGGCGTGCCCCTTCTGTTTGTTTCACTCTGTTCCCCCACTTCGGTTTCAACCGAATCTCCTTTCCCCCTTGTTGCATGCATTCCCCACTGGTTAATTATCAATCACTCTCGGTTACATTCCTCACCTGTTCACCATTGATTCCAATCACACTTCCCTATTTAACCCACCTGCTGTCTCCCCTCCAGTGTTGGTTCATTACTTGTGTTACCCTCCTGACCCTGTTTGCTGCTCTTTAACTTAACTAACGTTGTGTGTTTCCTGGTCTTCTGGTTCCTGGTCACGCTAAACTGAATGCTTGGTTGCGGGTGAAAGCCCTTCAGTCTTCAGTTCTCCTACCCTGCAGTCTGGTAGCTACTCAGCCCTAACAATTGCTGCTTGCTTTGTTTCTAACCTGTCTCCCTCTAATTACCAGCTGTTCCTGCACCTACCAGTCTGTAGCTGTTAGTCTCCTTGTGTGTGTTACGGTACCTCTGTATCCAGCCCAGTACCAGTTGGACCTCCCGGTCCAGTTCCAGTCCAGTTCCGATTCGGAACTCATATCCTGTCAAAGTCCAGTTCCGGTTTGGAACAAACCTGCCGATTCCGTGATTCAGTCCCAGAGTGGACCTCCGGTCCAGTACAGTCCAGTTCCGGCTTGGAACCCGTTTCCTGCATGAAAGTCCAGCTCCGGCTTGGAGCAGTTCGTATGGAACTTTCCTCACTCCTGTGTAAATACTGTGTTTCCCTTCTGTACAGCTTTGGGACTACCCCAACGCTTTAAATAAATACCATTTCTGTTAATCTGTCTCCTGGTCGTTGCACTTAGGTCCTACCTCCCTCAGGATCGTGACACAACAACTTAATAAAGCTTGTTGGGTTGAGAACATTAAGTTTATTTGAAAATGTAAGGCAAATATTAAGTACTAAATCAGTAGAACCCATATATTCCATTAACATGTTCTGGCAATAATACTTGTCTGGTGAGTATATACACCAATATATACTCATCTCCACCGCTTTTTACAAACCAAACTCAAAATTTGAGCGCTTAACTCTTTGCTGAGAATAGCTATTCTATTTCATCTTCAATGGAGTAAAAATCATTTTGTGTGGACTAAGCCGGCTGGCCAAATTGCAAATATTAAACAAGATGATGAAATAGAGAAGAGTAGAGAGCATTACGAATGGGAAAGAGGATCAGTTTGTAAGGGGCGCGTGACGTGTGAGGAAGGAGGAGCCAAACGCAGCAAGGGGATTCATAAAGCCCTTAGGCCACTAAGGCGGGATACCCGCAGATAAGGGAGGAGACAAGACAAGGAACAACAAACACACCACAGACGCTACTAAACGGCTAACTGTCAAACGCTAAGTAGAGCGCTAGGACAGGAATCTGAACAGCCAGAAATAAATACGCGCCCTGTCCCGGTAACGAGACAAATCAGAACGGGCGAGTAGCGTAAAGGCACAAACAAATAAACAGTCAATCAATACGATAGTTTCAGAGGAGGCGAAAAAACAGATATCACGTTCCGTGGCTAACCATAAGCCAAACAGCCAAATGTGGAACACAAAGGAGGGTAAACGCCCGATCTCCCAGGGGGAAGAAACATTTTACAGGCGAGCCGACGGAGAACCGCAGTCCCATAGCCTTACCAGCAAAATGACCAAGCTTAAAACAAAGCCAAGCCCTAACCTCTCAGACAGGAGGAATGTAATGAGGCGAAGGAACAGATAATTAATGTTTCAAGGCTTAAAGGCTCGCAGTCACACGCAAACATGTCCACAACATCGCCCGGTCTCCCTAAGAGACGAATTGCACCGAAGGGCGAACAGAATTATAGTTCCGAACCGAATCGCCCAAAACTCCATACACGGAGAATTAGCACAAAAGACGAAAGGGACAATTGCACCGAACCCATAGGGTAACTGACTAACACAAGCACAAGCCCTACCTCTCAGTAAGGGGAAATGTAACGAGGCGAACAGGAACAGAGATGTAACGTTCCATGGCGATATAAAAAAGGCTCGCAGTCCAATGAATAAAACCAAGAGGGTAAACACCCGATCTCCCAGGAGAGAGAAACATTTTACAGGTGTCCCATAATTTTACTATCCACAGACTAACGCAAGCTTAAATAGGAACAACCGCCAAAGCCTCTCAGTAAACGAATGAATGAAAACGAGGCGAAATGGAACAGAGAGCTAACGTTCCGAGGCTATTATTATAAACACGCAGTCAAACACAAACACGTCCACAACATCGCCCAAGCTCCACATAAGGAGACAACACACCCGGAGAACGAAACAGAACAACAGTTCACAACAAAATCGTCTCGCAGGCAAAAAGGGCGAACCGGACAGCTGCAACAAAAGAGCTACGCAAACATAATAGCACGACAGCCTCTCAATACAAATAAAAACCCTGACTCACAACAAAGGGGAAAGCAGTCCACGAGAAGGACCAAACAGGGAAAAACGTACCAAGGTTACTTACTGGCTCACAGTAACACGGAATTGAGTAGAAGCAAAACGCCAGGTCTCTCAGTGAGAAAACCAAATAACAGGCGAAGGGGAACAAAGAACAACTACTCTACACTTCCACAAGCTAAGCAGCCCAGCAGAAGCGCAAACGCCCAATCTCACATGAGACGACATGCACCTAGAGGCGAACTGGACTAAAGTTCCCAACAGAAACGCCCAAATCTCCATACACGGAGAAAAAGCACACTATGCGAAATAGAGCAGAGATTTACGGTCCCAAACTTCTACGAGATAATAAACTACAAAGCCAGTAAGAAATAAGCCCTGTCTCAACTAAGAGACGTTAAAAATAGGCGAATAGCCAAAAACGGTACGAGAAACTCACAGCCAACAATAACACCACAGTACAAACAATTAACAATCAATGTCGAAGCCCCGAACGAAGGAAACGGTAGGCTTATATATCTCTCTGGCCACTACACACAGGTGAAAATGCTTAACAAATGCTCCGCCAACTCAGCAGGGCGGAGCAAGCATCTATCAAAAGGACAGCGCCCTCGCGTGGCCACAGAGGAAAACGACCGCATGGGGAAACAGGGTTGAAAACCATGACACAGTTACGTGCCCTGAACCCATAGCAGGAAAAAAAAGAAAGTCACGGCACGCATATAATTACTTTTTATACATGTACAGAAAATAACCACTGATATCGTAGCCATTATATGGCATTAAATAATCAGACTTTTTTTCTTAATACTCTACACTGCGCATGCATCTCTTTCAAAGCACGTCCTGCTAGCCGTTGCAACGGTTCATTTTACTGATCACCGTCTTATCAGTGCAGTTATTGCACTGGATAAATGTTCTTCATATGCAGCTGGAATAGTGGCATAGACAGACTGCAGGAACCCAATTGAGCTGCTTTTGAGTAATGAGGCATAGAGAACCCTATGGACTGAAAGACCTCCCTGGGCGATGATATGGAAAATTATGAACTGCGGTGTTATTAGCAACAGTCAGTACTGGCAAGATCAGGATTCCCCAACACTGTGATCATGCAGTCAGAGCACACCATCCTCAGAACTGTGACTCAAGTCGGTCTTGGAGAGATTGACTGATTTATGAGCAAGTCACTCAGAGCAGTATTAGCAAATTCACATAAAAATTTTATGAAAAACTAAACTAAAACTATGAATTGGTAACAGAATTCTGGTTTGAACATATTATGGCTGAAAAACTTAAGTAGTTTGCTTTATAACATAACATAATAAAAACTAATATTCATTTTTTTGTTCATTTTAATTGGTTGTTAGTTATGTCACATGTGCCATCAGCCAGTAGATGGCACTGTTCTACAAGTTATATCACCATGCTTTGTAAATTATTCCCAATTCAACTTGCTTCATATATGAAACATTTCTTAAAATGAAAATGCATATATATTTATGTTCTGCTAAATGTAAATGTATATACTTTTGTTTTAAGGAAGAAAAAAAAAAACTTTGACTACAGAGTGAAACATTATGGACTTTTACACTAACAGTGATGTACACTAATAAGATCTTAAATCTTCATTGTTCTGACATAGAATTTATCCTCGTTAACAATGGAGGAAATTGCCCAATAAGATGCTGTTTTATCTATGAATCGAATGAATTCAGTCAAACACAAAAATATTCCAACAAACTCTGCTAGTGAATAGCTGTTCGTAATGTCAGTAGTCACCAATGCAATATACAGTGACAATGTCATCGCCTGCCTCATCCATGGCCTGAAGGAGTGTTTCCTGCTCATATGGAAACCTATCGTATACCTTCTACCTCCAGGCCGAGAAAAACTCCTCGATGGGGTTCAGAAAGGGGGAGTAAGGTGGAAGGAATTGGAATTGGAACTCTGGATGGGCTGTAAACCAGTCTTACACAGCCAATGCACGATGGAAGTTTACATTGTCCCAGACAATGATGAACACCATCTGAGCATTTGGCTGTACGAGACGGTTGTACAGCCCATCCAGAAAATGAATGAGGCGCACAGAGTTGTATGCCCCCAGCAGATGGTCAGACTGACCAATCAGGGATGGATGTGTGTGGGCCTGCCCAATGGTCTCAGGGCTGGGTCTAGGCAAACTAGGCATGTACAGTACCTATTACCTATATACTGTATATTTACTGTACATGGTCCATGACCACGACCACGACCACGACCCCGTCCATGACCCTGTCCTTCATTACCAACCTCAACCTCACTGACCTGCTCCATGTTGTCAGAAACTGCCATTCAGGTTTCTAAGCAGCCTTTTATATAGTGGTGAAGAGATCATCAAATGTGTTGCAATGCTACTCACCTGGGCAAGGTTGTACATTGAAATTCTGCTGTGCAAAATTAATCAAAGCAATCGTAAAAAACTGTAATGCAGTCCAAACTTTCAATTTTGGAAGCTAGCACATCTGATAAGCACAACATTTAATTGGTGATAGAAAAAACATTGAACTTAAAATAAGGTCAGACACCAGTGTTATATTTTTTGTATCCTCTACAGTGCATTTATTAAAAATGTAGGCCTTCCCTTCTTCCTTTGCCAGGTAACACCCTCGTTACTTAGGACATATGATTCTTTTTTACATAATGCAAGTATAAGCCCAAGTGTTGATTGTAAGATATATGGTTATCATGTTTTGTTTCTACTCTCCTGTTGAAACTATTTTCATAGGTGAAATTGAGGGCTCATTCCAAAGCATTTGGATGGTAAACAAAGATAAAGAGAAAGCACTACAAAAATGATCACATTTATCACAAACAGGGTGTGTGTGTGATCAAGAATGTGTGTGTGTGTGTGTTGTGTGTGTGTGTGCGTGTGTGTGTGTGCGTGTGCGTGTGCGCGTGCATGTGCGTGTGTGTGTGTGTGTGTGTGTGTGTGTGTGCTTGTGTATTACCCACATTGAATGCACATGTTTTTGCACATTGCAGAGATGCTTGCATTTGCGCCTCTACAGTATTCTTAACCTTTTTATGATTTATGATATTTATATTTGATATAAACGGTTGGAGATAGTGTAGTATCATGGTTAGGGAACAGGGTAGTTGTTCAAAGGCTTTCAAATTCCAAACAGGGGTGCTATACACCTTTAAACAAGGTACTTTACCTGAATTGCTTCTGCAAAATATTCAGCAGTAAAAATGGATTGTATGCATTTAAAATGTAATCTGTGTAAGTCCCTGTGGACAAGAGTGTCTGCTAAATGTATTTATGTATTTTACTTACAGTACTTACTATAACATTGATTCACTCTACCATGGAAGCACCTCAATGTAAATCATTTACAAAGAAGGGGTTCTGCTACTGCTGGCAGCTTTTAAGAATTTACTCTGAATTTACTGTTAAATCTCAACATTTAGTCTGTGTATATTATATTATAATCTGCAAGACTACATAGAGTGCATGTATGTGTATGGTTAATTTATTCAGGCTCACACAAATACAGGAGTTGACTGTGAGTTTGGGGAAAAGCAGTATTGTCCCTTGTTTTTGGGTTGCATTTGACATAAAACAGGATTATTGTACATTTAACAGATAGCAGGGTTCTATTTTGCAATAAAACTGGATAGATACTGTTTTGTTGTCAGTATGTCTTGCTGTATTTTACTTTGGAATGCATGTTTCAGATAAAGCACACATATTCAAAAATTTCAGATTTCATTTCGAATATATTCATCAATGAGGTATCATGTGTACTAATCACTCTTATCTTGCTCAGGTTTGCCTTCAGATGACTCCTCTGCATGGATGTTTTTCGTTTTATCAGCACAAAGCTCTGGAAAAGAGAATATGTAAAAGTTGGTGTCCAACAAAGGGAAATACACATATTTGCTCTGTAAATGCACAGAAGAGGTAATGGTTTCTAACCTTGCTGATCTTCATAATGTAATTTTGACTTTGGTAGTGCCAGGCATTCCACTTGTCTCCTGTATGTTTCCCGATCCGAATCACTCAGTTTCACTCCCGTTCTCCCTGTTAACAAAACATGGTCAGAGGTGCAGATTTCTGGATCGATAGTGTGGACAACTTGTACTACATTATAGTCATGACCTAGCAAGACCGGACATACCGAACAGGTGGAGTGTTCTGATCTCGAGACCATCATAGAATGCGTGCCCGTTCAGGACTAAACAGTCAGCGCAGGTTTGCAGCAAGGTGGCAGTGCTATTACCAGTAACATTTACTTCCACTGAGGGAAAAAGAAGTTTAAAAGCATTACTTCAAATACAAAACTTTAGCAGATTCTGAAAAAAATATTTGATTATTTTATAAGTTTTCCCTCACTGGTCTGTCTGTAAGTGCATACTTAATAATTATTGTCCTCGAGCGTTCATAACTCAGTGGCGCCCCCAGCTGTACGCAGGCTGTGTACGTCATAAAAATTTGGAAATTCAATTCAATGTCTAGTAATTTAAATATATTTAATGGCCGAGGCGGTATCTACGCTGCAATTACCGTTACTTGATTTTTTTTTAATGCGTACCTTGGGGAGAAATCCTGCGGATACCCCTGTCGGATGCCAATTTACAGGAATTGTAACACGATGACCAATATTAAAGCAAGAACTATTAATTTCCAATGGCAGGCATAGTTTTCTTTAATTGGTACCCACACTTTTCTCTTATGACTTGAATATGTTTTGAATATCTCGTATGTTTTGAATATCAGTTCATTTGGTGTATTTGCATTTGCCCAAGGACTCACTTTTCCCCATGCAAGCCCTGCACATTGTCTACATTTTGTGGAAATAAAGAACAGAATGGTGAATTAAACAAAAATGTAGTTACCGCCAGTCAAAGGTTGTATTGTGCAGTTGCTACTTACTGTCAAATTGGAGGACGTTGTTTGAAATGGTAACATTCGTCGTTTCATAAAGACATACTCCATTTCTGAAATGAGACAGGAGAGAACAGCAGAGCTGCTGGTGAATAGAGTAACAAAAATAATGGAGTTCAACAGCTTTTAATTAAGAAACTAATTTAATACTAGCTTACTATATCTGAGTCTTGGCTCCCAAACCAATTTCCCCCCTATTTCTACCTTTTTTTCTCTAAATTTGGAATCATGCACCATTTTGCTATACCACAGCGGACACTGGCATGATGAGATTATCGGATGCATCACTGCACTGAGAACTAATGCTTCAGGAGCCAAAATTACCACATTTTTCAGACCACAGGTTTGAGAGAATGGAAATGATTATATAGGTAGATCCTTCATGTTAACAATAGTGATATAATGTTGTTTACATCATGTGTGCCTTTTTGACGAAAGCAGTGTCCTTGTGATGAGTAGGCACAGTCTCCATCCAAGAGCCGTTCACTATTTTCGCTAATGCGTCAAATCTTGTGGAATCCACAGTTGCTTCAACGACAGCCCATTTTCCTAATATCTGAAAATATCAAAAGGGAAGTCAGATGTGATACTCGTACCATGTTTTGTGAAAAGGCTTTAATTTAATAGCATAGACTGAATTATATTAAATCTTTGAACATTTAACTGATTGGCATTACTTATTTAATTCATGTTGTACCAATAATTACATCTGTTTTGGGTACTGATAAAAAGCTTTTGATCTATTTTGAGTAACTGATCATTCCTGAAAGACCATGATATGCTGAAATAATTTTTGTATAAGTGCTACAACACCGCAGTATTAACTGAGGTGTTTGGGTACAGGTGATGAGGTGAACTTGTTGAATGTCAGGCCTGGAGGAAACAAATCTATGAAAATAGAGCCATTATGCCACTTAAGAGGACAATCAATACACCATCACACACACACACACACACACACACACACGGCTTTCACTTTTGCTGATAAATCCTTGATGAAAAATATTAGTCCCATGTTAACCATGTCACGTCGATTCAGATGCACACCAGGGAACTTGTTATAATAGAAATGTAGTATACTTACTAGAAAAAAATAAAAAATTATTTTGCTGGTGAGCATATTGAAATACAGCATAGCTGCTCCACCACTCATATAGCTTAGGCTATACTTTAAACTTTACATTTAAAGGTAAGAAATGGGAAAATAAAATAAACGTGAATTAGGGATGTAAATAACAAATTGGGATGGCAGGTATGCCATCCGCCAAGTTACGGCTTGGCGGGGCATGCCCCATACCTATACAACACCGAGTTTGGCACTTTTCAGGGTTTACTACAGAAGTAAAAACAATGACCATAGACTCTCAACCCTTAAAAACATTAACTTCTGTATGTTCTGACCTAATGTAACCACACAGCATTCAGATACAACTTCACACATCCACACAATAAAGCCCCAAACTTGGGTTATTTTGCCGTTTTTCTCCTTCCTCTTCCGCTTCTTCTTCTTCTTCTTCTTCTTCTTCTTCCCATTTTCCTGCCAAACTGCCTGCCTCTGTCGCGATGTTATCCAATGGGGAGAATTATTATTTGAGCGTATGGTCCTTATACCTGCTCATCAAACTTATTGTCCAATCATGCTTTCCAAGAAGCCACTGTGGCTTAGTGGTTAAAACTGCAGTTTATCACACAGTGGCTAGTGGGTTTGAGCCCAGCAGGGTACATGCACGTTGTTTTTGTGGAAAACACACAACTGTTAAGTTCTTTTCATTTCTTAGACTGTTATTATTTTCACATTGACACATTAACATATTTTTTTTTGCAAAGGCAAAACAGGTTTACAATATTAAAGGTTGTATCAGCGATTTTGGGTGGAAACATAAATGATCACATTCATCTGATTTTTCCTCACGATCCGCTAGTTGCCCGCCCCATAAGCAGGCCGTCAAAAAACCGCGTCTCTGTAGGCAGCCTATGCTCCGAGATCGTACACAAAAAACAAATGGTACTACCAACCACTCAAAACCAAAATAAACAGTATTCCAACCAATCACAATGATCTGCACAAACGCTAATACTCTTATCTCGCTGAAATCTTGACGGATTTACAAACGGTTTGGTTTCTTACAAACGTTATTAACGTGGTTATAATTATGGATGCTTGAACACTATTTTTTAAAACATAACATAATTATTCATAAGTATGTTTGTTTGGGATTTCGCTTCAGAAGTGACGTCACCCAAAATCGCTGATACAACCTTTAAGTGTTCAATGTTTCACTTGTATTATATCACACCCTCCCCCAAACCAGACGCTCACTTTTTGTAAGAAATGTTGGCCGAGGCAAGGGGTTTTCACAGTCAGTCAGTCATGACCGCAAAAGCAGAGCGTAACACCCTCCGTGTTACGCTCTGCTTTTGCGGTCATGACTGACTGACTGTGAAAACCCCTTGCCTCGGCCAACATTTCTTTATTCATTAATTTCTTCACTTCAGCTCTGTTCACTTTATCCTTTTCACACATAACACAAGGTCACCATAAAATTAACTACTAGGAAAATTAATAATTTATGATAACAGCCTACATTAAGAATTAAGGATAGCCTCTTTTAAGCTGCAAGCCTTTAAGCGATCAGATTTATAAACCGCCAATTCCCCAAACATATCTGATTCATGGTTAGTCACTTATAAATAAATAGATAGCCTCCGAATGTGGCTCTAGTCTATGCTACTCTGCTGATAATGTAGCTTACTGCAAACACTTTTAATTATAATAATAATAAGAAGAAGAATCTCTGGTATGTACTTTCTTAGTAGTATCTACTGTTTTCTTTCTGGCTAAGATTCCTGGGAAATATGCATTGTCAACTTAAGCTTGTTCGCCAACGTTACTTCCTGCTTCTCGTCAGGAAGCAGAAACAAGCTAGGCTACTACGAAGCGAATCAACATGCATTATAGCCTGCATTCATTGCACTACAGAAAACGAAACTAAACCTAGCTGTCCGGTACCAAAACATTTCCCGCAGGTAACGTTCTACACTACCGGAAAAAACTCTGCTGTGCAGAAATTCACTAGCTCGCTCGCTAGCTCGTAGCCCACACATGGAAGGTTGGAGTTACGCATCCGGCAATCCAATGTTGAATAGCCTAACTGCTGTGCTTATGAACTCAGCTCGCTCGCTAGCTCGTAGCCCACACATGGAAGGTTGGAGTTACGCATCCGGCAATCCAGTGTTGAATAGCCTAACGTTAAATGTATTTCATTTTCTATAGAATACTAATAGCCCTATTTTAAAACTGTATTTCCATATTTTACTGATGCAAACTATTTAGGCTGTATGTCTTTCATCTAGAATGTGTTTGCGTAGCCCATTGTGCATGTATGTCTCCATGTAGACTTGGTTCATTAATTTACATGCTTCTTCATGATCCATAGCTCAGGTGGTGCTGTTCATTGTATTTCATTACACATTAAATACTGCTCATCTACAAACTCTTAGGGCTCTATTTTAATAAACCAAACGCAATGGTGAACGCAAGAGTAATCGCTTGGCGGTATCGCTCTGAGGGCGTGTCGGCGAGAAATTTGGTAATTTCATGACGGCAATCTTGGCGCACCTTATGGCGGTATTGCTAAAAGGCTGGGTTTAAACGTCCAAGGTGTGTCTCTATGGTAGCCAATCAAATTGTTGTTCTCATGCTTTAAAACGCAATCGCGTTGGAACGCAATCGCTCCATGCAATTTCATAATGAGCAACCCAAACGCACTGGACCGTCAACGACAAGAGCGATTTTCCGCACAGGAATCAGACATACTTGCAACAGAAGTACAGGCTAGGACTGTAGTAATTTATGGATCACAATCCACACCACCTCGTCTCCCAGAAGTTCGGAAGGCACGGGAGGAGGTGGCGAATGCATTAATTAGCCTACATTAGGTGATGTAGGCATAATTATGATTCAAATGGTAGGCTTATGATTCAACTGTGTCAATGTGTAATTTATATATTATAGGCTAGTGGCCTACATGATCGAAAATTTCTTGTAAGCTGCCCTGTTTTATTCTAGTAGTTTAAATTAAAATTAATTAATTAATAATAATTATAGGCTATTTGTTCATTAAATGGAAGTGTAATTTTGGCATCACCTATAGACACTACATAGAACTACATGACGAATAAGTTACCAAATTGCCAGAGTCTATTGCGTTTCCGCTAAGAGGTGGTTCCAGCTGATCATAACGCAATGGGTTTTCGTTGGTTCAAATTGTCACTGAGCCGAAAGTATTTTAGAACACGCCCCCGACAGCGCCACCCATCCCACTGCAGCGCAACCGAAAGGATGTTATGTTGAGAATTTGTTGATCCTAGCGGTATTGCTGAGAAACGCCATAGCGCCAGTTTTAAGACGTTGATGCTGTCAACAAGTTTGCGTTTGCGTTTGTTGATAGGGCTCTATTTTCAAACCAGCGCAAGGGGACGGTATAGTCAAACGCAAGCTTGTTGACAGCATCAACGTCTTAAAACTGGCGCTATGGCGTTTCTCAGCAATACCGCTAGGATCAACAAATTCTCAACATAACATCCTTTCGCTTGCGCTGCAGTGGGATGGGTGGCGCTGTCTGGGGCGTGTTCTAAAATACTTTCGGCTCAGTGACAATTTGAACCAACGAAAACCCATTGCGTTATGATCAGCTGGAACCACCTCTTAGCGGAAACGCAATAGACTCTGGCAATTTGGTAACTTATTCGTCATGTAGTTCTATGTAGTGTCTATAGGTGATGCCAACATTACACTTCCATTTAATGAACAAATAGCCTATAATTATTATTAATTAATTAATTTTAATTTAAACTACTAGAATAAAACAGGACAGCTTACAAGAAACTTGCGATCATGTAGGCCACTAGCCTATAATATATAAATTACACATTGACACAGTTGAATCATAAGCCTACCATTTGAATCATAATTATGCCTACATCACCTAATGTAGGCTAATGAATGCATTCGTCACCTCCTCCCGTGCCTTCCGAACTTCTGGGAGACGAGGTGGTGTGGATTGTGATCCATAAATTACTACAGTCCTAGCCTGTACTTCTGTTGCAAGTATGTCTGATTCCTGTGCGGAAAATCTTGTCGTTGACGGTCCAGTGCGTTTGGGTTGCTCATTATGAAATTGCATGGAGCGATTGCGTTCCAACGCGATTGCGTTTTAAAGCATGAGAACAACAATTTGATTGGCTACCATAGAGACACACCTTTGACGTTTAAACCCAGCCTTTTAGCAATACCGCCATAAGGTGCGCCAAGATTGCCGTCATGAAATTACCAAATTTCTCGCCGACACGCCCTCAGAGCGATACCGCCAAGCGATTACTCTTGCGTTAACCATTGCGTTTGGTTTATTAAAATAGAGCCCTTAATGTAATTGTGTGCTGTCTGTAATAGGATAACTGTTCTCATTCTTGTCAATAGAGGGCGTTATGGTTAAGCGAATGTCTGCATACATTTCTTTGGAATGCATGTGTCTCTCCATGTTTATCTTCATGCATTATTCATCATTAGTTAGCAATAAAAAAATAAGTGATATCAGATCAAAAACGTCTACGACGTAAAAAAAGGCCAAGTTACTCACGTATAGCCTACATAGCGCTGTCCATAAGTTCTTAATTCCAACTTGCAAAAACTAGGCCTGCCTTTAAAAGTCTTGATATCAAAATGTGGCCAAGTTACAACTAACAATATTGCCTATCGTAGCTCACACTAAATAAACTTGCTCTATTCCAAAGCAATGCTATCCAAACTTTCCTAAATTATTTAATGCAACTTGGCCCTGTGTTTCTTCATCTTACCATCTCAAGAGAATGTGGTCAATTAAACTGTATGTGCCACATCAAACTGCAAAATGAAGATAATTTATAGTGGAAATACTCTGATTCAGATGTGTTACACTTAGAAATTAAACAGAAAAATTACTACACTATAGGGCATGTTTGAACAATTGTCTGCATCCACTGCTTTGGGTCTATGAAAAGCACAGAATGAATAAAATGTATTATTATTATTATAATTATTATTATTATGTATTTATTGATTTATTTATTTGGATTTCTATCAAAACCTGTGTGGTCCTACAGAGCATAGATATCCTTGTGTTCATAAAATTCTGTTTGCAAATATCATCATTTTTATCTGCATTTATTTATTCATCACCCCTTTCTCTATTGTACATGATGTTTCTTCATATAAATGTCTGTTTGTGAATTGTAAAGAATGCTGTAGCAGCAGTTAACATTTTAAAACCTGTACATTTTCTAAAGTAAACTTGCCAACAAAGTACAACCATATCCTTTCTGGCGTGTAATTATTCATCAGCTGTTAAAAACATTCATTGAAATCATATGTTGTTCCATGAGGCACAATCTCTTCACATGCAAAGATGAAGAAACACAGGGCCAAGTTGCATTAAATAATTTAGGAAAGTTTGGATAGCATTGCTTTGGAATAGAGCTAGTTTATTTAGTGTGAGATAGGCAATATTGTTAGTTGTAACTTGGCCACATTTTAATATCAAGACTTTTAAAGGCAGGCCTAGTTTTTGCAAGTTGGAATTAAGAACTTATGGACAGCGCTATGTAGGCTATGCGTGAGTAACTTGGCTTTTTTTTACGTCGTAGACGTTTTTGATCTGATCATTTATATTCTTCAATTACTCACTTTCTCTATTCGAATAGTATTCGGTTACTCGTTTGAAGGGGGGGGCAGAAGAAATGACAGTCGCCTATGCTAAAGTTCAGAACAAGAAATAATGTTTATTGTATTACTTTTACCGTTAAGCAACAAAAAGTATAGAATAACCTAAAGATATATGAATTCAGATAAATTAAATTAAATAATTAAAAAGATACATTAAAATGCGTTAAATTGCAAATAACGAAAATATCAAAGCATTGTTTTTTTCTTTTCTTTTCCATTTAACTCAGTTTAAACACAAACCGCAAACAAACGTGGGCTGACAGCTAGATAACTTAACTAGTCTAACTTACATGTTTTTGTTCAAAAATATTATCATGTCGACATGCTCCGGAGTCTGAGCGGGACAGTTAGTCAAAATGTTGATATGGTCCGTTGTATATGATCGTAAATAACCTTATAACAGGGCTTATAATGCTATATACCGAACTTTTCCTTTAATATTTGTGGTATTTTTATTACAATATTGAATTTATTATATACTGTAGGGGCGGCTGCGACAGCTGACACAGACGGCGGTGAGAACGAACCTTGTCCTAAAAGAAGCACTATGTTGATGCTACTCGGACAGGACTACAGCAGACGCGCAGCAGAAATAGACAACGAAAACTAACGTTAGCTATGGCATGTGTAGCTTTGCCAGACAGCCTGCTTTGCTCATATCTGCCATGGAGTTTATTTGTCTAAAGCGCCCCCGTAGCGCTCTCGTGCGGTCAGGAAGTGTAACGTAATTTTTATTATTCATTATTTGTTTGCATTATCCGAGTTTAAAATTTCGAACGAGTAACCGATTACCTGAATAACCGTTTACATCCCTAACGCAAATACATTGTTGGCTCCAAGACGCCAAATTTTTATACACAAAATGTAATGCCAAAGACTATTTACCGGACTTATGTCCTCCAGGACCAGGGGCTGGAGAAGATCCTCACATTGTAAGGGAGCTGCAGAGCTCACAGAGAGCAGGCTGAGGACAGCAGCAATGTACAGGAAATGCATGGCGAACGAGACTGAGATGTGCAAAAGCAGGAATGCCACTGTCTGTGGGGCATTCTCATTTTATACAGGAGCTCAACGAGTGGTTTTTCCAATATTGTGCAAGATGATAACCAAGTTTTGCAACTGAAGACTGGACCCATGTGGTACTGTTGTGTAACTGAAAACTGACAGTAAAACAAATAATACAGTGAAATCCAGTGTGCGAACTGGAGGCTGGGAACAAAAAAAAAGTGCCAGCTGTGAAACTAACAATTATTTGACTAAATGCAGCTGGATATTAATTTTCAATATGCCTTATTTCTTGCAGTTGTATGTCGGCTGACTATATGCAGTATAGAACCCCAATGTGTTTACCTTTAAAAGACCATAGTGCATTAGGTAAGTTCAATGTTTGTTTAATGATAAAGGAATGACACGAAAGGTCAGGCACCACAGTTGGGTTTTCAGAAGTTCCATTCCGGTGAGATCCTGGTAAGATCATTTTCATGGGTGAAATTCAAGGTTTGAAAACAGTTGACACCTTTCTTCAGGGAGCTGAGATTATCTTATAATAATGTAAATCACCTAACAGATGAATCGTTTAATTTTCTTTATCTTATCTGAACTTGATGACATCGTAACTTGTTGGTGATACTTTTGATTTTATTTTATTTTTTAAAACAATCCATGTTTAATTAATAATGCCTTTGGATGAAATCTGAATGCATGTACAGGGGGTATATCGGAAAAATATCGGAAACACCCACAAAAACCAAATATCTAGTAACTAAGTAGGCCCACCCTTTGTCTTCAAAACAGTTTCAAGTCATCTAGGAATGCTGTCATACAATTTCTGAACTGTGTCTAGTGGGATATTGGCCCAGTTCTTTGAGGGATGAAGGAGGTGGAAATCTAGTTCGCACTCTGTGCTCCAGAACTTCCCATAAAGGTTAAATTATGTTTACATCTGGTGATTGTGCAGGCCACGGAAGGCATTTGACGTTATCGTGTTCTTGGAACCATTCTTTAATGTTTTTAGCAGTGTGTATGGGGTTGTTATCATGTTGGAATATGGGGACATCATGAGGGAACAGTGTTTGCACCATAGGGTGCACCTGGTCTTGTAAAATGGTTTCATATTGCTTGCCCGTTACATGTCTATGGAGAGCAATCATTGGACCCAATGAGTCCCATGAAATGGCTGCCTATACCATTACAGAACCACCACCATACTTAAGTTGGCAACAGACATTGTGGATTGAATGCCTCCTTAGGCTTTCTCCAAACATAAACCCATCCAGACCATATCACTTTTCTCCATTGCTCAGGCGTCCAGGTTTTGTGTTCCTTACACCATGTAATGCGTTTTTGTGCATTAGCCTTGGATACAAATGGTTACCGAATGGCGGCCCTGCCATTAACACCAGCTTTGTGAAGCTCACAACGTACCGTTTTTGTTGAGACTGGTTCAGATATGGATTGATTCAATTCTGTGGTGATTTTTAGAGCTGTAGTTCTGTGGTTATTACCAACTATCCTACCAAGTGTCCGTCTGTCCCGTGTCAGAGAGCTTTGACTTGCGGCCAGTTCTTTTTTGCTGATGCTGTTTTTTGGTGTTGGGCATATGCTGTCATAATTTTTGACACTGTTCCCCTTGCCACCTTAAATAATTTAGCAGTTTTTGTGACCAGCGCACCTGCAATTCGGGCACCAACTATTTGGCTCCTTTGGAACTCTGTTAGTATCCTCATCTTGCTTTGGAGACTTACCTGTTGGTTAGACCTCTTTTAAGCAGACACATGCTGCTAATTTGTATAATTTTTCAAACCTACCACGTTTGTTTCGGGGAGACATCCCTCGCCGAGTAACTGAATGGGAAGCTACAAATGATACTTAACCGCAGAAATAGTTTCCTGAAATGTCCCATACTTACATACTATTATACCAAAACACTTAACATTCACAGATTGAGAACTAGTATTCATTCTTTTGAATAACCCAAATCAACAGTATCGGTGATCATGTTAGTGGTTTATTTAAATGATGTCAGAATTTTAGGCATTTTACACATGCATTCAAGGAAAAAAAAAAACATTCTTACAGAAAATATATTTTTACTGTGTTGCTTTAATTGTGAGTAACACTGAAACAACTATGACATGTAATGGAAAACACAGGTGCAATTGTAACACATCAAGGATGTCAGCAATATTAATTATAATTGCAGGTTCCAGTTAAATCGAGCTGTGGGTGCAGTCATATGAACAGGTAAAGCAGCAACTCTCCAACACATAGTGCCTACATTCTAGAGTTCTCTGCTGTAGACTGAGCACCTGTGCTAGGAATGGAGATGAAGCAACCAAATGAAATCCGATCCATTCTAGATTTTTTACATAATCCTGTCCGTTATAAAAAAAACATTGCTAAAAATGAATTACAAAATAAATGTTTTACAGAACCTCTAATCCAGCTTTTCACCTGCAAATTCACTAAATGAAATAGTAGGAGGAGTCCAGTCCTGGCCCGGGGCATTCCATTCCATACTGCACAGGTGAAAACCTGGTGTGATGGCCGGTGAGGGCCTCATCTAGATGGAGTAGAGTTTCAGCTGTTCTTCCACATCCCCCTCTGTCACATCACCAAACGTGTCCTGATTGTCCTTCAACAGCTGAAAGATGGCAGCTAGCTGCTCCCTCTGGACCCTGAAACATACAATGGACAAGAGTGCACTGAGCACCCTAACCCCTCCCCAAAAACACCCCCCCCCCTCCTTTCTTCAAGACTGTAAACTAAAACCAACAATATATCAAACCTGCTACAAATACTGCAACATTATTTAACAAGGATTTTGACAATTGGCTCTCCAATTGCTTCAGAGGCAGGGAACTGTTCTAACTGAGAAATGAAAGAATTCAATTGAAGTCGGATTCATTGCCAGCAATTTATTGCCATGAGAAAATGCCTGATATGTTTTGAATTAATCTCTCGGAAATACCAGGGGGGTATTTCACAAAACTGGATTAAGGTGTTAGCCGGCTAATTTAGAAAATATTTTGAAGCTCTCATCCAATCGGATGCCATCAAATTCAAAATATTTATAAAAGTTAACTGGCTAACTCCTTAATCCTGCTTTGTGAAATACCCCACTGTTCCTTACAGAAATACACTCTAGGTAAGCAAACAACATATGTGAGGCTTAGGGGTTGAGTCATAAGAATATGGTTGTATCTTGTGTAAATACAATTCAAACATTTGTAAAGTGGGACAGACATAGAAGTGAAATTGTAGTAGGACAGACTGCAATACATTTGCAATTAAATTCTAACACTGGAATTTAAAACAAGAAATAGCGTTTGAATCAGTGGCTGGAGGTTGAGACTGACTTTCTTACGATAGCATGCAATCGAGTTTTTGTTTTGATTCACTCTTGATTCGGATGTGAATGTGAACAGTAGCACTGCCTCATTCATATTTAGCATGTGTACATAATCACAGGGGGAAACGGGAAAACATACGAGGGCAAACACCTGCATGAATGGAAATCTCCATGATGTCACAAGAACCAAAATACTCCAGTTAAAGCAGGTTCTCAAAAACCCCAGCATTGAAATGTTCAAATATTTACAAAAACCAATAAAATGTTTTCTGTTCCAGAAAAATCAAAAAAATCACACAAGATATTTTAATTCGTTCTTATAAAGATGAATCTTGAAGGATAAAATGTTATTCGGTCTCGTTTCCTTCACATCTTAGATTTGGAGAAGCTGATGACAAGGATGGTAGTCAACTTTAGGTTGACGGTTCAGTGCTGCTGTGCACTTCACAATTATTTGCAGCATGTACAAAGGCACAGATCTGGAGAGGTCAAAGTCACACCCTGAATAGAGTTGTGATTTTTGGTAGTCAGATTAAACAAAATGTTGTCCAGGTAAATGCAAAGCATTAGGTCAATCCCAGCACAGCATCGTTCCTACGGTCAAGCACAGTGGTGGTAGCACCTGTTATGGGAATGCTTCTCTAAAGCACGAACTGGGAAGCATTTCATGTCCAACACCAGAATAAGACCTGCTTCAGTCTGCTGAATACGTAAACCTGAGACAAAAGTCCACCTTTATGCTAAGCCAAATCTATACTAGTGTCTCCGCAATGTCCTTGAGTGGCCCAGACTATAACCCAAAAAAGTCAGTAGAAACTTCAAACCTGACCAGCTCAGGCAAGATAAATAATTGACTCAGAAGGTGAGTCAATTATTGACTCAGGGAGGTAAATATTTACGCAATAAACACATTTCCATTTTTTTGCCGTTTTTACTTCCTTTTGCCCATAGGTGTTCAGTTTAAGCATTCACATTAATAAAACACTTGAATACAAATGATGCATACACATTTTTGAAATTCAAAATAAGTCAATATTGCAAGGGGGTGATGCTTTTGTAAGGCACTCAGCGAGTGAGTGGTCTGTAACTTAGCCACTCCTCCACATTATAGTTCCCGTCAAAAGGGTTACGGAAATGAAGCTTGTTCAAATATTCAATACAAACCCTTTTTAACACCACAAAAACACACACAGCTCACAAAACGAATTTAAAAAAAAACATTGTTTATACTTTTTGTAGAAGCAGACCGAGGAAAAGCAGCGCAAAAGTCAGTCAAATGTTACAGGGTGGCAATATTAACAAACAACAACTTAATAAAGCTTGTTGGGTTGAGAACATTAAGTTTATTTGAAAATGTAAGGCCAATATTAAGTACTAAATCAGTAGAACCCATATATTCCATTAACATGTTCTGGCAATAATACTTGTCTGGAGAGTATACACCAATATATACTCATCTCCACTGCTTTTTACAAACCAAACTCAAAATTTGAGCGCTTAACTCTTTGCTGAGAATGGCTATTCTATTTCATCTTCAATGGAGTAAAAATCATTTTGTGTGGACTAAGCCGGCTGGCCAAATTGCAGAATGGCAAATATTAAACAAGATGATGAAATAGAGAAGAGTAGAGAGCAATACGAATGGGAAAGAGGATCAGTTAGGTGCCCTGAACCCATAGCAGGAAAAAAAGAAAGTCACGGCACGCATATAATTACTTTTTATACATGTACAGAAAATAACCACTGATATCGTAGCCATTATATGGCATTAAATAATCAGACTTTTTTTCTTAGTACTCTACACTGCGCATGCATCTCTTTCAAAGCACGTCCTGCTAGTCGTTGCAACGGTTCATTTTACTGACCACCGTCTTATCAGCGCAGTTATTGCACTGGATAAATGTTCTTCATATGCAGCTGGAATAGTGGCATAGACAGACTGCAGGAACCCAATTGAGCTGCTTTTGAGTAATGAGGCATAGAGAACCCTATGGACTGAAAGACCTCCCTGGGCGATGATATGGAAAATTATGAACTGCGGTGTTATTAGCAACAGTCAGTACTGGCAAGATCAGGATTCCCCAACACTGTGATCATGCAGTCAGAGCACACCATCCTCAGAACTGTGACTCAAGTCGGTCTTGGAGAGATTGACTGATTTATGAGCAAGTCACTCAGAGCAGTATTAGCAAATTCACATAAAAATGTTATGAAAAATATAACTAAAACTATGAATTGGTAACAAAATTCTGGTTTGAAAATATTATGGCTGAAAAATTGAAGTAGTTTGCTTCACAACATAACATAATAAAAACTAATATTCAGATTATTTATTTTTTTATTCATTTTAATTTGTTGTTAGTTATGTCACATGTGCCATCAGCCAGTAGATGGCACTGTTCTAAAAGTTATATCACCATGCTTTGTAAATTATTCCCAATTCAACTTGCTTCATATATGAAACATTTCTTAAAATGAAAATGCATATATATTTATGTTTTGCTAAATGTAAATGTATATACTTTTGTTTTAAGGAAAAAAAAAAAACTTTGACTACAGAGTGAAACATTATGGACTTTTACACTAACAGTGATGTACACTAATAAGATCTTAAATCTTCATTGTTCTGACATGGAGGAAATTGCCCAATAAGATGCAGTTTTATCTATGAATCGAATGAATTCAGTCAAACACAAAAATATTCCAACAAACTCTGCTAGTGAATAGCTGTTCGTAATGTCAGTAGTCACCAATGCAATATACAGTGCCCTCCACAATTATTGGCACCCCTGGTAAAGATGAGTTAAAAAGGGTGATTAAAAATTAACCGTTTGGTGAATTAGCTTAATCTCACACTGAAAAAATTAGAACAAATCCAACCTTTAATTGAAGTAAATTTATTCAGAGAAAAAAAAAAACCCTCATCAAAAAATAAGTATTTTTAACAAAACCACGTGTGCCACAATTATTGGCACCCCTGCATTTAATACTTTGTACAACCTCCCTTTGCCAATAAAACAGCACTCTTCAGAGAGTATTCTCCCATAACGTCTAATAAGGTTGGAGAATACAGCGCAAGGAATTTTCATTTCATCTGACCATAGAACATGGTTCCAGTCAAAGTTCAGTAGCGTTTAGCAAACTCCAGGCGCTTACGTTTGTGGTGAAATAACTTTTTTCTGGCATGCCTTCCAAATAATTTGTTGGCATGGAGGTGACGTCTAATGGTAGTTTTGGAGACTTGATGACCCCAAGATGCTACTTTCCTCTGTAATTCTCCAACAGTGATCCTATGGGATTTTTTTTGCCTCTCTTACTGTGCGTGGGGGCAAAATAAACTTGGGTCCTCTTCCAGGCAAGTTTGTAACAGTTCCAGTTGCTTTGAACTTTTTAAGTATTGCCCAGTAGATATGGGCATTTTCAAGTGAGTAGCTTTTTTTTAATAGCCATTCCCTGACTTATGAAGCTCAACACATTTTTCCCTCATTTGATTTGTGTGTTCTCTTATCTTTCCCATGCTGATGTATGAATAAGGGAATATGGCCTCTGTGTCACCTCATATTTATGCCCCAGTGAAACAGGAAGTCATGGATTACTGCTTGAAAGTTCCTAAACACTCTGATCAACTTTAAAAAGTAAAATATAAATGGAAAAAATGCTTCAGTTACATTTTGTTCATAAGAATTTCTAGGGGTGCCAATAATTGTGGCACACGTGGTTTTGTTAAAAATAATGATTTCTTGATGAGGGATTTTTTTTCCTCAGAATAAATTTACTTAAATTTTTCTCATTTCTTCAGTGTGAGATTAAGCCAATTCACCAAACGGTGAATTTTTTATAACTCTTTTTACTCATCTTTACCAGGGGTGCAATAATTGTGGAGGGCACTGTATATGTAGATTGTGCTGAGTTATTTTTTAGTGAGTCTACAGAACACAATTTGCATTATTAACAGTATCAATGGATTGGTTGACTTCAACATTTGAAATAGGTTAACCAGTTCAGTTCATTGTTATGAAAATCCCCTTTCCCAACCAGTGCAAATGTACACAACATGCAGTGGGCTTTTCTACTGGAGGTGATTGAGTAGTTTTTGAATGATAATTGCATGCCACTCTGTAAAATAGTGAATCTATGCTACCACACAAGTGAGCAAAACAACAGAAATGGGGGGATGATAAAAGAACCCCTCTCTGTAAGTGGAGATCACAGCTTGATCAATAGGTGACGCAGAGCTGTTGGCAGGACCACACAGGTCAAGCCCGGGATAACGGGGCACCGGTAAAAATGGGCATGACACCAGGCTGGTGAATTAAATCCAGGGCGGGGAGAGGGATTGTGCCGTCGCTGACGTGAGTGGGGGAAGGGCGGGAGGGCGGTTTTGACATGTGGGGGATGGGTGGGGGTGTTGGTGAGGAAAGCGAAACGTATACATTACCAAGGGCTTTCTAACACACACTGCTTGTCCTTGTTGTTTAAAGAGAGGTAAAATCAGTTGTGAATTCTATCCTGCAAAGATAAAGGCAGGGAAAGGCCATTATATACAGAGACTTGGCAGAGAGCGTTGACGTGCTTCCATGTGTGTGTGTGTACATCGGTAACTAAATGCAAGCAGGATGCAGGCTACATGATCTTTACAACCATCTGTCATTAATGATACGGTGTCAACTGGGTTGAATAGGATACTGGTTTGACTCTCTAAAACTTAGCATGTCCAATCTATTTTCTAAGTTGCTTCCATACAAGTAGCATATAGTAAGTACACTTGACTCAGAAAATCATATAAGCAAGGGACCATTCTCTTCCATGTAATAATAAAACTTCTTATTAAAGTCACTAAGTGCCCATTTACCCAACCCCATGTTTGTCCCTCCCTGGAAAACAAAAAACAATCAAGAACTCCAGGCCTCAGTCTGCTCTACGCTAAGAGACATACGTTATTTTGAGGACATGATTCAATTCTCCTGAGAGATGATGCAAGACTCCAAGAACCAACCTCACGTTTATGTCCATTCTCCACCTCAAAGCATCAGAGCGCCACTAGGCAAAGGAAATGGCTGCCGCAGACTCCTGCCAGCCCCAACACTCCAGTGCCCCAACATTTCTATTAAACATGTTGGGCTCCCCAGCCCCTCACCTCTTAGCCCAATATTAGCATGCCACAGTAAAAAAGACTTCTTTGTTATGTAGCATTCAGCTTATGCAAGCGGAAGACCAGGTACAACCCTTAACTAAAAAGGGTGGGGCGAGCTGCTAATGTCACCTTCCTTGCAGCTACTTCCACTGTCACAAATTTGTTTACAACCAACAAGTTCAATCTTCCTCTAACTGCCCGAGATCACACTTAAGTTTATATGGATCGGAATCCCACAACAGTCATCACACGCCTCAGTTACAGGTTCTGTGACTCTGAATGGGTGTGCACTCTTTACTTGTTATTGTCGTTATGCAATGTCCCTTAAGTGTATATCACCTTGCCCCTGCGCCCAGCCCAAGATACTATTTAAAAGCAGAAGCCACTGCATTTTCCATTTACCTAAAGCCTTTGTGCTCCCGGTTTCCTGATCTAAAAGGCTTATCTAATTGGTCTCCAAAGGCACACCCACAGTCCACGTTCACTGGGCAGCCTGGCCAGTTTCCCAAAGCTAGCGTTAAATGAAAAGTCTCACAGAGATGCTACATCAACACACAGGAAGAGAGCGGGAGAGGGGAAGAGCTGGGCATGGACCAATGGCAGGACACCGTACACACACACTGACCTCTGCTCCTCTTCCTGCTCCTCCTTAGTCATCATCTTCTCCAGTTGGCTAGTCCTCAGCTTCCCAGGGGTGTACTTCAAGGACTGATAGTCTTCCTCCTCACTGGCTGCCCCGATAACTGTGAAGCACAGCAACACAAAAACCGGTCAAAAGGCCGAATACCGGCGTGGACATTAATCAATGGACACAAATGGGAAAGTGGATGATGTAAGGCATTACAAGCATTCCTGTTTGCATTATAGGAGATATATACCGTATAGTAGGCAAGGTACCCTTAAAGGCAATAGTCGTTTGAGTGCTGATGTTGAATCGCATGAATGCAGAGTCATTTTCCCCCACCACTACACTATACTACTACATAAATCACATCATAACAACCATCTCCATGCAATCAAGCCATCAGTGCATTGGTTTGTCAGTGAAGAACAAGAATGAGCCATCATACATCAGGGTTTAAAAACAAAAGATAACCAGAGTTATGAAGAGTCCAGCCCTTCCACATTGTCAGCTTCATGGAGAAACGACAGTTGATGGCGTGTCCACTGGAGACACTTGAATAAATGTAACCTGGATAACTCTTTTAATCATCAGTAATACGGTCATCAGGCCAGTTCTATTTATCTGCATGAGTTTGCGTCTTGATACTGACTTTCTGATACTGATACTTTCTGATCCACTTTCAGATACTGACACTACAAAATTCCTGTTTTTTAAATCTTATTCTGAATGTGCACTGCCTGTTTAAAAAGGCAGAGTGGCATTTTGGAAAAAGGTGGCTTTGAAGCCATAATACATTTAAAAAAAATAATGGTACTCCAAGAAAAGCAACTGTCTGCTTTCACATGTACTCGTCTGTCTATAATTGTATACTGTAGGGGAGGCCTTACAGTATACACTCAAATCAATCATAACAAAGCCTACAGAATGACCGTATCAGCAGGAAATGCCTCAGCACTACCCAAAGGTCTGGAACTATATCATCTTTGTATCCATTTGTTTTCTACGAAGTACTTTGGGCTAAAAATAACTTGGAAGAATATGAAAGTTGCTATACAAATAAAGTTGTTTATTATTGTTGTTATTAATATTATTATCTGACATAATTATTAGGCTATATCTGACATAATAAATGGATAAGGGATTGAAAACATTCCTGTGATCCAATAAAAAAAAAATCTGTTCATCTAGAGAAAGATGGCAACGTTGTGGATACCTGAGGCAAAGTCATTTGGGGTTGTGGGTTAAGATGCATTTCCACAATTTGCCGTGGCAACAATAGGCAGCTGAGAACAATAAGTCACATAATTACACAACGGTTGCACTGAAAACACTCCATTAGCTTAGCCAGAGCAGTGCCCCCAGACTTCAGTCACAAAAACACACCGTCCACACTGGAGTCCAGGGACAATACTAATGCCATATGCGCAGGCTAGTAATCATGCAACAGCATAGAATAATCTTATAAGCCAATGGGAAATTTTGACACCTGTTCGAGGCACCGGTCCAAATACTGTTTCAAAAACATGACGGATGCCGCATACCGTTGCGCTCCTCATACACCGGTCGGGATTCTGCCTCTTCATCTGTGAGGAGCTCTGGGGTCTCCCTTCCAGGGACGGCTTCAGCGACGTGGGCGGGTCCTCTCACAGGGGTGGCCTGTGAGGTGGCCTCCCTGTCCTGTGCGGATCGGGGAGACGTCTCCTCCACGGGAGCGGCTTCAGGCACTGCTTCGTCGACAGGCTCTTTCAGAGGCACCGGCTCTGGGACGGGATCCTGTCGTACAAAAAAGCCGGCTGTGACAATCTGAGCACACAATTTCACTTCCACAGACTCCTAGAGATACTGATCTCGGTCATGAATACAACTACTGGACACAGTTTCTTTGACTTTGTCCTTGTGATTTCAGTAGTTGGATGTGCTGGCCAGAATATGAGTAATTAAATTAGAGATAACATGGACAGTCACTCGTCACTAGTCTATCCATTGCTACAGTCACACTGATAACAGCTTGTTTCTCATAACCAGTCATGTGTCAAATGCATGTTTCAAGAATGTCCACACACCTTTTACAGTATTTGTATTAAGGAACATATTTAGGATGTATTAGAAAGCAATTCAGAATTTTTCCAAATATATTCAAATACTCCAAATATCTCATATATACATCATATTCAAATAATATTTAATTATTGATGTGTTTAAAACCCTGTATCACAGCCCTGACACAGATGTCTTGCTTGCCCACATCCTCTGTAAATTCTTTACCCAATTCACCACGACTTCTTCTCGATGTCAAAAAATGTTTTACCAAAAAAAGATGAATGTTGCGAAGTGACAATATTGTCACTTCGCAGCATTCATCTTTTTTTGGTAAAACATGGTTATCTAATAAAACAAACAACACAAATTTGTAAACAATGAAGCAGATGCCCTTAGGATAACATTGTCATTATGAAAATTCAAGAAAAGGCTCTGGGCTCAAGATAGCCGTCACTCCTGTAGGACCCTGCCTTGGCAACAATGGACCAAACACAACAAAGGCCGAAGCAGCTTAGCACAGAAAGAATACAGTGCTTTCATCACACAAATGCCCGATGTCTGTGCACAAACAATAGTGGGCATGCTTCCAGTTGAGCTAATTTATGCATTCTGTACTCTGACTGTAAGCTACCAAAATGGTCCTGCTTCTGTGTGGCTTACTAGGAGGTGTGGGCACTGTAGACATAAACTTTGGCCATTGCTGTGTGAGCTTCTGGGACTGGGGAAAACTTACAAGTCTGGAATAGCCAATTTGGAAACGGACTGATTGTAGAGACTTTCTGTATAAATTTATAAAAGTACATTTATTGCGGTTATTTATGTGCATATGTTAATGTTCTACATGTATAGATCAAGTCACTTGTATCAGCAGTGGAAATAATAGGCCTACCCTATTACGATACAATAAAGTACTTGTATTGCTGTCCAGATTTACACATCACGGTGTGGCATTCGGTAGGGAAGACTTGGGGTGCGTCCCAATATTCGAAAAATGCTTCCACCTTTCCTCCACTACAGCCTCCTCTCCTCCGTGCCCCGGAAACCGATATTTGTGTCCTAATCTAATGTTGCTGATTAGGCTACACATTAATTACAAATGGTTACAAATTGATTAAAGTCTCGACGCAAAGCGCAGTATCAGGTACATTGTATACTGTGCATGCAACTACTTGTACTCAAAACGTTCAGGCAGTTCTGCATACTTCCAGGTAAGAGACGAGTGGTAGTGGGGGAGTGGAGGAAATTAAAAAAGGAGTGAAGAATATTGGGACACAGCCTTGGATTTGTCTCGGCCATGCCCACTAGTGGAGAGAGTACGCACACCTGGGTTGTGTTGCGTAATCAGCCCAGGTGCTTAAAGTGTGCCCGTCTCCACAGTGCGGGGACAAGACCAGGAGCACACACAGAGACAGAGCGAGCGTTGGGGTGAAGTCTGTCTGTCTGTCTGTCTGTCTGTCTGTCTGTCTGTCTGAGAAGACAAAGAAAAGGCTGCTGAAAAGCAGAGGAGCTGGCAGCTGAAACGAGCGACGAGCTGAAAAGCTGTTGCTGCGTTCTGTTTCTTTGGTCTTTGCTGTTTTAGTTTATAGTTTTTTCCCGGTACCTGTGAGGGGGAAGGGTGAAGGTGTCATTTATTTTCATGTGTGTATGGGTGTACGCTCTCTCTCCGTGTGGCAATGTAGGGTGCAAACCTGGAACTGCTGCAGCTCCCTCCCAGGGCTGTCACGGCGTGTGACACACTGGAAATGTCATTTGAATTTATTCATTTATTTATTTTTGAGCGGCCAAGAGCGATGCTGTAAAATCAATACAAATAATTCATCGTGAATATTGGAAAATGTGGACCACACATTTTTCATTTGGCCTGGCCAAAAAAAAAAGTCGCACACTCTAATATTTCGTTGGACCGCCTTTAGCTTTGATTACGGCGCGCATTCGTTGTGGCATTGTTTCGACAACCTTATGCAACATCACAACATTTATTTCCATCCAGAGTTGCATTCATTTTTGGCCAAGATCTTGTATTGACGACGGGAGAGTTGAACCACTCCGTAAAGTCTTCTCCAGCACATCCCAAGTACTTTCAATGAGGTTAAGGTCAGGACTCTGGTGACCAATTCATGTGTGAAAATGATTCCTCATGCTCCCTGAACCACTCTTTCACAATTTGAGCCCGATGAATCTTGGCATTGTCGTCCTGGAATATGCCCAGTGATGAGATAACTTGGTCATTCAGTACATTCAGGTACTCAGTGACTTCATTTTATTGCTGAATAACGTTGCTGAGACTAGACCTGACCAATTGAAGCAACCCCAGATCATAACACTGCCTCCAGAGGCTTGTGGGCACTGTGCATGATGGGTGCAACGGCGACCAGTCCCCCAATTTCAGGCAAAGACTTTTCATATTAATTAATTACTGACAATTGTAGAAAGGTTTCTTAGGCTTTGCATGAATACTAATGGAAATGATTCATTTCTTCCTCCAATTACTGACAAATCAGAATTCTAGTCCCAATTCACTGTATACTGGAAAAGGATCCCATTCCTAGCAGAAATAATAATACAAATAGTGTTCAAGATAGTACAGGGAACATTGAATCAAGGAGGAAACAATTGACATGCCAATAAACCTGGCATGTCAATACGAAATTGTTTGGAAGATACATTCTCTTATGTGGCAGGGATTTTCAAATGATGCTGTACAACAGTGAGTTGGTTTATATTTTACAGTAAAACGGTAGAGCAGAATGGAGAATGTTTAGTCCTTAAAGACATTTGTAGTGTGGAGAAGTCTATAATCCATGGCAACAGGCTTCAATAAGTGTCATATGCTGATGTGGCTCTAAGGAGCTTTAGAATATGAGGCCTGAGGATTACAGGAGGAAACCGCATGTTTCACATTAAAACTGAATTTCTCATTCAACTCCAGATTATACTGTAATTTTAACTATTTTAATTTAATGTTATTGCTTTTTATTGCATTTATACAATACTCCTTTATAAATAATCACTTTTTCTCAGAGGGAAAAATAATTCTAAACAAAGACGTGTTGTATTGGTGACACACTGTGCACAAATTCTCAGTAATTAGGCCAATTTCATCATAACATTTCAAATTTTACCATCATTAGAACCAGAAATTCAATCAAATGTGCACTGAGAGACAAGTTGGTAAGTGACAATGAAAATGAACAGAGGTCTATAGGATTTCTTTGCCAAAAGGGTTTCCTTCACCTATTAATATAACTGCAGCGGTGCTGGCAGGTATATTATCACCCAGAGAGAGGCGCTATACGGTGCGTAGCAGATGGCAGGTAGTAGGCTGTTTGTGGTAGGAGTGTTTGATGGGGAGACACCAGTGTACAGAGAGACACCGGTGTACAGATACACCAGTGTTTTTATCTTATTTCCTTTTATATTGTCTTGTAAATGTTCTATTGTCTTATATGTGTAATGGGGCGTGACGTGTGAGGTAGGAGGAGCCAAACGCAGCAAGGGGATTCTTTAAGCCCTTAGGCCACTAAGGCGGGAAACCCCACAGATAAGGGAGGAGACAAGACAAGGAACACACACACACCACAGCTACAGACCGGCTCACTGTTACATACCAAAGAGTAGAAGCACAAACGCCTGGTTTCACAACAAGAAACCCAAACAAGGCGAAAGGGAACAAAGAACTACTACCCCATACTTCTACGAGCTAAGTAACTAAAAAACGATCCGGAAATAACAAACGCCCTGTCTCGGAAACGAGACGCATAAGAACGGGCGAGTAGCATAATGGCACAAATACACACCAACGTACCGAAGCTACGAACCAGCACACTAACACGCAATTAAGTAGAAGCACAAACGCCTGATTTCACAGCAAGAAATCCAAACAAGGCAAAGGGGAACAAAGAACTGCTACCCCATGCTTCCATGTGCGAAGTAATCAAACGGCCAGCAATAATAAACGCCCTGCCTCAGTAATGAGGCGTAAGAATAGGCGAGTAGCATAAAAGGTACACATCAAACACACAACCAACAAACACTGAAAACTAATACTCATTAGTATAGGAGGAGGCGAAGGAACAGATATAACGTTCCGTGGCGACTTCCATAAGCTAGCAGTCACATGCAGAACATAAAGGGGTAAACGCCCGATCTCCCAGGAGGGAGAAACATTTTACAGGCGAGCCGACGGAACACCGCAGTCCCATAACTTTACTAGCAGAATGACTAGCTTAAATAGAAAATAAACACCCTAGCCTCTCAGTAAGGGAAAATGTAACGAGGTGAAGGAACCGATAATAAATGTTCCAAGGCTTATATAGAAGCTCGCAGTCACACGCAAACATGTCCACAACATCGCCCAATCCTCCCCACAGGAAGACATGCACCGACAGACGAAACAGAACTACAGTTCCGAACAAAATCGTCAAACTCCATATATGGATAAAGGTACAAGACATGCATCGACAGACGAAACAGAACTAAAGTTCCGAACAAAATCGTCAAACTCCATATACGGATAAAGGCACACAGGGGCGAGAGGACAGCTGCACCGGAATTATCGGTTATCTGACTAACGCAAGCTCAATAGAAAATACTAGCCCTGCCTCGAAGAATAAATAGAGCCCTAAAGTCAGTATGATAAAACACCCTGTCTCTTAAACAAACTCCTCTTGCTATCACGAAAGACAGCAGATAGAGAGAGGAGAAAGACAGAAAATGGCAAACGATCTAGGCAAAACGACAAACAAAGGACAGACCAGAAAGCGGCGACTGAAATGAGCACACAAAACAGGAATGTAACCTGAAAGCTCAAAGCACAAAGCCAAGTCCCGCAAAACTCCAACAAAGCACAACAGAGCAAAACGGTCTCCTTAAAACACTAGATCAATCATACGACTAAAACTTTAAAAGGGCAAAAATAAACCGCACACAAAACAGCACAAATAATGTCATACAACACACCACAGCACAAACAACAAACAATCAATATCGAAACCCAGAACAAAAGGAACATGGGCTTAAATAGCTCACCGGCAACCACGTGCAGCTGTGCAACGTTGATGAGAAAGGAGCCAAAACTCCACCAACGAAGCAGCTCCCACTTGTGGCGACCGAGGAACACGACCGCAAGGGAAAAAGGTCACAAACCATGACAATATGTCTATTTTTCTTCTATTGCTTTTGTTCTGTATTTTGTTTTTATTGTTGAGAAGCACTTTGGGTTGCATTTTATGTATGGAAGGTGCTATACAAATAAAGTTTATTATTATTATTATTATTATTATAATGTTCTGGCCGATCAAAGCAACAGAGGGTGTTGATCTTGTGCATCATATTAAAACAATATTAGTTTCATGAGCAACGGAATCCACTGGCCTGCTCCTCTTAAGCACAAATCTGTCTTCCAAATCATATTAGCTTTTCATTTTCACTACTTTAATATTTTCTACAAATGGCTTTCCGATCTAAAAGGTTGTGCCAATCTTGAAAGGTCACAGAAATCAAAGCGGATTAATTACTCTTTGAAAGTACGGTGTGCAAGTGGCCCCGTGTGAATACTGGGCTGACGACCAATAGTGGAAAACGCAGATGAGGTTGTAATGAAGAAGAAGCATGACCATGGAAGCACAAACCACAAACTACAGCCCAGGTCCTGCTTCTGCCAAGGACATCGGTTATGTGATCAAAGCGCATGCAGCCCACAAGGCGTTCTGAATTATTGAGACTGGCAGTTACAGGCGTTCTCTCTCCAAGTTCCCGCAGGCCAGGATGCTAAAGTGACTCACTCTTAACAGAACCACACAACAGGAAAAAAAAAAAAAACACATCCAAAGGCTGAAAAAAAACAATGAGACAAAGGGGGCAATGATACTTTTCATTTCATGATTTCCTTTTGCAAATCAACTGCAGTGATAGGACGGGTAAAATTAAAAGATGCTTACTAAATGCAGCACATCGGCAACACAACATGCTGCTGCAACTCAAGCCCCTCCTTCTCCATACAATAAGAGAGAGCCTCGTCTGACCAGGGATCTCTAATGTGCACTGGGTGGAACAAACAAGAGATGCATCCTGTGCCACTGAGCCCAACAGTGCTAATTATCAATCACAGCCATTGTCGAATGCTTACAAAAGAGCCCTGTCCTCCACAATGCCCAGAACCCGACTCCCTCCCACTCAATACAATGGCATGGCATCCAGGATTCAGACTGGACGTCTTTTTCCCCAACCATGGAATTCCGTAGGCAATCAAAGAACAATTCTTATATGCAAAGTTGAATTTCAGTTATGACATAATGCTAAAAAGAGGTCTCCAAAAACGTTGTCTCCACCCAACATACAAATATGAACTACAGTAGCTTAATGACTTCCAAAACTTTACAGTTATATATATATATATATATATATATTTTAGACACTTCAAAAATGTTTTTTTTATAAAATAAGGCTGATGTTTGTTTATATTTTAATTTACAAGTATTATTTGTACATTAGAATGAAGTTTTACGATAATACAAGCATTATCATTACAAAGACTCTCTTAAGGAAATAATTCAGCTACTGTATATTGGTTAGTCAACAAACACGCACCTACTAATTAGCTTGTCAAAGTCATAGACATCCAGTAAGATTTTGAGCTTGGCTTGTGGCCGCAAGTCAGAGCTCTCCGACAGGGACAGGCAGACACTAGGTATGATAGTTGCTAATAACCACAGAACTGCAGCTCTAAAAATGGAGAAAAGCGATATGGTCTGACGAGTCATCTTTTACTCTTTTTAATACATCTGGACGGGTTTATGTTTGGAGAAAGCCTAAGGAGGCATTCAATCCACAATGCCTGTTGCCAACTCTTAAGTATGGTGGTGGTTCTGTAATGGTATGGCCAGCCATTTCATGGGACTCATTGGGTCCAATGATTGCTCTCTATGGGCGTGTAACGGGCAACAAGACCAGGTACACCCTATGGTGCAAACACTGTTCCCTCATGATGTCCCCATATTCCAACATGATAATTCCCCCATACACACTGCTAAAAACATCCAAGAACACGAGGATGACGTCAAATGCCTTCCATGGCCTGCACAATCACCAGATCTAAACATAATTGAACCTTTATGGAAAGTTCTGGAGCACAGATTGCAAACTAGATTTCTACCTCCTTCATCCCTCAAAGAACTGGAGACTGTCCTTCTTGAACAATGGACCAATATCCCACTACACACAGTTCAGAAATTGTATGACAGCATTCCTAGAAGGCTTGAAACTGTTTTGAAGGCAAAGGGTGGGCCAACCCCTGTAGATACATACACACACACAGATGCATATAAACCATGGTCTCTTATACCTTTCGGCAGATTAACGTGAAGGAGGCTAAATTACCTGTGACTATTTCAATTTAAATAATTTCATGCTAAATGCTAATGCTATGCTAATGCTAATATGCATGAAGAAGGCATAGGATTGGGGTTAAAATTAGCTGACCTGCATTGATTACAGAATACCTAGCACTTTAAATTTGAAATGATACAATTGAAATGAGGTTGAAGTGCAGACTGTCAGCTAGGATGAACTGTTTAGAAATTATAGAACGTTTTGTACATAGTACCGCCCATTTTCGGGCATCAAAAGATATTGGACAGTTTAACATAATGTACAATAAAGTAATCATTTTTTATATTTGGTCACATATCCTTTGCATGCTATGACTTCCTGATGTCTGTGACCCAACAATGTCAAAAGACTCTTGATATCTTATTTGCTGGTACTCTTACAAGCGATAGTATAACCTCTCTGCATTTGAATGGATCTTTATGGGAATTGGGGGGTGGGACTAGAATTAGCTGTAAATTACACTGGAACAGTTTGGAACACATGGTTGGCTAAATGGCTCTAAATCATCAAGGGTCTGACGTATCAAACAAGCCTTAAACCATCAATCTGCTGCCAGATATGCAGTAGATATGGATGGATAACTTGAAGGGTTTCTTCTCCTGACTTATTTTTCCATAGAGGTCAATAGGAAAATTTGTCAGGAGAAACAACCCTTAAAGTGATCCATCCATATCTACTGCAAATCTGGCTGCAGAGTGATGGTTTGAGGCTCGTTTGATTTCAAAGTGCTAGAGTACAGAACCAAAATAACAAAAAATGTGTCACTGACCAATGAATTATGGTGCTCACTGTCACTGATATTATCTATATTATAATCTGGAACCCTTGTTGTAATTTCAGCTTCAAAAGCAGCACATGGAAATTGGTTGAGGTTGCACTTTATCTAATACACAGTCTGGAATTGCACTATGGGTACATACTTGACTGAGTACACAAAGCATTCTCTATGATGCAGCCCAAAAATGATATTGTGCAGGATGCCATTTCACCATTTTGTGGTATGATTTAAGAGTAAATATACTACTTAGCTTCGTGTTATGTCAGCCCTTTCAGGTGCAAAATTCTACAGAACAGCTTTGAACCAATATGTACATTTGTAAGACTATACTACTCAATACTACTGAGCTAAAAGACAATGTCTGAAGCACACTAGCTCAGCTCTTTTTCTGATGCATGAGAAAATCAAGGGGCGGAAAAAACAATAAAACGTCCTCAAGAGCACAAGTCCAAAGGTTGTGGACTAAAATTGGCCACACCTACTAAATGATGGAAAAAGGAAAATGCACACCGTCATAAATATGAAAGGTCAGATATCAGGTGAGGTACAGATAGCTGGGGGGTGGTGCTACATGGTAGTCAGATTGTGACTGGGACTGAGATAGCTGGGGGAGCAATCCAGTCAGCTCAGTGCAGTAAAGTACCTCCAGCACGTGTGTGCTCAAACTTCAGAAGTATGGAGCACGGAACTGTTCAAAAGCTGGTGCAATACTAGACACCACATATCCAGTTGCCCTGCGCTACCCAGTTGTTTAGCAAGATGCAGGAGGTGGACAAAATATCGAAAACACTTACAAAAACTTAATATCTAGTAACTAATAACAAGTAGGCCCACCCTTTGCCTCCAAAACAGTTTCAATCCTTCTAGGAATGCTGTAATACAATTTCTGAACTGTGTGTAGTGGGATATTGGCCCATTGTTCAAAAAGGACGGTCTCCAGTTCTTTTAGGGATTCTTTAATGTTTTTAGCAGAGTGTATGGGGGCGTTATCATGTTGGAATATGGGGACATCATGAGGGAACAGTGTTTGCACCATAGGGTGTACCTGGTCTTGTAAAATGGTTTCATATTGTTTGCCCATTACACATCCATGGAGATCAATCATTGGACCCAATGAGTCCCATGAAATGGCTGCCCATACCATTACAGAGCCACCACCATACTTAACAGTTGGCAACAGACATTCTGGATTGAATGCCTCTTTAGGCTTTCTCCAAACATAAACTTGTCCAGAAGTAATAAAAACAGTCAAAGATGACTCGTCAGACCACATCACTTTTCTTCATTGCTCGGGGGTCCAGGTTTTCTGTTCCTTACACCATGTAATGCGTTTTTGTGCATTAGCCTTGGATACAAATGGTTACCCAATGGTGGCCCTGCCATAAATACCAGCTTTGTGAAGCTCACAACGTACCGTTTTTGTTGACTCATTCAGATATGGATTGATTCAATATGGATTGATTCAATTTTTAGAGCTGTAGTTCTGTGGTTATTAGCAACTATCCTACCAAGTGTCTGCCTGTCCCTGTCAGAGAGCTTTGACTTGCGGCCAGTTCTTTTTTTGCTGATGCTGTTTTTTGGTGTTGGGCATATGCTGTCATCATTTTTGACACTGTTCCCCTTGCCACCTTAAATAATTTTGCCGTTTTTGTGACCAGTGCACCTGCAATTCGGGCAACAACTATTTGGCCCCTTTGGAACTTTGTTAGTATCCTCATCTTGCTTTGGAGACTTACCTCGCAAAGTGCTGCTGGTTAGACCTCTTTTAAGCAGACACATGCTGCTAATTAGCATTCAAATAGGAATCACCTGTGTAGATACTTTTGTAATTGTGGTTTAGATGCTTCAAAGTCAGGGGTGTTTCTGATATTTTGTCCACCCCCTGTATATCCAGTTAACAAGACACTACCTGTCCAGGTAGAGACAATAGGCCTCTTCCTGCAGTTGACAGCTGTTGTATGATCAACATTATCCAAGAAGGCATAGGCATGCAGCAGTTTACAGCAAATTGACTCAGAAGATTTGTCGGGACCTTGACCCTGAATAGGCAACAGTAGATGCTCACTGGTCTGATTGTACAACTGGTCCTTATTTCCCATATGATCTATAATGTATTACTTTAATGTAACCTTAATCTGCTGCCTCATGACAGTGCCCTATCCTGTAGTGATGACCCAGATCATCTCTTTTCTCTGCCAGTAGAAACAGTAGCCTACCCTGCAAAAAGTTACTGCCAATACATTTTTAAAGCTAAATATTTTCTTCCTTTGTACCATTTATAAAGCAAAAATAACAATAGCTGTAATTTTCTGATAGTTAAAATAAAATAAAAAAAAGGCTTTTTTTTTTTGTTACAGGGAATAACTGGCAACGGGTAAAAGGCTTCAGCTGTAATTGAAACATTTTGCAATGCAATTTGATTACTATTCATTTATAATTAAAGAGTACATTAAACTCCAGTTATGAGATGAAAACATCATCCATGTAGGCTAGTTGTTTGAAAAGTCACAAATAACACTCTCAGAAATAAAGGTAGCCTACAGTGGAGGTAGGCTACATTTTTGTTCTTTAAAGAACAAAATATATTTCAGAAATGTACTCTGAAACTACTTAGCCTACTTTTAAGCACTTACCCTAAAGGTCTACTTGAAAATTCTACTAGTTCTAATAAGTAGTTTTTACAAGCAAAAAAGGTTAAGTCTATTTGAAACACATAAATGGCATAATGTGACACAAAATTCGTTGAAATAACACAAAAGTAGTAACATAAAAATTGCGCTCTTTACATATAGGGTCGGCTGCCATCCCAGTGACAAAGCGTTTGTACCGTTATTTTCTGTAGGCTAGATAAGCGATTTGCTAGGCTACTTCACTGTTAACTTAACTAGCATGTCCATAATTCGTTCACTCGTGTTTTATCCAAACGTATCACCTATAGCGCTTAAATGTATTCAGATGTGAAAAAATAAAACAATAAATAGGCAGAAAATATTCAATATGCCGCTCTTTCACGCTCACCTTAATGTCCGATTCCTCCGCCTCTGGATGCGCTTGATTGCTCCTGTCGACAAATTCTGTCCCAGGACGCTCCTGTAGTACCCCAATATTCTCTGCCGGGGTTACCCATGCCGTTTCAGTCTGCTCCTTTATTCCCGCGTTCCTCTCGGCCGCGATCACTTCGTCGGCCTTCACTTTATCCGCTTTATGAATTAGCCCAGTAGCTAAATCTTCCGTCTCATCTGCTCTCTCCGTTAGTCTGACTTTAGTAACCTCACACTCAGTTTTGGACGGTGAGGCAGAAATAGGCTTCTTATTGAAGATGGTACTTGCAAAAACAATTGCCAAGACGGTGAATAAAATCGCAGGCACCACATATGACATATCAAAGGCTACATCCATTATTATTACTAGTCGTGTAAGTGCAAGTAAAGGGATGTTGTAATGTGTATTCTAGTAGACGCAGCCCGATAGGTAGGCTAGCCTAGTTTAGATTTGTATTATTGTGATTAGATGCACGTGTAGCCAAAGCGGTGCTCGTACAGGCTTGCCTATCACTCACCATATATCGCGATCCTTCAGCATATCTCGCCCGCTACACGACTCTAGACAATCCGATGAACCCGGGGGTTTTAAGCACCGATTCACGCGTCCAAACAGAGCGTCATTTCCTACGGGCCAGCCCTTCGCAAGGAAGCCGTTCTGTTTAAAGAGATATTTTCCTATATAGACACAATAGCTACAACAAAGAGAAATGAGGCACTTCTGCTTCACTGCGTTCTCATCGTGCTTAAATGGTGCGATAACCGACTTATAAAGCCACAGCCCATAATTAAGCTTTTTTATTTTGTAATGGATGTGACTATAAGTCATAGCCCATAATAGCCTTTTTTGTGGTGATTTTTTAATTATTTTTTATTTTTTTTAAAGGTTGCTGCATCTAGGCTAAACCCAAAAAGCCTTTATTGGTTGAACAATTCACTCCTTTTAACTTTGACCTAGTCCTAGACAAGACCGCGTGCAAAGATGTGTCGTACATGCATTAGCCTATGCATTCTGCTAGCAACATCACACCTGTACACTGATGGAACCAAAGGCACCATGTGACAGACCCCTGTAGTAGGGGCCAAGACGTCCAAGGTTTCATTCCACGAAAAGGGGATCCAGGTCTTAACTCAAGTCCAAAACATTTCCCGAATGTTAAATTGCCCTATACCGCTGCAGAGGAGACTTTCATGTTCGACACACTAGCTACACATTTTCCGAAACATTAAATCATAATTACAATGTGGAGAACACTGGATTGAGAATGGCAGTTTTGAATGGACAGAACTGCAAGTGGGAGAAAGGACAAGTGCGTTTACTACGGTCTTTCGACCCGAGGATGTGTTAATGCAGAACTTCAAAAGGTTCCATGGAAATGCATTTAAGAAAAATTACATTACCTGCACATACACTTATCCAACATGGAACTATTGTAAATTTCACAGTATCCAACATCATCCAAACTGACAAAACTAACAAATGACCAAAAAAGTATGTTCATCAAAAATTAAGATACTAACAACCTGGATCTGAAGTACGTCATTTAAAACCAAGTTTGGTTCAGACATGAAATTTTGGTGCGGGAAGATCCCATGGTGAGAGAGGGAGATTACACACAGGGTAACGATACCAATTTCCCAGATTGTATTTTTCCAAGTACCTCGCATATTCTGAAGGCAGGAGGCGGCATATAACAGTTCTATCCAGAGGGTGGGTAAAGACACCGTCAAATTAAACACAACCACCATAAATAAATACTGCACAAATCCATAAAAATACATTTATTCAAAACTGCAGTTTAGCCTGCCATAATTTATAAAGTGTTTTCATTTGTCTACCTCACATAAGATTTTATTTCTCAACTAACAATTGCACTGCACATATAATCTTCAGGTGTTACAATAGGAACGCAATGTGGCAACAATATTCAATGTTAGTTGAACCGATTTCAACAGATCATCAACAGAACTGTGACAGAAGCCCCTTAATAAGAGGTGCAACTTGATTTAATTTTATTTATATTAATATCCTCATTTACTAGCTTCTATGGAGGCATCAATGTTTAATTCCATGCTTTAGGTACTTCTGGGTCTTTGACATTATTTTCCATTCAACTGTCTTAATCCACAAATCAGAGAATTAAGTGTTCACAATGTGTTTTACATACAAATACCCTAAAGGCCATTAGATTGTATTAAACCAGCATCTAAAACTCCAAATCTGTAATGCAATTGCACAGAAACGGTCCTGAATCTTTATTTTAAAAAAAGGCCATTTCAAATAAATTTGCAGCCTCTGACATGTAGTTTGCTCACCTAAAACCTCGACACTGCCTTAAAAAAAAAAAAAAAAACTTTCATCCAAATGATATTCAAAGCACAACAAAAACAATAATGATATAAAAGGAGATTGTGTAAAAATGTGCTACAGATATTTTCCTTCAATATCAATATGAATCCTAGCTGCCCTGACGACGGTTTCTAGATGCAACACATAGGCATTCAACGTTTTGTCCTGGCTTTCATTTTTTGGGATATTCCAGTAATAAAGACCTTTAAATGACCTCTGCCAAAAACAAGACCCATGTTGAAACTTAAGCAACATTAACTATTATTTGTTCTTTTTTTGTATTGATCAATACATCTGCACCCAAAGAGCACCTAAATCAACCCAAAATTACAATATTTAATATTTGGATACTTCTTAAAAAACTTTGAGCACAACTGTGTTTACCCATGTAATATGACATTCAAAACGGATTTCAATCCTCAAGGATGGCTATAACTGCCCGATTTTCCATCTTTTCCCCATACATCAAGGTAGTAAGCATAAACACCAAACACAAATTATTCCACTGACAGAATCATAATCCAATTTCGAAATTAACCATTGACAAAACCCGGCTCCTACACACGTCCCTTACAACACAAGAGCATGGCACTGCACAAGAGCCCCCGCTCACCCCTTTGGGACTGTTCAGCTCATTCCCCCCACATTCTGTGACAAAAAGGCAACAGATCGCACTTGTAAATTTCCCAATTGTCCAATTTACCCTAAGAGCAACAAACACCATGTTAAAACGTAGCTTTGTAAAAGCCACTAAGCCCTGCATGCTGCGGTCACCCTATTAAGTATGGACTTTAAGAGCACACTCGTAAATAGAGGTCAGAGGACAGCACTTTTACTTCTAAATACAGATGCACAATTGTGGTAGAGACTCAAATGCAGTCCCTGACACCTCTCTTGTCATGGACAGGACACAGCCTCTTCAAAAGAGTGGAGTGGGTAGAGTCTCCTTTGAAAAGAAAGCTCTGTGAAGATTCCATTTGGGGGCATCATCGTGAGGAACTGCGCTCTTTGCTCACACAGTCATCCTGAGTGGTGGTGTCACCATTTCCCATCATGCTGCAGGTCCGTCTCTTCTTTCTGCGATGCGACATGTTATCTCCCTCGGAGCCCGATTCACACTGTAGGACAAAGCGTACACGGCAGTCAGGGACTCCACTCCATTCAGTCCAACCTATAACGTTAATATACAGCAGGGCTGTTCCCAAAAATTAAACGCTAACATTAGTGAGGAGATGTGTATGGGACCAGTCCCACCTCAGAATCTGAATCCGAAGAGCTTGAAGAAGAGGAGGATGAGGAGTCACTAGAACTATCAGAGGCAATTCCAGTTGATTCCTGCAGGTCCACTGCATCTGCCAATGCTGCAATCTCAGGCCGCTCCTGCTTCAAAATGCTAACAGAAATCCAAGGGATAACACTAAACATTTAGACCTTGTCCCCACAAAAATACTTGACCGCTTTTGTTATTTGTATAGCAAAATATTTATGCTTTATTATTTAAGAGAAAGCATGCGTCTAGAGACCTACTGAGTATTTCAGTTTGCTTGTGAGTTTGGCTGGTATTAATTATAAATTAAAAATAGAAAACGTTTGCGATGATTAGGCTACTTTTTGAGTACAACATTCTTTACTTTTCAGTATCAGCAGTGCATAAAATGTGTCGCATCTCTGGAGCATGTACAGTGGGTTGAAAAAGTATTCAGTCCCCTTAGACTTTCATATTTTGTTGTGTACGAACATGATTTTGCTCGTACTCAACAAACTACAATATCAAAGTGAAAAGTAAAATCTACAATTTGTTCCAAATTAGTTACAAATATAAAACATAAAACAAACAATTCCTTAAAGGCATACTGAACTTTGTTTGAACATAATGTTGTATGGATACTTGGCAATGATATTAATAATGTCATAATATTCAAGCTCACCTTCATGAGTTGCTCCTGTGGTCAGAATCTGACCAACGAAGAATGACGTTTTTTCTCTCTCCATTCACTTCCATTGCATGGAAGAAGCACACTTTAGCACATAAACAAATGCAAACAATGCAGATTATGCGGATATAGAAAATCATCTGGAAACGGGTGCTTGAAAAGATAAAAAGCTCCATTCACAATATTTTACACTTTTTCCAAACAAAGGTTTGGAAAAAGATCTGGTCGTTAGCTTATTAACTTCCTTCTATCGTTCATGCACCATAACGGTCCCACTCACTTCCTGAAGCGTGTGTCAGTAAACAACCCGCACAGCAAAGAAGCTAGCAACAGTTGCGAGTTCTCAGAAAATAGTTCTTCAAAATCAAATCAATCAAAAATCGGTTCAAAAGTTTCAAACATTCAGTTCTGGATAGGGATGGGTATTGTTCGGATTTTATCGATACCGATACTGGTACCACTTATCGATACCAATACTAATCGATACTGATCTCCATAATTTTGTTTAAAAAAAAAGAGATGATGTGAAAGGAATTAAGGTATTTTATTATTACATATAGCATAAATAACAAGTTATTGTTTCCTCATAGTTTCCTGAGAGTATATAATGAGGGGACCCATTGCTATAAATAAATGTCTGGTAGAGTGTTTTGCTGCTGCTTCACTACAAATACAATAAACTTAAATGAACAAGATTATAGATTACCAAAGAACTATAGTTTTTGAGCTTCTCAGAAGCTAACAGAATAATAGTTATAAATAATAAATAATACAGCGGTGGTGAATGGGCTGGGTTTGGGTGTTTGTCTTGAACTGCTATCCCCGGAAGGAACGGTGGCTGCCGCTTGACTGACGTTAGCTATAGGATGAGGAACACGTTTCAAAAGCTTTTAAAACTAATGCTGACGTTGCTAGATTACCAGCGTTATTATAACATCGTAACAGCCCTGGACAATGATGTATTGCTCCACACAGAGTGCCTTGTTGCTCCAAGGCATTCTCTGTTACCTGTTCATAGTGTACAGGGAATAATTACCCGAAAAGCTATTGAGTGTTTTAGCTCTGGGTTTATGTAATGTTACCATAAGCTAGGTAACGTTAGACCGAAGATTCACTATTTAAACTACTTTTTTGTGAGTTTTCGGAAAAGATATTCCATGTACATTACGATCAGCTAACAGAGAATGCTTTCGAGCAACAAAACTTGAATACTGTTGTTCCAGGTCATTTAACATACAATACATCGTTGTCCAGCGCTGACAGTTACTATGTGGCTGGCCATCTAGTAAATGCTGACGGTGTTATTTTCCGAAGTTAATAACTACGGACTTGTTTTATCTTATAACGGCTGTGACCTTGATTTGAGGTCCAGACAGTCACGTTATTTTGGGGAATGGCATCAGCTTCAGAGCCGGATCGAGGGCTGCACTGAGGGGAATGGCGCAGTGGCCGCTTTGCTCAAGCAGTCAAATACACTGCACTGCTTCAGATTTATGGCATGTTGTATTTCTAAACGTTTCATTAGATTGCTAGTATTAGTCCCCTTACATGCAACATTGTATTTTGCGGTGTTTACGTTCGCTTTGGTACAGTGGGCCCACACTTTTGAATGTTTTAACCTGTCTGCCATCAGTGCCACATGACTGGAGTGCACTGAACATAAACAAACACCACCAAACGTAGTCGCCTGATGCGTGCAACGCCTCATCATTAGACTTGTCATCATTAGGACCCGAGTAAAACCATATATTTTACGGTAGGTAATTTGAAAATGCCTGCCAGCTATGTTAGAAAGAATTGAAGTGAATTACTTTCAAATATTGATAGCGACACCGTTTGTCCAGGAGCTTATTGGTATTTTGGTCCTGACCAATCAGGAGTCAGTACCAGTTTAATACCGGTTCTCGATACCCATCACTAGTTCTGGATGTCATGATTTTATATATCGGCATAATCCGCATTGTTTGCATTCGTTTATGTGCTAAAAATTTGCTTTGGAGACCTTTTTTGCCATGCAATGGAAGTGAATGGAGAGAGAAAAAACATCATTCTTAAAGGTTGTATCAGCGATTTTGGGTGGAAACATAAATGATCACATTCATCTGATTTTTCCTCACGATCCGCTAGCTGCCCGCCCCATAAGCAGGCCGTCAAAAAACCGCGTCTCTGTAGGCAGCCTATGCTCCGAGATCGTACACAAAAACAATGGTACTACCAACTACTCAAAACCAAAATAAACAGTATTCCAACCAATCACAATGATCTGCACAAACGTGACGTCACTTCTGAAGCGAAATCCCAAACAAACATACTTATGAATAATTATGTTATGTTTTAAAAAATAGTGTTCAAGCATCCAGAATTATAACCACGTTAATAACGTTTGTAAGAAACCAAACCGTTTGTAAATCCGTCAAGATTTCAGCGAGATAAGAGTATTAGCGTTTGTGAAGATCATTGTGATTGGTTGGAATACTGTTTATTTTGGTTTTGAGTGGTTGGTAGTACCATTTGTTTTTGTGTACGATCTCGGAGCATAGGCTGCCTACAGAGACGCGGTTTTTTGGCGGCCTGCTTATGGGGCGGGCAGCTAGCGGATCGTGAGGAAAAATCAGATGAATGTGATCATTTATGTTTCCACCCAAAATCGCTGATACAACCTTTAATTGGTCAGTTTCTGACCACTGGAGCAACTCATGAAGGTGAGCTTGAATATTATGACTAATATTATGTTCAAACTCATTTCAGTATGCCTAAGTATTCAACCCCTTAACTAAGTTAACTATTTGAATTAATTGCGTTTGTTTAAGGTGAAATTTTCAATCAATCTAGTAACACAATATACCATTTCAAAGTGTTAAAACTCACGATTATCTCTCTATAAACTATTTTACGATTCCAATGTAATAGCGACAATGGTTCCTTATTTTTTAACAAGACACAAAAAAGGCTCTATTAAAACAAGGATTCTGCCAGTTCTGTGCGTTCTGGACATCCCCAGACGACACAGATCACTGTTAAGTCGGTATCCTTACCCCAGAAAAAAAATGTTTTTTTAAATAAAACAAACTTTCACTGTATTTGAGCTTCTGTTACTTTATTTTAGTAATACTTAACAATGATTCTGACTCTTGGAAAACAAACTCCTACAGGTTACCTTACAGAAGAGACCAGGATTATGCCTGTAGAAAGAGGTTCAAGAACAGTAGCCATTTTATGTCCGGGTTTGTGTTCAAAAAAGGTGGTAATAGAGAGGGCGTTAACAGCCATACAAGCAAAACGTTGTTCAAAGTTGCACATCATCAGTACCCTAGACATCATTTTTAGATTGTATTTAAGGACTTTGAACAATATTAAATATTAAGAAATACTTTTTTTAAATGTGTGCTAATACGGTCTTTCTTGTTAACACCGCCAAGATGAGGTCCCTTCAATAATGGTGCAAATTCAGTAACTTTTTCCCGTCAAATTTCTCCATTGACTTCCAGTGAAACCAGACAGGAAAACGTTACTGAACTTGCACCGTCTACAAGGCGATGATTTATATTTTCTTTGAAACCTAAAAGGGGTTCAAAGTCTATATTTTCTTTGAAAGTCTAAGGGACTGAATACTTTTTCAACCCACTGTATGTTGTCATGCCGATCCGTCACATTGGCAATAATCTTAGCGCAGAGCTCATATAGGCAAGTTACCTTTAAGCTATTATTGCCCAATATGGATACAACCCCAATATTATTGTGCATCCCCATCAGATTCTTTTCTCGTAATATTCCGCTAATCAATTACACAACAGTGGTCAGACACCAATATACAAAACAACAAAGGAAACATCCACCGAACTCACCGGTACCACTTCCTGGACAGCTTTGGCCGACCACGCACGGTCTTATGCCAGACGATGGGGAAGTTGGTTGTGCTGGAAAAATTCTGAGTCACAGCGATGGTTATGTCCAGGTTCAGAACAACGTGCCACCAGCCACCTAAATGACCAAGCAAAGTGAGATAATGCTTTAGCAGGAGATGCATAATACAGACATACACAATATCCTGCAGTTGAAAATCAATGTTTACAATGCAGCTGCGTGTGTGTGTGTGTGTGTGTGTGTGTGTGTGTGTGTGTGTGTGTGTGTGTGTGAGCGCACGCGTGCGCAAAACTCTGCACTAATCTGTTCTTATTATTTGTCTTGGCAGAACCATATCCTGTTACACCATTGAACTGTACACTGGCATGAACCGGTTACACAACTCTTGGCGGGCGAATGCGTATGCTGACCCGGAACAAAAACCGTGTCGCCGGGCCTCTGCAGAATCTCCAGGGGTCTAAACTCAGCGGGCCAGGTAGGCTGCTGTGTGCGGGGATATATCACACTGAACCAGGTAATGGCCTCATCCTGCTGGTTGCCTCCATCATCCCGGGTGACCTTGATGAGCTCACGTGGAGTATGAGTGGGAAAAAGGCACCAACGCTTGTGCCCCTGTACCAGGGCATTCCAGGCGCTTGTGCCAAGAGGGTCAATATGTATACCAGTGCCAGAGCGGGACGGTCCCATGACAAACCACCTGAGAGGACACATGCAGAACATGGAAGAAAAATGACAAATTTGTCCAATTTATTCCACACTGTGCACCGACTGTTACACCGACCATGCATAGTGTTAATATGAGCTTTTATAAGCATAAAACACAATTTCTCAAAATATTATATATGGTCTCAAGCCTGATTGTTAGAAGTTGTCGAAGAGCCACTACAGACAATCAATGAATTATCTGCTTCTACATACCTGTACGGAGGTCTTCTCTTCTCCCCGGCAAACTGAAAGAGGTCATCACGGAAGAAGACAGGCACTTGGTAGTCCTCCAGCAATTTTCTACGTTTGGCATGCTCGCCATAGCTACTGTCGAAGATATAAAGGGGGCTGTCATCCCGGGTGGACTCCAAGTATTCCACATAGTACTTCATCTTCATCTTCACAGAGTAGCCATCGTTGTCCTCGCCACACTTGAACTTCTGGTTGCGGTACTTGCGCTTCAAGCGCTCCAGCGTCCATTTCTCACGGCCAGGCCAGGTGCTCTGGCAGTTCAGCAGAACCACGGGCTTGTACGGCTTCTCAAAGCGCCGTATAAACTCCTCTGGGCTCAGCTGCAGGGAATCCACACGCTCAACATTATCCTGAAACAGAGATGCACTGCTACAGACCAATAGGGAAAATTACCACTGAGAGCTGGGGGCATCAGATAAGGTCAGTTTAAAAACCCCACAATGGATCTTTTACATAATGTAGAAATTACTTATTTATCCTTTTGAAACAACTAAGAGGGGAATTGTATTATAAAGAATAGCAATGCCCACAATAGATGCTCCCAACTTTTTTAAATAGTGACAATGTTTCAAGTCTTCATCAGGCCAGTGAAGGAAAAAAATATAAAACCCCATGCACCCAAACCTATATAGGCTACATATAGGACACACCAGAAATCTGCCCAATCAACGTTAGGCTAAATAATCGCAGCCATATCATTTCATGCATTAACATTTCTGTTCGCAGATTACAGTGAAAATACAACACCAAATACAAGTCAAACATTTAGCCTAGACATCTGAGACTAAAGGTTGTATTGGGTCATCCGCCGCTCCATTCCAGAATGGAGGGAAGCCTGGTTACATGCCAGGTTCACGTTAGCTTAGGCAGAACATATAATGTGCAAGCACTATTCCGTTCAATGTCATGCTACTTCTCACTGGTCAGCACCGAAGTGGTGTGCCATTATTGACAAACATAATGATTTTTGTAACTGAATTACTATTTTTACTCGCCATTTCAATTAAATGGCGAGGAGTTTGTCAGCTAGCTTGCTAACGTTACTCCACATGTTCTCTTCCGTGATGTCGGTAACATAATTCCAGTGAAAGATAATTAGCTAGGAAGAAAATAACCATATAAGGTTAGCTGAAACATAAGATAACCTGGGAGTTAACGTTCGTCCAACAATATGGTTATCCAGCACGTGTTGTGCCCACTGGTGGACATCGTAGCATTGCAAACGTGCTGTTTCAAAATAGCAGCGGAGCTGGGGTAATTAGCCAACAAACGTAACCCTAACTAGCTAGCTTCTCTCAACCTTGCAATGCCAGCAAGAGTAACACCTGATTGACTCAAAGTAAGTTACACTGATGCTTGTGTACGATAGCATTAGCCATTTTCACCGACACAATGTATTAACTTAGCATTCACTGCACACAAACTTCCTCAACTCTCCATCTTGCTCATTTTTTCAAGTTAAAATATTTCAGCCACCTATCGCGCTCGTTTAAAAAAAACCCAAAGCATGTAACGTCCCTGTGCTATATAACGTTAGGATATTGTGCACAAATGTCACTTCTCCGGGAGAGCTCAATCAGGAAGTTAATACTAAATGGCCCAAGTAACTTCAAGCTGGTTCGGTATAGCTAACGTTAGTTAGCAAGCTAACTGGCGCCAGCTCCTAGTTGCAACGTTAGAGCTAGTTCCCATGCATGTGGAAATCTAACGTTAACTTGACTGTTCTGAAACATTTACCAATTATACCGAGCTAACATGCAAATTGACACTGGCGAACTATCTAACCTTAAATCTAGTTAAGTAGTCAATATCTCAATGCTGCTAGTTCAGTTGTAAGACAGTGCTAGTTACCTTCACTGTCCGATGTGACAAATCAAAATTTTCGCAGTAGTCATGTTTCGTCCAGTCTAGTGAATCCTTCAGTTCGGGTCGCGCACTTCTTTTCGCCTCTTTGATTCTCTTTTTACTTTTATGATTCATCCCTTTTTGTCACACTATATAAACGTAATCTGCTAACGTTAAGTGTTAGCTAAAAGCGTATTAGCTACGTGACGCAGAGTGAATTGGCTCGCTACCCGGTAATGTTTTTAAATTGTGGCTAACGTTAGCTAGCCAGTCGCTAGTGCTAGCTAATGTTAGCCTGCTACTTGAAGGGGGACGCAAAGACTTAAAAGTTATCCAAGCTTGCTACTTTGAGGTGTTCCGCAAACATGAATGCCCAAACATATTTTTATATATACAGCAACAAGCTAAAGCTTCAGTTTTAACGCAAATCAACTACCGTTAACAAATTACGAGGAATCTAATTTCTAGAAAATTCACGCCAACGCTTTCCAGTGCTACAGTGCAACCAACCTAATCTCATAACCCACCTTCCAGACAATAAGGGCTCTCTGGTTCGCCTAATTCCACAAACGTTTACGGAGCCGTGAGTTCATTGGATGTAATTTGGGTTTGCGCCTTTCCGCTCACGCTGCACGTGTTAAAACCAAGGTTGGTTGTGACAGAAGTCTCTTAGGAGCAGTAAATAAGAGATTTTCTGAGGGCCTCTGGTAAATAGTGAAATCTTTTTCACCGTTTCTTCCTGGTTCTAAAAAATATACGTTTTCGGCGTTGCCTCTATTTAGAATGTGTAGAAAAGTGGTGTACTCTGCTTCAAGTTTTGAACGTTATAACCACATTTATTTATAATTTGAGCAAATTGTCATTCCTCTGCCGTTACGTCGGAGAGCTGGGCAGAGCAAAGCTGTTGCATTTTACAAGCCCTTAACGTTACAAGAAAAATATTTTTGGGGGTTATTTTGGCTGTTTGGTGATTGTTCCACATATTTGGAGTTCAGGTGCAAGCAAGCATTCTCCAATATGCCTGAAAAGGAGTTTGCTCGGGCGTTGTTGTACAAGATCCTACCTGTGGAATACCCGTGTGTGGTGTAGGGTATTGCGCAGTATGTAGTAGCACTGTGGGACGGTTCAATTATGAGGCAATTGCCACTGCCATTGTATCCTTGAGCAAGGTACTTAAAACAGAACTGCTTCAGTGCATTTTGTCAAACAACTCTCAGCTGGGAGGGACCCTCTGGCATTCATGCACAAACGGCTACTACTGTTTGTATGGCCAGTCATTATTTTTGTAGCTCTTTTGGACCTGTATTTGATTTTACATTTATAAAATGTATCCTTCATTCCTTACCCATTTAGTTGTACTTAAGGATAAACTTTCCTGTCATTTCAAATACTTTTCTGAAGCAAAGTGTGGGACATGGTCACATATAGCCCAAACCGCTTCCAGAAACGATGCATCATATACTGCACCGTCTCTGCAGTCAGTAAGCCCTTTACAGGTTACTAAGAGACAAAGATGGATGCATTTAAAAAAAATTTACACAGCATGTGTGTGAAACCACAACAGAATTAAGAGTACACGTGTCAAGGGATATCAATGTGATTCCTGAATGATGTGAGCAAAATCTGTCCTTATTCTCTCTCCCTTCATGTTTCCTTGTGATGCATTCAGAAAGAAAGGAAACATTTTAAAGAACTTGAAGGCAGCTATAGTATGTGAAGGGCTGTTTAGCTTTCTTTGCAACAGTAACAAGGAATAAGGTCATACTCCAAACTGGCCGTCTCACTGTATTGTGGGCCCCATCCTGCATGCCAACATGGATAATATGGGGGCTGAGCCCAGCCGATGAGGAATGCCACTAAATCTTGGGCCATGTTCAAGGGAGTCAGCAACAGTCACAGTCCCCCCAATTCTAACAAGTCATCATGGCATTCCTGAACACTGCAGAATGAAGTTACAAGTAGTCTAACTGGAACAGCAAGATGTGCCAAGTTGTTGAAATAAACTGCAACCCGTTTTAAAACTTAAATGTACATCCTGTTTTCAGTTCATTATGGAAACATTGAACTTTCACATTTACACAATGTGTAGGCTCTCCTGGGATCCATACTGAACAAGTTTACTACTGCCAAAGTTGGAGCATGAACAGGATACTGTATAACCATCTTGACCTATGCAAAGGATACGTCAGTTTTGTATACCTTTCAAGGATCTATATTTGGCAAGCGTGCTCTCCACACCAAAACACGCATGCAACAACTATACTATAAATTATTTATGCTTCATATGCTTACATTTAGATATCTCCCATTACCATTTTAAGTGCTAAATATGTTTTTGGGCTATGCATACACAACTGAATTTATACCGATTCCCCAAATGTCATCTCACATTTAAATGTGCACACACCAAATGTTCACATGAAAACACAAAGTTCCACTGCATAGTATAAGGATAACAGCATATTCCAGGTGCCTATAAATGTAATGTATATCCAAAGTGACACCATTAAGGGGAAATTACTTTGACAGAAAAATTAGACAAAAGTTATTTATTAGCATTCACAAAGTTACAAGTACAGAATACCTTCAGGAAAGTTAAAGGAATACACTAACCGGCTACAAAATGCAGTGAATATTTTCAGTAACAAGTTACTTTTAGGGGAGGGGTCTCAAAGAATGTGACTGGCAAAATGTAAAGACGGTTCTATAGGTTCCAATTGGCCGAGTAAGAAACAAGGACATTCCGATGTCAGGAAACACAGGTGACCAGTATTGTAAAGGATAATCTGCTGGAGCCGTTTTTACACATCTGCACACCAAGGCATCGTAACACAGCAGCAACCAGGAGAAAACTGGAAACAGCCAACAGCCAAGCTCTCTGCACTGCAACACGCCACCTTAACAGCTAACCAGCAATACTCAACTGCTACACAACTGCGCCTAGTGCACAAAAGATACACAAGAGAGAGGATTAGAATCACAAAATGATTACCAATTATAAATCAAAAGGGAAAAAAAAAAAAAAACAAGCTGGATCAAACAATATCATTCCCCCTCCACTTCAGACTGAACAACTTTGTTCCCCCAAGACCCCTTCCGAACCAGCAGATGTACACATTTAAATCTTTCATGTAGACTTGCACTATTTTAATGTTAGTATGACTTGACATGCAATTCAAAGCATTTTGAAAAGAACGCAAGATTTGCATTACGAAGCCAACCAAGGGCAAAGAAGAATTAAGTGCCCATCTGATTTAATCACTATATTCTACACAATACGATATGCTCTTGGTCAATAATTGTATGTAGTTCAGACTTTAAAGGGGTGATTACTTGTGAAGTACTCTACAACTGCAAAGAAACAACTCCACACTATATTAACAGAAAAACAGTTTTGATTTACAGCAACTGCACAAGCCCATCTGAGGGTCATCCTTTTCAATAAATTACAGGAGATTGGGACAGATGGCACAATGCAAGCCTTAACTGAAAGAAAAAAACAACAAAAACAACACATCTAAAACCTTCAGACAGTGACAATAACCTTTTAAATCAGAAACCATGGCAGGCTGGAGGATCCTCTTTGAGGCCTTTACGTTCGACGGGTTGTCCTCACTGAAGTCTCAATCTGAAAAAATCTAGGGGAAAAAAAACAAAATAACGTGAGCATACAACACCTACAGTTTGACTTAAATTTAGGCTTTTAAAACTATTACCACCATTTTAAGAGTACTCAAATGTAGGTTACCACCAGATTACATGAGAATTAGAATTCCTGTTTGTGGTGCGCTCCAATTTATCAATTAATTTGTTTAGTCACCATTTTAAAGTGTCCCTTTTCCAAAACTCATTTGGAAATAAGTATTCTAATAAGTGTTGTAAAAGGCAATTCATTTGGTTTGTTGACTTTATTCACACATTTAAAGGGGTGTATCCTTAATGAACACAGCAAGTGGTCAGAGAGGTCTTTTAGTCTCTGACAATTAGGCAAACAAACCTCATATCCTCCTGCTTTCGTCTGTGCACCATACACCTGAGAGGACAATGTAAAGCTTCTGGCCATTGTCCTGCAGACGTACCTCAACACCACCTCAACACTGACAGAGACCGACCTGCTCCATAGCAACCCCCAACAGCAGCAGGCAGCCCATGGGCGGATCACACACTAACTGCTCAAACTGCCCCAAACTCCACTTTTGCAAACAGGAAACAGCAGCTTTGAGGAGAGAATTCCACAATTTTGGTGAATATTTTAAACCCAAAACCATTAAAAAAAATAATAAAATAAAAATAGAATAAAAATTCACTCCTTTGCATCCAACAATATTTACCAACCCCCCCCCCCCCCCCCCCCCCAAAACAAAAACAAAAAAAACACCTACATTCAATACGGTTTATGCTTTAATTCTGAAATCTTGAAATACACTGGAACGGTTCTAGGATCCATTCCACCCTTAAGGCAGGTAAGTCAATGGCATCAATGATTGAGCTGGTAATCGCTGGCAATCACTGGGAGTTGAAAATACATTTTGCACCTCCACCTGCTAGGGTAATGTGGTTAATTTTTAACAAATCAGTTTAAATCAAAATTTAAGCCCACACTGTCTGACAGACCTGCCCAAGGGGCACCTCCTTAGTTGTAAACCAGGGGTAGGCAACCCTGGTCCTGGAGTGCCAGAGATGGTACATATTCTTGCTCTAACCAAACATACAACTACATAACTGACTTAATTTTAATTAATCAAGCTTAATGAATGCAGAATTTTTAAGATAGCCCCCAAGCATGATTACAACTATTATTGTGTCTTACAATCCTATTAATACTTGAGCATGCTTGCGTTTTTTAACCAACTAACCCTTCGAACCCGCATAATGTTAGTAGAAACCCCAGAGTCATACTCTTACGGTTGCTTCATTAGGTCGCTGGTCCTTGATCCTCTGGCGACTTGGGCTGGCTCTTCGATCTTGACCTGGACTTAGATTCTCTATTGGAGGGAGGTGTGCGGCTCCTGGAGCGGGATTTGGACTTAGACTTCGACCTGGAACGGGACCTGGACGCGGATTTGGACTTGCTCCTGCGGGGCGTGTGGGTCTTGGAGCGGGATCGTGACCTGGAGTAGGACCTGGACCGTGATTTGCTGTAGCGTGAGCGACTGCGAGAACGGCTCCTACTTTTGGACCGGCTGCGTCTCCGGCGTCGTGGGCTGGGGGAGAAGCTAATGAGTAAATTCAGCATGTTATCTTCGACAGCTGTAAACATGTAAAATAAGTAGTTGAAACAACCGGTTCTCATGCAATGATGCGATGTTGCGAGCTCCTTATATTACATTACACAGTAACGATAGACTTCATACCGCATGGTGTACATTAGCGTTATTGCAAGCTTGCAACTAACGTTAACTTACCCATTAGCCAACAATAACTAATCTAGGCACATTAGATCTGATAAAAAAAAAAAAAAGTTTCTCGTTAAGACGTAACGTTAATTTACTAAAATAACGTAGCCTACCCTAACGTTATAACTGGTTACCAATCTGGATTCGTCGCTAGGAAGTCTAACGTTACCAGTGAGTTGCGTTAACGTTACCAAACAGAGCCGTAGAATGTTCCAAGTTATAGGGCCTAATGTTACTGAACACTGGCCCAGTCCAGTCCTTACCTTCTGCTTCGTCTTCCATAGCCCCCGTGTCGCCGGGGTGGGCCTCCGCGGCGACCGTGATGAGAATCCGGGGGGCGTCCATAGCGGGCCATCTGCACGCGCAATTCGCGCCCATCGAGCACGGCTCCGTCCATGGCGTCCATTGCGTCTTCTGCGTCCCGCTTGTCGTGGAACCGCACAAAGGCAAACCCGCGGCTTTCCTTCGTATAACGATCCCGCGGGATGTACACGTCTCCGACCCGACCGTACTTCTCAAATACTCGCCTTAATGTCTCAGGCGAAGTTCGGTACGTCAAGTTGTCCACTTTGAGAGAAGTCATGCCCTCAACATCGGGCGGAGGCCTACCGTAACTCATTCCACTGGGAAACCGAGATGGCTGGCAAGGCAGCGAAACAAGCCGAAGAATCGATAGCTAGACTAACGTCACTACTTTCGTAGCAATGCAAACGTCTCGTTGTATCGATGTAAATCGTCTGCGGTTACGTACTTTACAGTACAGCTTATAAAATGAGCGAAACCGACAAAACAAATAACAGTATTACCTGGCAATTTCACAAAAGCTGCATCGCGTTACCTGTAGCTACAGGAAACAGTCGCTTCTGAACATAAAATGGCGGATGGGAGGGAAAAACCAATGTATTTATATGGCTAGCTGGGTAGCTAAACAGTTGCACAAATAATTCAGTGCAGTTGTTATAGAACTTCAGCACAAGTATAGGTAAATACACATAAAAAAATGTTTAACAAATTAATGTCAACGTCACCTGTACTGGAATTATAATATATTTGCGATACTTGGTAAATGTAAACTTTTGATTGAGGACTACAACGTATTGTATTATTATTGGCTAAAACTCATCACGTGGACGGTTTGACCAATCAGAATCTAACTTGAGTCCTGAGGACGATGTCCTGGTGCAGTCCCTGGTTACAATTAGGCTATGTATTTTGTTGCTTGCTAGATCTGCAAATACTACAATGTTTCGATGATCGTACTGTTTAGTGTGCTCCATGGCTGCATAGATAAGGATGAGAGTATCGCTAAATGTGTAAATTTAAATTAAATGCATATTACAGGAGCAACCAGAAAAGCATTAGCAGTAAACAGTAAAACAATTATACAGTGACTGTTCATATTTTTCACAACACATGCAAAGCAGGTCCTGGAGGGCTACAGTGTGCAGGTTGTTACTCTAATGCACTTAATTGATCAATTGACTGGTCTGTTTTATTGGGTCCGAATTGGTTCAATATTATATCAGATTCACATATAGTCTCAGGTCCAAGCGAACAGCCCCATGGAACATAGGTAGCCAGTTACTACCTTTTTCATAGTATTCAGATTGCAATTTACATTTAACCACCTATTAAGGGTCATTCTGGGGGAAAATGGGCCCTTAAATTTTTATCCTTGACCTCACAGATCTTGCTAATAATTGAAACACATAATGTAACCTTGGAGTAATGACATTGCTATACTTTTGAGAAAAAAACACAAACCATCATTAAGAGAATTAGGAAAAAAGTGTCCATTCACTCAATTTTTAACCTACCAACCTCTACTTTTGAGACCTGGGGGGTATTTCACAAAAAAGGATTACTGAGTTAGCTGGATAACTGCACTGAGTAAAACCTGGAACTCTCCCAAATCTGGGACATAGACTGAAGTAAAAAGAGCTGTTCAGGATTTAATCCTGCTTTGTGAAATACCCCCCTAGTTTCAGAACCATAAAACAATGAGCCTCATTCACCTATCACTCTACGAACAAATTTGTTCTTAAGACTTTCTTTAAAACGTTTTACAAACAAGAAAAAGAAAAAATGAAGAAAACATTGGTGAATGCCAGAATGTTCATAAAAACACTTTAAGGAAAGTCTTAAGAACACATTTGTTCGTAGAATGGTTGGTGATATCTTGGTCTCGTTGCAGTCACAAAGACTTGCTCTACAGTGGGTCATGTTTGTATACTTTGACTTAATTCTTTCCATTAATTAAGAATTAAAATTAATAATCTAATTACCTTTTCATGTTGTTCTATACAGTCAGATATATACACATGCCAATTTACAGTGTGATATATTTAACGTTTTGTTTTACTGAAACAAGTATTCAATTATTTAATTAGCTCAATCATATCTTGAGCAGAAATGTATAAGCACCATCTACAGGTACAGACTTCAAATGTATCCTAAAGATTTTACTTTACTCAAGTACAGAAGTGAACCAGTGTAGTTTATAGAGCTGAGAAAACTAAAACTAAGGTAATTGGTTGGAACAAAAACCAGGACCCTTTGTAATAGTACTATAAAACAAAAAGTACAAGAGATCCCACTCTGTAAATTGCATTGTATCATATATCTGACTGTATAGAACATAAAAAATTGAGCAACATATCTCATATCTCATCAGAGCATGTCAACAAGTAAACACAGTATTTAAATAAGAAAGTTGTCAGATTAGATATTTTAAAACTTGTAACTTTTAAAAAGTTTGTTTCCAATGATTCACCACTTCCATCAAAACCCATAAAGTTGGAGAAATTGAACACAAGTCACAAATGAACACAATGCCATACAATTATTTACCCCCTTGTGGTATAAGCAGCGAATAATCAAATTATTCTCATAACTGAATGATGTGTATAGTTTTTAGACAGACCAACAAATAAAACATTTTAAAAAGTAGTTTTGAGGTAACTAGATTATAAATTTTAATTCTTAATTAATGCAAAAATGAAGTCAAAGTATTCAAACATGACCCATGTTGTAGAGCAAGTCTTTGTGATTACAATGAGACCAAGATATTGTTTTTTCCATCTACAGTTGTCAAACTGTAGGAACACTACAACACACGTGTATCTGAAGTGATGTGTGTATTAACACCGCTAATGTGCGACAAATTACTATTACAGAAAGGCAGTGTAGTACTATTGTCCGTCCTGGTCAGGTAATCAGAATTTGTATCTGTGTCACTATATGAACCTCTGACAAATGGTGTCAACTAAGTAAATAGCCTATTACTCAAATCACAATAATGTACAACCTTTTAATTTTTGGGTTCATGACCCACGTCTTTATCAGAATTCATGAGTTTTTCAGAAGACATTCATTGCATCTCCAAATTGCATGTGGCTGTTTCTCTAGGTACGTTTTGTAAGAAAAACAGAACATTTTGGTATAGACTTGTTCTGAAACAAGCTAGGGCACAACTAACATCTGCCACCACCAAGTCTCCCAGGACTGATGATGTTCCTTCCAAGTCATCAATGATAAATTGTTGAAGGGAACAAACCGCCTACCCAAAATGCACACTTGTGCTACTTCTTTTCACAGCAGATGTACAGGTATCAAACAAAAAAAGGTTAATTCCAATGGAAGTTAATTCACTGGGTTTTTGGCTATGATAGACAGCACAGCCTGTATGAGCCACGGCATGGGACCCACCAGCATCTGAAATTCTGCAGGAGCATACGCCATCACTTGCACAAAAAGTCTGTCAGCTCATGCTAAATTGACGGAGGGGGAAAATGTGGTTTCAGGCACTACCTGCATAGTTTACCTGCATACCATTTGAATGGATGTATACAAAAATATGTTTTCTTGGGTGTGCCGGCTTGCTTCAGAATAAACCTCTGACAAAAAGGCTATGGCTTAACAATCCTGGAATATCTCATAGCTCATCAGAGCATGTCAACAAGTAAACACAGTATTTAAATAAGAAAGTTGTCAGATTATATATTTTAAAACTTGTAACTTTTAAAAAGTTTGTTTCCAGTGGTTCACTACTTTCATGAAAACCCATAAACTTGGAGAAATTGAACACAAGTCACAAATGAACACAATGCCATACAATTATTTACCCCCTTGTGGTATAAAGCAGCAAATAATCAAATTATTCTCATAACTGAATGATGTGTATAGTTTTTAGACAGACCAACAAATAAAACATAGTAGTTTGCATTTACTTATTTACATTCAACTTTATTTACATATGCTTTTACTGTCCCTCTGAAATACAAGTTCTTCCAGAAGAGATCCTATGATGGCTTACTGGAGCAGGGTCCCAGGTGGCAAAGTCAAACCTTGGCATGAGTTGGTGTTGGTCACATGTCCAGCACTGAAATGTCCACTGAGATTCTGATAATCCACAGCAATATATTTAAAGTACATTTAAAAAGGAGCACACAGGTTCAAAAATACAACCCGTTGAAAATAGTGATGCATAAAAAAACATTAGGACATACAAAACAGCCTGTGGAAGTGATGACTGCACCAAAAATGAGGGGTGACATGAAAAAAGCAATAATTATTATTATTATAAATTGTTTTTGGAAAATAAGGTTTTGGTTTGAAAGATTAACTGAATCGCATAAAGAGTGTAAATTTCAGTTCTGCTTCAGCTCTACAGATTACAAAACCATGGAAATAAATGCAGTGTATCCCACATCACAATTAGGTTCACAAAAAAAAAAAAAAGGATGTGGGCCTAGTTTGTTTAATTTTGGAGTGTCTAGTTTTTCAAGACCCCAAAATGAAACAAATATTTTCAAGATGATTTTGTGACTTACAGGAGTATACTCATATTGCAAAAACAACTAACCCCCTAAACAAAGTCATACTTTATTCTTGAAGTTTATGATCCTCATGTTTACTACTCCAATTACATTTTTAAAGTTACTTGTGTCCAACACAGATTCACAAACATTTTGACACAATGGACTGATGGTTCTATGCTTTCAACACATAAAACACTTACACAATCCATTTCTCCCAAAGGCTACATAACTCATGACCTCAAAGGTCACAACACCTCAGTTCACACCTGCAAATTTATCATCTTGATGATCCCAACTAAAGGAAATATTCATTGTGATTAACATTACTGGATATTACCATTTCCTCAACCTTTATTTCCAACATGTCCACAGATTGGTGTTAAGAGTGGTTACAAACAGACATCACAGCAAAGATCTAGGACTCAAGTTCAAAAGAGTTTTCTCTGTCCCTTCATAAGAAATTAGTTAGGGTCCCCAGGCTGTCTTGGAGGACTGAATGGTTGTCCCTAGAAGCATCAATGACAAATTAACTGTGTTGTCATCTGAACTTTACCTACAAAAGATTCCTACACCTTGCTTAGTGTGCGTCTTCACCAGTACATTCAGAGCATGTGAAAGCTTCTCCCATCAAGCGGAGGTAGATGCAGGTGTTTGTTTGTGCCGACTGTGCAGTTGAGCTTTCCAAATAAACGAATCAACAGCTGTTTCCATCACCCACATGAAAGTAATGATCAAAAATCTACAGGTCAAAATATTTGCAAATCGAGCCCCTGTGACACTATGGGTAGCATCACAGAACTGAGGCAGATTGTGTCCACAGTGTGAATATTTTGTTTAATGATCATCTATAGTTATGTCAGCAAGTCATAATTCAGAATTAAATTGGAAAGTTCACATTCCACCTCTTTTCTTAAGTTTTAATCTCTGAACAAAGAGTAACAGTGTCATATATATATGATATGCTAAAATGTCTCTTCATACCAATGGCATTCCTGGCAGAAAATTGTATCGAACAAAAATTGCACCCATAGGTTATTTCGGGTGTTAGAGCGGCAACACTAATTAATCAAATTTATCGGGCTTTGAGGTAATGCACATCAGGTTTTTATTGAGATAGATCTGAGACAGATGCCACTGTAAAACTTTGCAGTTATTTTCTTTGTGTCTGCTGGTTACTGTATTGTTGCTTTGTCAGTGCTTTGTGTGGTATCAGTCAGCTAAATTAGGTAACAGGAATAGATAGTAAAAAAAAGAAAACATGAATATGTCATGAAGTATAGAAAAAACAAAGAAATCCCCAGCCGCACATCACACCGCTTTGATTACTTTTTTCTTTTTTTTTTGTCGGCAGAAGTTTCCTGCGGAAAATTTGGCGGCTTGTTTGCATTGTTGAGCGTTAGTGCCATGATATACACGTCCTCCCTTAAAGATCTTTGCCAGAGCACATTCCTTCCTCTGGTGGGCAGAGACAGTCACCTTGATTGCAAGATGCCTTCCACATTTGCTGATTTGAATTGATAGTGGTACTCTCCCAAGGCTTGAATTGTCGCACGTCAATAATGGAAAAACCGAGAGAACGAATATGTATTCAAAAGTGAAAAGATTGTTCATCATTATTCAAGAAAAAAAAAAAAAAAAAACACAAAGATCGATATCACCCCCACACTGCCCACATCCCGACACCTTATTTAAACCCCATCCCTTTAAATTCATTGAGAACCCCACCCGCCCCACCTCTTCCCTCCCCTCCCACAGTTTAGTCTCATCTCTGTCCATGCGGTCCAGATACAACAGCTGTTTGCTGGGCCTTGCCAGGCTGGGAAACTGGGGGCCACATGGGCGTCTGCTGCAGGTGGTGGTGATGCAGGTGGTGGCTGGTAGGGGACGAAGGGGGCAACCAGCTGGGCTGATGGCTGGGCGGAGAGGAGGCCCAGAAGGAGCCAAAACTGGACGGGGGCGGTGGGGAGCACGCCATGGAGCCGGGCGCGGGACCACCGCCGTTACCGCCGCCGCATTCCGAGGCTCGCAGCTTGGAGAACATGGTGATGGCGTCCGGGAAGTTAGGTGGAGTGGCTGGGGTGTTGCGCGGGGTGCACATCTGGATTTAAGAGAGGAGAAAGGTGATTAAAAAAACTGCTAATGTATCTTACATGTTAATTATAGTAACCTTATTTACACAACTTGGGATGCATCAGAACAGGATTTTACTAGTTTTTCAGTCTGTTTAAGTCACTCCTGTATGCTTCATCTGACTTACGTACTAACATACTGTTTAGCATAGCATACCTAGTATGTAAAACACTGCCACGTGTCCCTATAAAGTAGGGATACAAGTAGGCTGTTTTGGTGAGTGACAGTATATCCTCACTTGTCAGTTTGAACAAGACTGTTTCAGGATAGGAGGGTGGAAAAGAGAACAAACATAAATCCAATCCCACAATTCCTCTGAGCTCAGGAAACACCAAGGTGGGCACTCAACCTAAACTAACCGGGTCAACCGGGGTGCACGAAGGGAGTCAGCACATGAAGCACTCATCATGAAGCACTGCGAGATACCAAAAATGAGAACCTCACAACGCTACAAAATTGTTAATGTGATGATGTGAAAACATGTCAAAATGTGCTCACAGGCTCTGCCTGGTGGACACAATGTGAACTGCAAGAGGATTGCAAAACAATAACAATCAGTTGTGTGGGGGAGGATAGGAGTGCTTTGACAAAGGGGAAGGGAGGGGGGTTGTGAATATTGCTGCATTCATCTAGACAGGAAGCAGCACAGCCCCAATGGCGACCTGTGGAGCAGCAGCTTCAGTCCTTAGGGATCCTATGCAGTACACATCTGCTGACCGTGTGCCTGATGCATTGGGGTGGCAGTGCTGATGCTAGCAGCCAACATATTTGAGCAGCACACCGGGTGAGACAAATGCTCAATCAGTACAACAACGCTACTTTCGCAGATAAAATAACAGGGTATGTTTAAACAGAAAAAGTGACAGCAGTACTATAGGTTTAACCTTAGCGCTGTCCTAGAGTCAAAAATAACCCTTTCTGAGTGAAACAGCAGTGAAAATCCCCTAAATAAAATTTTTCAGCATGAAAAGTGAGCCTACCATTAGATTAGAATAATCAGTTAGTCAACGATTTATTGTACATGAAAAATATTGATTTAGGGTTTAAAACTCAATGAAGAGGCTTTATCACAGGGGGCCCGGCGATGGTGGGTCATTTTTGAACCTGTGGAAAGGGGGTGCATACCTAAGACAACGCGAGGCTTAAGTAACTTGGCTAATCTGCTTGGCTGTCCGTCAGCTCCAAAGAGCTCATCTGTGAGGAATGAGACACTAAACTCAATCTTGACCTCAGTGAGCTTGAAGCGTGGTCACCCAAGTCAAGGTGAACACAGGATCTCATTTTCCAGGCTGTTTTCTGTCCCTGTCCTCCCATTGCTTTAGCACCTTCACGGTCCGTTTACTGAAGAATTCAAACATCCGTCCACCCATTTTCAGAAAGGGCCTTCATCCTGTATGGGCTTGTGGGGAGCCAGCGCCGAACCCAGCAACTGCCGGGTGGACGCCAGTATGTCACGGCACAGAGGACATACTCGCATGCTCATGAGGCTGAAAACAAATCTCAAAACGCAACAATTGCTTTGCCATTGAGCATGTGACTTCTTTCCATAAGTGTTGCTATGTGCTTGACTGTGTGGCTAGGAGAAATTCAGCACGCATCCCAGAGGTCCGTCCCACACATGGTTTGTCCTCATTCCTAATCTTCAACACCCCCAGACCTGATTACGTAAGACCTGAATACCGCAAGATCTCCTCCCCACACAAGAAACCCATATGCTCAGGGAATTATGAACCCAAACGAGAAGAATGCCTTGTGCATCAGCCTTGGATTTAACCATCTTTCCTTCCATCACCAGTTTGCCATGACTCTTTTATACCAGGACATAAGTGGGTGGCGATATATTGTTCATATGCAAATACTGATGCATGGCAGAATTACTGGTACTTCTCTAGCACCACCTTTTTTGAAAACAAGCCTGAAAATAAAATGGTTACTGTTCTTGAACCCCTTTGACTACAGGAATAATCCTGGTCTCTTCTGTAAGGTAGCCTAACCCTTGGGAGTTTGTTTTCCAAGAGTCAGAATTACTCTTCAGAGTAGGTAATTCAGAGTAAGTATTACTGAAACAAAGTAACAGAAGCTCAAACACAGTGGTAGTGTACATTTTTCTTGCCTAAGAGATTTTTTATTAATTATTTTAGCCGGGATAAGAATACCGACTTGACCGTTATTTGTGTCGTCTGTGGACTTCTGTGGAACACACAGAACCTATGGAGTCGTCGTTTTGATTGAGCCCGTTTCATGTCATGTTACAAAAATAAGGAACCGTTGTCACTATAACATTGGGATTGTAAAAAAGTTTCTACAGATTAGTGTTGTCACGATACCAAAATTTTGACTTCGATACCGATACCAGGTTTAGTATCATGATACTCGATACTGAAACGGTACTTGAAACTGAAACGATACTGATTCGATACTCCGGTACCTCTACTGAAATGACCTTAACCCTATTTACTTTGGCCTTCAGAGGCAATTTCCTCCTCGTTTCTACTAGTTTTATTTAAATGTCAATATCTAAATAAATATTCCCTGCACATCCATGGTTTTAAGTTCGAACTGAAGAAGAAGCTGTATCATTCAGAAATTTGCTACAGAATACATTTATTTCAGAATAGTCACATACAGTACAGTGTTTCCCCTAGATTTTTTTTCAGGCCGGGTGGTAGGCCCCTCGAAACTACCAGTGTTGTTGCGCGTACACGGTGTCATCAAACGCGCATGCGGGGCCGAGGTAGTATCATCGCGCAGGTCGGGGGTACGGAGAGTCGTCGCACACATGGGGAGGGTGTTGGTAACAAAGTGGTACATTTCTCCATTCTGAGCTAAAATAACATTTGCTCACAAAGTCGTATGGTAAATAAATATTAGTTATTTATAATATTAATAAACTTAAAACAGAACTTATATACAATAAACCCCCCTTAGCTTCACAAATGATATTCAGAACTATACAACTTAAACCCAGGACAAGGAGTTTGTTTCTACCGGTTTTTAAGGACTGTTTCTGGATCAGCTATCTTTGCAGCACTGTAGAGCTGCTTTTGAGACTCCTCCATAGTGCTGATCCATAATCAGTCCTTAAAAACATGCAGAATCAAACTCCTGCCTCTGCAGTATTAGCTTTTACTCGACACTAAAATGTAAGAGTTCTGGTCAGATAGCGAAACGGACGAAAGTGCGCCATTTTGCGTAGAGGCGGAAACTATAATTACACCCTCATAATATCAGCGCTGCCACTGAAAAGGCCTAACGGGAAACCGAAGCTGTTTTGGCAAGGGTTTTTCCAGATGCTATTTTGATCATTCCAGCATTCTGCGGTAAGGGAAATATTGCAGCTACATAAAAGAAAAAGAAAAAAAAGATTATATAAAAAAAAAAGAATAATGTACTTTTTTTAAAGTACCGAACGTCGGAAAATTCTAATACCGAAACGTTTTTTTTTTTAAGTATCGAAAAAGTACCGAAGTTTCGGTGTACCGTGCAACACTACTACAGACAGAATTGTAAGTTTTAACAATTTTCGAAATGGTATATTGTGTGACCAGATTATTAAAAAATTTCACTGTAAAAAAACTAAACCAGGGCCGGTGCTAGTTAAGGGGTTAATTTCATGTATGTACTATATCTATGAAATGAATACAAAACCTACTCAAATTGCATTTTATAGAATAGATGCAAATAAAGGGCCATTCATTATATGAATGAAACAATGTGGCGGGGCATTAGAAGAGCTTGTCTTTCAACAGTTCCTAGTGCTAGAAACTTCCTCCTTCTGCCTATTGAGACCAGTCTGCTCAATCAAACACCACACCCTGTGTATACATGCGTTTTACCTGTCCAACTACCTAGAAAATATTGAAAATATTGGATTTCATAAGATGAAAATATAGTGAATAATGCCGTATGGATAGTCTATTCTTTTCAGGACCGAATTTCTGGCATATTTTAAGATGAGAATGAATTTTTATTATTTCTCTTTTATGTTTACTTTCACTTTACTCCCAGGTTGTGTTGCAATACACATAGCATTGTTTACTCTGCGCCTGACACCTCTCTGGTCCACTTCCCCCTAGTTGTACATGAGCGATTTAAAAAAAAAAAAACCTTCATAGAAATGGATATTTACTGAGGTTATTGTGAAATAACTAGTCATGAATGATGCGGAAATACTTCGATGTTACATCTGAGTCGCCAATATTGCCTAGCCCTTCAACTAGAACTTATATCGTAAATTATAAAGAATACTAGCTACTAAGTGTAAGTGTATCCCAGGGGTCTCCTTAACAAGCACGTTAGCACGTGATAAGCTGCGACCGTATGTATCTAAGTATAAGTATCTGTACGCGGGTATAGTCTATAGCAGAAATATCGGACCGACAGACCGACCACAGAGTGACTTATACTAGCTGCTGGTAGCTGCTGAAAATGCAACAGTCAGACTGAACCACCATCACCATGCTACATTGCAAAGCTGGGTTTTCCTGGTAAAAAGATTGGCTGGGCCCCGTTTTACACTCTTAATGGAAATGGCCTTAAAGGCTGTTTGAAGAATGCAAAATGGCTGATGTGAGGGTGTTTTGAGTACTTTGCATTTTCCCTTCTCTGTTGCACCGACCACCATATAACAAAATCCTGGGGGGGGGGGGGGGGAACGGACGTGTTCCCCACTTTTACAAAGAAAACACGTAGATGATATCTGCCTACTCGAATACACGCATCAAAGCCACGTTTCTGTGTGAGGGTGCTCTCCTGGTGTCAAGGTACACTAAACTGTTGACCCTTTCCCTGTAGCCCAGGGAGACTGCTGGGAAACAGTATTGGGTCTGTCACAAGATGGTGTGGTGTATGGGAGAAAGCTGCCAACAGATGCCTGCTGTCAAAGCCCTTCCCCCCACTCCTCCCCTTTGCCCTCCTCCCCCACAGAGCCTTCAGCAGTATGATGTAATGGCTGCACCCAAAATAAAGACAAACCAGGGCCATGCCACTGAGTGCATTCCCTCACTTACTCACTCACTCAATTGTACTTAAGCATGGCTGCTCCCAGAAGAGTGCACTCATCCACAAACAAAACAAAACCAACTTTAATTTGACTTTACTGCTATGTTGCAGATGCTCTCATACAGAGCGACTTACAATGCAAGCGCAAGAACAAAGATCAGGGATCGAAGTTCAGTAATTCCCTCGAGGGGGAAAGGATAGTCCCATAAGGGAGACAGCAAGTGCAAGAAGTGGAGACTCAATTGACAACTTATTAACAACCCTATTGGGCATTAAACTAAGTTGCACAAACAAGAACAAAACTACCCCAATCAGACTACGCTCCCTCTTGCTGTAGGGATACGTCACGCTCTGTGGACGGCTGGGAAACAGGCACACTCCCCGTACCACAGACTGCAGACCAAAGAACATGCTGTCCCAAAGGCCCACACATCCATGAACCATATGCTCTCCCTTGCTCACAGACAGTCAAGAAGTCTCACAGCCAGAGATCATGCTGTCTCACAGACAGCCAGGGAGCATGTACGGTCCCATGTCCACAGACGCGCCGCATCTCACAGACAACCACGGACCATATGCTCTCCCATGCTCACAGATGGCGCAGGAACATCCCGTCGCACAGCTCACAGGGACCATATGCTCTGAACTGCTGACAGATAGCTCAGAAACATCCTGTCTCACAACCAGCCAGCCGGGGACCACATGCTCTCAAATGCTCACAGATAGCTCAGAAACATCCTGTCTCACAGGTTCACATACAGCCAGGAAGTATAGGGTACGCTCTCCAAAGCTCACAGACAGTCAAGGACCACCACAGCCAGAGGCTGAAAGGATTATGGTCTCAAATTAAGGACAAATGCATAAATAAAGCATTGATCAATGAAGATCAATCTTTCCCAGGGTAACAGGATACTACAGCTATGCAATGTCCTCAGCGAATCAAATGGTTTTCCGTTGCCTCTGTTCCCCTATACGCTGAGCTTTCTTCAATGAGCCCTCTGAAGGCAGGATGTAATGCACATCTTTTTTTCCACGTTTTTTGGAACAAAATGTACTTACCATCTGGTGGTGATGACTGGGAACATTGGCCTCTTGGAAGAAGGAGCTTAACGCTGTCTGTAGAAGAAACAAAGCATGAAAACGTGTCAATGTAAGCACTGAACGTCATGTACAACATTTTACGGATATATTTGTACTGCAGACAGCCTGGTAACATACAGCCTATGCAGCACACAGCTTATAATGAAGAGGCTATAGTGTGACTTAAGAGCATGAACCTTACAGAAGAAGACTCAAATTCTCCATAAAAGTGACGTCATTTTCAATGATAGATACTGAAAGGAAACGTACCGCCACGGTACTCGGCATTCCTAGGCTAATGCTTCACTACACTGTCTGCTGTGCCTAATAAACATTTCACCACAGTGCCATCATTCCACATAGAAGGGACAGGGCTTTTTCTCTTCTATTCTGCTTCAGTGAAACAAAGACATTTGAGGTGGCAAATCTCGTCGAGCTCAAAATTCAGACCAATTTCCACACAGGTCTCAAATTGCAAGTAAAAGCAGCACACAACATGTGGAAAAAGTGCCTGGCTGCCTCTCATTCTCTCACAGACTCACACTCCCTCATACACTTTCAGTGAATGCCTGGTCTCTCCTCACGGACAACAGCAGTGGCAGTGCAGGAATGTCTGCTGTTCAACGTGACACACATATCAACACGAAAGCACTTGGTTTCCATTGTTTCCAAGGCCACTTGGCTTATTTCTTATTATTCTCTTATTGGAAAATCAATCGGACACAGACTTTATACATACTTACACGGCCGGTCTCCGTAAAAGTTGCCTTTGCTACAGCAGCCCCCGGAACGACAATTTAGCTCTTTAACGTTGAGGCTAATGGCCATTGTTTCGAATCGGCGTGTGAGCGAGACAGGGAGGGTTCGCCAGCTCAAAATCCCAGCACCATTTGCATGCACAGCACGTCACAGTATTTTACTGAATCAAACCGACAGCCTTGGCTGTTTAACATGACAACAGGGACTTATACGCGCATCACAGCAAAAACAACAGCGGAGAAAACAGTTAAAACACAGTTAAATACACACTATGAAATTTAAGGGGAGGGGGGAAACAGGACGCTTTGCCATAACATTCCCTGTTGCTGTTGCTGTGAGCAAAGCATGAGCCTTGTTTCCGCACTAGCGAAAGAGGTAGAGCACAGACCAGGCCTGTAGGCACACTATAGGCTATAATCTACTGGGACCAGTCACCAGCTCATTCCCGTGGGTAAATGACACAAGTGACCTGCAATGACAGGGACGCAGGGTCCCTGAAGACGAAAAGTGGAGGATAAATGCGGGATTCTACAAAAAGCAAACAAGCACAGGAGCGTGCTGGATCAACATTTTCACACAACGTGCACAATAACTCAAAACAGCTGGTAAACCCGACACTTACATAAAAAATCTGCGGGGTTTTCTGAAATACCAGCACAGCGCATCACGCCGCTAGTGAACAAAACGCAGAGTGAAAGACGGCAGGCCGGAGGTTTGAGGCCCGAACACAATCTTGAAAAAAAATCTTTTTCCTTTGTGGCGTTTGTGGCGTTTAAGATTTATTTTCTTTTGATGTCTCCAAGCAGTGGCCAAGGCTTCTCATGTTCCCGAAAGGTCTGCAGTAATAGTCCGTTTTCTCTGACATACAACCCACTCAGTGCACCTGAAAACGCAGTCCTTTGACACCGACAGCTGCTGCAGTTCCAGCAATAGAAGAGGTTCAATCAGTCATGTCTCCTGCTCCCAAGATGAGGACATCAGAGAGACTTGGTGCCAATTAGCCACCTGGTTGGATTACAGCACCAACACTCAACAAAAATTCACTACTCGCATGTGACTGCAACCAAAGGCAAGTGGCCTGCTAACGCAAACAATCAACAAAGGCCCTGTACACAACACTTAACATGTGTCTTTTTGTTTCATTTGCAGTGCCCCCTCAAGCACGGATTTTACAGTTTTCGCCAAGACGGGTCAACTTGAAACCTCGGAGAATTAAGTGTTCACTCAAAAGCATGATAGTGTCTAGCCATGAAAGATCTCATTTAAAAAAGTACTCGTTCCGCGTGCACATCTTGTAAAACCCTCAGCCCATGATCACGATTCTGAACAGAACAGAGCAACAAAGAGCCCCTCGCACACAAGGACTGGGGGGAATGCTGGGAGACAAGAGCTCTCACGCAGGAATGACAGCTTTAAGACAGAAAATGCTATAACATGTGGGAACTGAAAATATACCCCCCCCCCCCCCCCCCCCTGTACGTTATACAATGCCTCCTATTGCAATACCAATGTGGCCTGAATGCATGTAGGCAACACATAGCCAACTAGAAATGCAAACGTGTATAAGGAAAAGAAAACCTGTGCCTAAACAGAAAAAGTCTGCTGAATATCTGTAATATGGGGACTCTGTGAAAAAAAGAGATCTACAGACATACATACACAGACACACATGCACGCATTCTGTGTTTAGCTGGAGGTATAATCGTGTGTTTTAAATCAGAATTGCCGACAATGTTCTTGCTTTGTTCTAATTATAGTGTACTGCATTCTTCTTGACTAGGCGAGCAGAGCAGTCAAACAGTGCTTAAGCTTTGTCTATGTGTTTTATGTATTAACGTGTGTTCAGTAGTGGATACCTTTAAATGGATCGACCTATTAATTTCATTGCCTCTGTGTGTGTGTGTGTGTGTGTGTGTGTGTGTGTGTGTGTGTGCGCGTGTTACTTCTAGTATGAATGGGGCTTGGTCCATACCTCAATGAGAAACTGCTTTGAACTGAATGTTATTCTATTTAGTGATATGATCCTCTATGGTTATTGCGGTTGCGTTGCCAATGCGTATGTACAGCAATTGCCTGGCAATAGAATGGCATCAGTTGCTATTTTGTTTTGTATGCAGAACAAGCCACACCAGTTATTCCTGTACACTCTTCCAGGACATTTCCTCAAACGGTTTGTTCAACGTACTGTCGGCTATAACACACAAACGTCTACGTCAGTCCTGAATGGGCATGCGCTCATATTCAGATGCGATAACAATGGATTAGATACTAAAACCCTAATCGAAACATTATCAAGGCACTGTACTGGTCGATATATTGATTTGAGACTAAATTAAAACATGTAAAGTAAACGCAGCTCTCTCGTGACGTAATGTACTGGTATCCCTATAAAAATGTACTTAGCTACTAACTAGCAGAGATGGAAATCCAGGGGACATAAAGTAAAAGTCCTACCATGTGTTTCTTCCGCCCATAGACTCAGCCAGCTGATTTCACTAATTAGTTCTACCTCCTCGCTGAAGAATTATGTTAATTAGCAAATCAGTGATTTGAGCAAAATACTGGGGAGGACTTTTACTTTATGTCCCCTGGATTCCCACCTCTGCCCATTAGCTCTAGATTTACTTCTAGAGAAAACTATAGCTTGCTAGTATCTGGCCAACTTCAGTATTAGGACCATTATGTTAACTGTCCAGCCAGCCATCACTCTCTCACTCCACACCACTAACAAATGAGGAGACAGCAAAGTAAGAAATTGACTAACACTACCAAACTAAACTGGGTGACTAATCTTAAATCGGCATTTCCTGTGCTGTTGTCAAACCAGATGCAAGTTGGACACAGCTGCATAGGATATGCTAGTTAACTAAAAATTGTATACACGTCAGCAGTTTAGTTACGAAAAATATTAATGGTGTTGGTTGATGATATTTAACATTGACGGATTTATAAGCCAATGATTAGTTTGATAAAAAATAATTTAGATACTTTAGTTAACTACAATAACATTGCCAGAGAATGCCAAGTTACTAAACATTAGTCAAATTCAAGTATTAAATCTCATGCATGTGCTAATCTAAACACGTCCACAACTAGCTAAATAAACGAGGACTAAGAAGTGGAACTGTAAAATATAACGCGCTATTACACTAGGAAGCCTGGTAGATTTTCTACCATCTCATCCACGTTGTTTCTTCCGGATTAACGTTAACCACGCTATGTAGCGTTTAGCTAGCTAGAACGATCAACCCCGGCATGCGTCTATACAGCATTATAACGTTAACGAACACTCCTGGACCTTCGCTATTGCTGGGATAACGTCTAGTAGACGTACAGAAACAGTCAATTCCAACTATTGATCACACGGGTATATAAAAATACAATTTTAGCTAACGTAAACCTGCTAGTGAACAAAGCTCCAACGAATGGACATGTTTAAATCTGGGGCTAGACAGTTAACGTAGTTAGCTAGCTAGCAAGTCTGGTGTATTTTCTCACAGAATATCGGCATATTTTCCGTAATTAATTGAACTAGCGCCAGATAATTAGATAACTGCCATTGTCAACATTTTACGTTATACAGGGAAAATGTGTAACTCGTGTAGCCACACGTTTGACTTGGTCCCAGGTTCAGCGTTTACAGACACGCTAGCTAGCATAACCGTCCGTGTGTGTGCTAGCAGCTAGCGCAACAAAACATTCACACATGTAAACACATAGCTACCTCGAATTGCCAGTGAGCCGCCTGGAGGAGCTGCTTTGCTTGGTCAGCGGCACAGCCAGCGGTCAAAACAAACTGGTTGATCATGACTTGATGCCTTAGTTCGTCCATATTCACCGACATCGTCGATGCGCTCACTACACACAAGTCTCCTTAATCTTGATAATCCGAGTGTAAAAGAAACGCTTATACAATAACGTCCAGGCGATCTACATAAATCCTCTCTACTCTCGTTTCTCGCCTTGCAGCAGCAACAAAAATATTTTCCAGCGTCACCACCAACAACATACCCAATCCGGCTCCCTCATTGGACAGGAAGGTTGGTGAAATTAAACGCACAAATATCTCATTGGCCAATAGACAAACGTCCATTTTGTTAGAGTGATGTAATTCTCAGTGACATATCATCTTGGATTGGACTACAGGCATTCTAGGATCACTCCTATTGGTCTTAAATGCTGTAACATATCTAGAGTATGCTCATTTATTGGCCAATAGTTAGGTGATTTTGTATTGGTGGGTATTTTTTGTTTTGAAGGAACATTTGTACAATTGAATTTGACCCCCGTTGAACACGTTTTGATTGGATACATTAGATCATTAAACCCCCATTCCTTGAACACTGATTGCTACCTGCTTGCTACTGTATTATTATTATTATTATTATTATTATTAAGAAATAATAATATAAAAAAATAATAGTAAACAAACTGGCTACCTGCTTGCTTCGATATTGTGCATTGCTTCTGTATTATTAATATTGTATTAATTATTCATATTAATAATTATGATTGTGAATAATAATAACCTAGCTGGTTACATGAATACAATACCTTTCATGCTGCCATGATAAATGCTTTTAGTTCACATCATAACTAGGCTAATTCATTTATTATTAGCACGTCAAATATATAGGCTATATATGTTTGAGTCAATACTCCGCATTCGATATCCTTGAACCGTTTAATGTGCCCGAATTTGTATAATGGCGAGTAGCCTATTATTGTTTCAAAGCGACATGCTTGTAATACATTAATAAATTCATGCACGCCATGCTTTTTGTGCTGCATCGGTCTGGTAAGTGGTGGGCAGCCTATTTGTGACTAGAAATTATAGTGATTTATGTTACATTTCTGACACGTAGGCTACATTTGTTATTACAATAATAATAGATATACAATTTTAAAACTAAAACCTGGCGCGGTACCATTCAGGAGTGGGTTCACTTCCTTTCTGGGAAAATACTATCCACTGACTGATCAGTATCACTGAGTCCCGCACTGCAGTGAACCATTCCAGCACTCCGAGAAGGTCACGTTAGCAAACCGGGAGCTGGATTGTAGGCTACTGCGCAAAACCCGGAGTCCGGACTTTTACTTGACGTCAGAGGTAGCCATTAAAACCGTCTTTTGACAGTCGGAGGCTGGGTACCGACTGTAATAGATCCCAGCATCTTATTGTAACAGTGGATGGGAATACTGTTTTGTAAGATGCTGTAGAAACCCATTATCTCGTATATCCGAGTGTGTTTATTTTTTCTCAAAAGGGGCTCTGAACACGCCGCAGTCTGGGGAAGAACACGTCGCAGAGCCGAGGAATAATAAAGCGCTTAGCTAAAAGGACGCAGTTTGTATCCTGCAGCAGGCTAACACTGCAGGTTTGCTTGTTGTTTGCTTGTTGTTTGCTTGCGTGTCAAATATAAATGCGTGGCTGTTTTGAGCTTTTGACTAAATACCAGAACAAGTCACTTTTACTTCAAATGATAAATAAAACCGTGAAATAGGTTCTACGAAATAGAAACAACACTAAAGCGAAAAATTGGAAAATGACGTCGTGCTCAGGATTACAGAAAAGGGGAGCAATAGGGTTTTCACATTAAACTTCCTAATGGTGGCTTGATTTGTTGAATTTGTATTTAAATTTGTCTGGAAATGGGAGCTCTGACGAGTAGGCAAAATGCTGGAGTGGAAGAGGTCGACATTCCTTCTAATTCTGTCTACCGATATCCGCCAAAATCCGGTAAGTCTATGATGATGCGCTGCACAATCTCACATGAATTGTAATGTGACTAAGACAGATGGCGGATACCACACGGCTGTATGCATGTTATTATTTTTGTTAGTGTTATCACTCATCATAGAATGGTGATCTATTGCTTGCTAGACATGTTGATAAAGACGTTCGCTCTTTAATGTGTATAAACACAATTCGAAAGTTTTGTCCCTCTTAAAACATGAAGCATTATAATTGCTATAATTATTAGCAGTATTAGTACTAGTATTAGTTGTAGGCCTACTTGTAGCAGTAGTATTAGTAGTCTGTTGCATTCACTGGTTTAATAGCCTATAGCACATAATTGCTGCACTATTTTCAGTTATTTCTTTAACATAAACTACATATATATATATATATATATATATATATATATATATATATATATATATATATATATATATATATATTCCATGTCCCCTGCTTTCTGAAGTTGAGCATAGAACTAAACGTCCTATCATTATCCAGCAGCTGTTGTAAAAAGACTCCTCCTCAACCAGATGCATTTATGAATGTTGTCGTTATTACTTGTGTGAAATTTGACAAACACTTTTGTCCCCCAATAGATCTATTTTTAAAAGTAAAATGAAACCAATTGCTTGCAACAAATGCCATGACCACCTTGCATAATGGGCAGATTGTTAAGTTTTGAGATCAGAGACAAAGAGTGGGAGAAATATAATTTACTGGCCTTGTGGTTGTATAAGGTAAAGATTAAGACGTCCATGTCAAAAACCTGATCAGAATTGCTATCCCTTTATTATGAATAAATTATTTCAGAGAATCTTTCCAGACCACATTTCAGAAAAAAAGATTGTAGAAAGAAATCACTAACTGGAAAGAACAGATAAGCCAAATTGAAGCATGATGATGATTCAGCATTGATGTGGACAGTAGACTACAATAGTCTAGGTGAGATTGAAGTTCAGTTAGTCCAATTTAGTTTGGGATGATGTGTGGTAAGTGCTATGCGACCTTTAAACTCAGATAGTTTAAATAGGTTTACTTAATCAATTTAGAGCCATATTGTAGCAATATAGTAGCAGTAGGATCTATTATTACAAAGAGGGAATTTGGCAGAACTATATATTTTAAAAAAAAACATTTCACAAGACATACAACACAGTGCACACAATAAAAAAAATACATGTCAACACATACAGTGAGCACCATAATTCATTGGACAGTGACACATTTTTTGTTATTTTGTTATTTTTATTTAGTTTGAAAGGATACAATGACAATGATGTTGAAGTGCCGACTGTCAGCTTTAATTTGAGGGTATTTTCATCCATATCGGATGAATCGTTTAGAAATTATAGAACCTTTTGTACATAGTCCCCCCCATTTTCGGACATCAAAAATTGTTGGACAGTTTAACATAATGTAGAATAAAGTAATAATTTTTAATATTTGGTCGCATATCCTTTGCATGCCATGACGTCCTGATGTCTGTGACCCAACAATATCAAAAGACTCTAGATATCTTATTTTCTGGTACTCCTACAAGCAATACTATAACCTCTCTGCATTTGAATGGATCTCTATGGGAATTGGGGAGTGGGACTAGATTTAGCTGTAAATTACACTGGAACAGTATAGAACACATGGTTGGGTAAATGTCTCTATGTCATAAAGGGTCTGACATATCGAACAAGCCTTAAACCATCACTCTGCTGCCAGATATACAGTAGATATGGATGGATAACTTGAAGGGTTTCTTCTCCTGACTTATTTTTCCATAGAGTTCAATAGGAAAATTTGTCAGGAGAAATAACCCTTAAAGTGATCCATCCATATCTATTGCATATCTGGCAGCAGAGTGATGGTTTGAGGCTCGTTTGATACCTCAGACCCCTGATGACTTACCGCCATTTTGCCAACCATGTACTCCATACTGTTCCAGCATAATTCACAGCTAAATCTAGTCCCACCACCCAATTCCCATATAGATCCATTCAAATGCAGAGACGTTATAGTATTGCTTGTAGGAGTACCAGAAAATAAGATATCTAGAGTCTTTTGATATTGTTGGGTCACAGACATCAGGACGTCATGGCATGCAAAGGATATGTGACCAAATATTAAAAATTATTACTTTATTCTACATTATGTTAAACTGTCCAACAATGGTTGGCAAAATGGCGGTAAGTCATCAGGGGTCTGAGGTATCAAACGAGCCTCAAACCATCACTCTGCTGCCAGATATGCAATAGATATGGATGAATCACTTTAAGGGTTATTTCTCCTGACAAATTTTCCTATTGAACTCTATGGAAAAATAAGTCAGGAGAAGAAACCCTTCAAGTTATCCATCCATATCTACTGTATATCTGGCAGCAGAGTGATGGTTTAAGGCTTGTTCGATATGTCAGACCCTTTATGACATAGAGACATTTACCCAACCATGTGTTCTATACTGTTCCAGTGTAATTTACAGCTAAATCTAGTCCCACCCCCCAATTCCCATAGAGATCCATTCAAATGCAGAGAGGTTATAGTATTGCTTGTAGGAGTACCAGAAAATAAGATATCAAGAGTATTTTAATATTGTTGGGTTACAGACATCAGGAAGTCATGGCATGCAAAGGATATGCGACCAAATACTAAAAATGATTACTTTATTCTACATTATGTTAAACTGTCCAATATTTTTTGATGCCCGAAAATGGGGGGGGGGGGGGGGGGATGTACAAAAGGTTCTATAATTTCTAAATGGTTCATCCAATATGGATGAAAATACCCTCAAATTAAAGTAAAGGACAGTCTGCACTTCAATGTCATTGTCATTGTATCCTTTCAAACTCAAAGTGCTAGAGTACAGAACCCAAATAACAAAAAATGTGTCACTGTCCAATGAATTATGGTGCTCACTGTATATTGTACATGGGTGGCGGGCTGCCAGCATCCATGGCACACCCATAAAGCTGGCACTCTAAACATTTTGTGACCTAAGCTGTACTACTAGCACTCAAACAGGGTTGAATATGTTGTTATCTTGCTTAACATTGTAAAATGTTTGTTGTTTTAAAATTCACTTTCATTTTCTGTTTCTCAAGGTCAGCTAAGTATTAGCTTTGAAAAGGTTTCTGTCCATTGAAGTGTCTCTAAAATGAAAATCCACCAAGTTTCAAGGGGTGTCTGATATCTGGATATGGGGCAGACCACTATGATTGAACCGTGTTCTGAGAAAAACAAGGCATGGTAATAGCCTGCCACTGAAAGTTGACTTTTCAAACAATAGCAATAGTCAGGACTGGAGCAAATTAGAAAAAATATCCTCTTCAGTTAGATAGGGATCGCAAGAAAAGTGAAGAGGGAACCCAGAGGGAATTCCTCCATAGACGGAGAGTCCCTCCCTCAGGTTTGGCCCTCAGTACAATTTCACATGTTTGGTTGAGGTTTCTATTTACTGACAATTGAGACACCATTGCTTTCCAATGCAACAAATGGTGGACAAATGATTTGAATGTTGCCGAACATGTTTATTTATTCAATTTGCTCACCAAACACCCTTTACCAGTGCAACTTGCACAGATCACATTTTGCATGTTATTCCGTAATACAGCTATTTACTCAAGCGATTCAGGGTAAATGTACTCAGGAGTACATGATAATATCCCAACCCACATGGAAATCATCCCTTTGGTTGACCAGGTCTTTTGTCATGTATCATGCCTCTGCATTGCATGTTTTATTACTGAAAAAGTTCTGCAATAATGGTATCAAGTCCCACACAATAGGTTTAAAAAAAGCTGCACGCTGCATTTCATAAGAGTAACATTGTCAATGTCATAACCGATTATTTATTGGGCATGTTTTTTTTTTTGTTTTTTTTTTACAAATGGCATTGATCGCTCAGAAATTGTTTTTGTTTCTGGTTTATGAAGACTATGAGCACTAATACCATCCTGACAGCACGCATTTTCAGTAAACACCTTGATATTAATGTCCAGAAAGTAAAGCCAAATTTCCAAGAAGGTTTATTTTAAAATGTGTTCTCATTTTTAATCTGACGTGGCCTGTCTTGAAGGACATGTTTTATAGGACAGATGCAGTCAGTGGAAAAAATCTTGGGTCTTGGGTAATTGCTACTTCCTTCATTATCAGGCCGTAGTACCCGTAGGTAATTAGGCAAGAAAGCAACTAGTTTTTCCTTGGTAAAATCTGAGGCAGATTTCTTTGCTCCATAGATGTGTGGGTCTCATTGCTTGAGGATAGCCAGAGTAGTGGTTTGTGTGCACATGTTTGACAGATGTCAGGAAAGGTGCTCCCATTATTCCTCGCTGTAAAAGCAGAAAAATGTTTGAAAAATGTTCGGAGCTATGGAAACTAATATTCATTATAAACGTGTGTGACCCCCATGCTAAGGCTTGTTGCCTTGTATGCTTGCCTGTCATTGATAAAACAATGTTCTGGAATGTTAGACCTCTGGAGCTCCAACACTGAATTATTCAGCTGAAGGAAGGGTAAAAGCCAGCGACAGAGGAGACCATCTATTATGGATTGCAAAATCCTTCCTGTATGGGAGCACAAAAAGAATTGGGGACAACTCTCAATGGGGGTTAGCTATTCAAAACACGGCCCATAATACTAAATATCATAACATGTGGCTATGTGCTGTTTTTTTTAAATTAGTTGTTAAAAATGACAGGTAATTAAATCAGACATCTCTTGACAAAACACAGATCAGACATCTCTTGACATCCTTCTGTTGTGCTACCTGTATCACTGCCAAGAAAATATGTGCAGGTGTGTTTTTCTAACAAACTGCACTTAAGAGGGCTGCTGTTTGTGTTTGCGTCACAAGAGACTTTTGTCATTTCCTTTCAAGAAATCAATTTTTCCAATGAACGCCATTGTGATTAGCTATCCATTTTTATAGATTGGAATCAACTGCCCCTGTTTCTGTGTGTGATTCTGTTTCTTTACATTTCTTTACACTTTACATACAAGTTGAACTCCTGATTGTGGCAGAATTTTTGCTTCTAAATTTCTAAATAATTCAAATTGATTCAATGAAACATTCTTAAACCAGCAGTACAGAATACCAAATGTTGAGTGCATGCACTCCTCATTATTTACTTGTATCTGTTACTGCTCTATGTATGCTTTTCAGTGTATTCTTATCAAAAAAACGGACAAATTGGTGTCGTCCATAGCATAGACCATGCTAATGGATCACAAATTTTAGGGGGGAAAGCTGCACCAAGTTCTGGAGCATTCCAGAGAGGTAAATAAGTATCTACATGCACTCAGTCTTCTCTTAATCTCTTACAGGTAGCTACTTTGCCAGCCACTTCATCATGGGCGGAGAAAAGTTTGACTCCACTCACCCAGAAGGCTATCTGTTTGGGGAGAACACGGATCTCAACTTCCTCGGGAACAGACCAGTTCCCGTATGTAGATAATTCATTATAATCGTCCTCTGTTAAAATGCTTAACTTTTGGCCTGTTTAGAAGGTTGTTCAGAATGCGTATGGAGATTCGAGTGTAGTACCTGTGAATTTCACTACGTTTTTATGCGTGGTGTCACTCAGTAATGATGGTGGTCTCTGTTAATAAAATTTTGACAATGCACAGTACAAATCTAGCAGATAGTTCTCAAATAGTTTCAAGTAAAGGATTAAGAAATTGATGTTTGTTTTAAAATATTTTGCATTATCTTGCATATTAGATTTTCTCAGATTAAACATGAAACCATTATTTTACTTATGCCCAAAGTGTACTGATAAATACAATCAGACTGAGGGTTATGTATTTGTGCAAATGGAAGCTCTGGCAACACCTTTAAAAATAACTTATCTAGTGCTTTAAAACAGCACCACACTATCTTCCTGTTACTGTTCTCATTCTGTCTGCTGAATCTACCTGCATATTGCTTGCCATGTAAGGACAGCAAGTGATTTGAAACTGGGGGCACACATGGAACAGTGGAGATAATTCACAGTCCACGGCAACTGGTTTAAGGGAGAGGAGACCATTTCAAGACCTTTTGTGCTGAGCCTGTGCTCGTTGGCTAATCTTTGTAAATGCATTTTACCTCCATTTACTTTGTGTAGTTCAATATGAATTTCAGATGATGCCGTTGATCCTATAATCCGTCCTAGTTCCCTTCACTCCAAGAAAGAGAACAAGCTCATATTGTCCTGTCATATTTCCTGTAGTATGCATTGTGTAGGAACAAGCCTTCTAGTCCCTACTATACTAATTTCAATCTTATGAAATCAGAAGGCGTATACACATGTTTTCTAATGGCATAATAAAAACAGTGGATTCAAGTAATATTTTGGGGATTTTAAGAATAGCCTTTTATTTTCTTTTGATGCAAGTAGATAGTTTGAATAGATTTAAGCCAACATGCTATAGTGTGGGTTTGGTCATCTGCCGGTTGGTTGCCATCTTGGGTCTATTTCCTGCATCATATGCAGCATACGTAGTTGCATTTACAATAAACCATTGGTTCATTAAATAGGTAAATAAGCCATGTAAAGAAGCAGGCAGAAACTCAGAAAGTATAACATTTCCCACGTGTTTGCATTTGCTTATGGTTGTATGTATCAGACTGTATATATTTGAAGCTGCTGTGTATGGCAGTGGGTTTATGCTCTATGCTTGCTTACATTTGTACCTACAGTGAGCACCATAATTCATTGGACAGTGACACATCTTTTGTTATTTTGGTTTTGTACTCTAGCACTTTGAGTTTGAAAGATACAATGACAATGAGGTTGAAGTGCGGACACATGCATGCAAACACACAGATATACACCCACACATATACAGTGAGCACCATAATTCATTGGACAGTGACACATTTTTTGTTATTTTGGTTCTGTACTCTAGTCAGGAGAATATTTTTTGATGCCCAGAAATGGGGGGGGGGGGGATACTATGTACAAAAGGCTCTATAATTTCTAAACGGTTCATCCGATATGAATGAAAATACCCTCAAATTAAAGCTGACAGTCCGCTCTTCAACCTCAATGCCATTGTATCCTTTCCAACTCAAAGTGCTAGAGTACAGAATCAAAATAGCAAAAACTGTGTCACTGTCCAATGAATTATGGTGCTCACTGTATATGTGTGGGTGTATATCTGTGTGTTTGCATGCATGTGTCCACACACAACAGCTTGCTGTCTTTCTAAGCAGGCTGCCTGGTATTTCAAGGGATTTAGACACCAGCTTACCGGTGGTAATACAGAACAGCACATTCAAGCTTTCAAGGAGGGGGGACTTGGGGCAGGATGAAAGGGTTGTGGGAAGTGGGGCCGGGGGGTTTAGAAAGGGGAGGAGCTGAGTGAGGCAGGCGTGCATCCAGTCCTGACCCGCAGGTCCACACAGGCTCACAGCTTTTCTGGCACGTGGACATCCTTGAGGCCCCCTTGGGTTTTTTTTTTGGTTTTTTTTTCTCATTTTAGAAAAATGCAGCCCTGTCTTCTTACTGCCGCACTATGCTGAACGTTTTCACTTTGCATGCATAAGTATTTATTTAGAAAGGGTCTCACAAGGGCAAAAATATTTCACACCGCCCCCCCCCCCCCCCCCCCCCCCCCCATATCCTCATTTCCCCTCTCTGGGCCTGAGTTGAACCACATATTAGTTTTACAATGGTCCATTGTCATTCTGCTAACCCCATATCTTTGTGAAGGGATTGCGATTGTGTAGACAAATAAATTGAACGCAAAAGCCTTCTCTTTTAACGTCGCGGCTGCCGAATGCGCGCTCGCGAACATGGCCTATGATACAAAAAACACGCGAGGAAGAACTCACAGAAGCAAAGACGTGCTTAAATATGGTGCTCACCGAGTTCCTGTTTGGATTTGAAAGCACACTGAAAGCACACTGTCTATCCCTTGTTTTTTTCCCCCCCATGAATGAGGCAGTTCAGAAGCAGTAAAGACACATCTGGTCTCAGCTGGAGTGTGGGCAGTGAAACCGCAAAAGCGCCATCCTCTGAATGCACTACAGAGGGGTGCCCGGCCCCTGTGTCTGTCTGACTGCATACAGCGCTGCCTCCATTTCACATTATGCTCTTATGTGGAGCTCATGTTCTCCACACAGTAAAACTACTCATTCTTTATTTATTTGTCCTCCTCCTGCTGAAGTGGGACCAAATCCCTCTCACTAATTAGCTCTTTCATTTGACCAAGGTTGACCCTGCATGATTAAAAAAAAATTAAAAAAAATCAAATTTTTACAAAATCAATGATCTTTCTCTGCTGAAAAGATTAATTTTTAAGATTAGTTATTTGGTTTGTTTGGCCCTTTTCCAGTTCCCCTATGCTGCCCCTCCACCTCAGGAACCAGTCAAGACCCTGCGTAGCCTCATCAACATACGCAAAGATACACTGAGACTTGTGCGGTGAGTCACACATGAAAGTGCACTGTAAAAAAAGGGCCGTTTATGGTTTGCTTACTTTGACGATGTTGATAATAACAATGATTGTTATGGTGACTATGATTATAATGTCTATTATTTATTTCCCTGTATTTTGGAATTGTTACTATTCTAATCTCTTTTTGGGGGGGGCGTGGTCGGAGGTAAGTGATGGGAAGTACCAGGGACAGCAAGGGCATTTACAGTTTGTTATTGTCATAAACTACTGTCTTTAGTTTGTTTCATTGTATTATGCAACTTCCGAGCATTTGGCTGTCAACACTGCAGGAAACATACTTTGATTCAAAAGGGTGTCTTTTCTTTTCCATAATTATGGGTTTTGTATCCGTGTTTCTGAAAATGTAGGTGCAGCGAGGATGTGAAGTTGGCCAGAGAGGAGGTCGGAAAGGGCCGTGCCTGTTATAACGTGGAGTTCACCTTTGACGCTGACACTCAAGTTGCCATTACAATATTCTACCAGGCCATAGAGGAGTTCCACAATGGTGTGCCCACGTAAGTTAGCCTAAGGTGCACAGAGAGAATCGGTGTGATTGTGTGTTGTGTTGTCTTTTGGTAGTGCTCTTCTTTACAAGCATTGTTTGTGTTTGCGCTGTTTTCTGCACATAGCGTGTGCGCAGAAACGGTAATACCTCGTTGTGCGAGCTGTTGTTTCGCACAGGAGCTCTTTAAATGCTTATGCGTTTGTATTTGCCATTGCAGGTACCTCCCGCAGGATAGCGCTCTACAGTCTGAGACGGTGCACTTTAAGCGAGGGGTCTGCCAGCAGTTTTGCCTGCCTTCCCACTCTGTAAACCTCTCCGAGTGGGGCGATGAAGAGGTACTTTTTCATGAGTTTTTCATTTGATGGAGGATGATGTGTGAATGGAAGGACTTGGATTAAATGTGGTTATCCATATCTTCTTTTATGCCACATTACCACATTATTATTTGTATAATAATAGGTGCCAGCGCCTTATGATTGGATTTATAATCAATACCAAATATTATTAAAATCCAGACACAGTGGAGAATATGAATGATTCACATGTATATAGCAGTAGCTGGTGTGCAATAGGGGTGTCAAAGAGCAGCGAATCACGAGCAGGGAGTCACCACAAACTGTTCACTTTTCCTTGGTAGCTGCTGTTTGACATGGACAAAGACATCTACCCCATGGTAGTGCAGGCGGTGGTGGACGAGGGGGAAGGTGAGTTTGATACCATATTCCCATAGAGGGAGCCCCAGTGATACAGTGACTGAATCAATTAATCAAATAAACTATCTTTGTTTTTGTATAGCATCATTTACAAACAAGTTGTCACACAGTGCCTCACAGTTGGCTTGATGATTACAGTAGATTACTGGGCCATAGCTTAAGAAAAACATCATGAATCAAGTAAGGTATAGATTTGGATTTTAAAGGACAGTTCTTAAATAACAGGCGACTTTTTTTGCACCATGTCATGCACTAAATGGGAAATTGCATTAAAGACTAAACATAAGCACTTTGAGAAGTTCTTTGTGTAAGGTGAAAAATGTCACATGAGGAAATACAGCAGTAAAGCATGCATGTTTACATATGATTGGTGTTTTTATTTAACCATGTGATGATTGACAGTTTGACTCGTAGGTTAAATGTCAATGCAATGTTAAATGTCACATGGTTAAATTAAATTTCAGCATTAGTAAGTAAATAAGCATAAGGAAATGTTTAATTCTGTATTTTCTACATGGGAAATAATAGAAATTATGTCTAGTGTTTATGTTTAAATTTAAACTGTGTTTATTTCCTTAGAGCATTTAGGTCATTCACATGTACTCCTGGCCACTTTTGAGAAGGTAAGTACATCAGTAGGTGCAATTGTGTGCTTTCTGTTCTGTTGGACTGTTATGGGTTCAATTTATCACCGTTTTACTCCAAGAAGTAATATTTTGTTTGGCTCAGTCATATTACCAGGATGGTTATCAAGATCAAAAGTGGGCGTGGGGGTTATTGTTTTCTCTCATCTACAGTATGTAGGATAAACTGAGTGTCAAAACATGGGAAATTTGCAAAAAATTATTGTAAACGTTGATAAGGAGGGCATATTTTAGTTTTGTGTTAGGCTGTTTGGTCTGGACGAACTTGGCTAAGAAATGTTATTTCTCTGCAGCACATGGACGGCAGCTACTGTGTGAAACCCCTGAAGCAGAAACAAGTGGTGAGTTCCACTCACAGTGCAGCACCTGTGTCCAGGCCTCCGCTAACTTAGTATAGGTACACCTGAGGTAGACTGGGTGAAAAGTAATCCTGTAATGTAATGTAATGTGATGCTGTAAAATGTTGATAATCATAAAACTGGAATTCAAGGAGTAGAGGTGCATGTTCTGCTGTGTGTGGGGGGGGGGGGTTTAAATGTTCTTTTGTAAATTAAATTAAATGTCAAATAGTTATCAAATGCAAATACTTGGAAAGCCGTGGAAATATTTAATTTCACAGAGGACAATGGACAGAAACCGCATATGTCTACATGGAAGTCAACACAAAAGGGTGTTTATATTTTTTAATTTACTGAGGATAAAAAACCGAAGTTTAAAACCATTCACGGGAGCTAACATTTAATTTTGTGCTGGCAGAAAGTTCTGTGGAGTTTTCTCATAGTTCCTAGTTAATCTAAATCATCCTCATGCTGAAAAAGCAAATTCCTCGTGGTTGTTCCATTTAATTTAATCCTGCACACTGCACTTTTCATTACTTTTCCAACTTTACTTCCACTGCCCAGCATGGCTGGACCACCGGGATTATTCTGTGGTCACTTTATACCGAGGTGTAGCAGGTGTAGCAGGTGTACGCACAGTGCTGGAGTGCTGCTAAACACAAGTGAAATTTTTGCTGTTAAAACGGGTTTAATCAGCTTTTTCCACATACGTATGATTTGCAATCTTTTGCACTATAATTTTCAGCATTAGATCTTAAAGGAGCTATATGTAACATTGACACCGAGCGTTTAAAATGGGTACTGCAATCCAAATTAACAATATTGGAGAGAGTCGAGACACTGAACGAACCCGAGCGCAAGACGAGCTGAGCGCAACATTATATTTTGAGACGAGCTTATTCTATTTTGACAATGACAAGCGACGATGGATTTTTCATAACTCTGTCAATGTTAGCTAGATGCATGGCTGGCTATGTTTACGGTCACACAGATATAAGCTAACGTTAGTGGTATCTTTAGCGAGTAACTATATACATATATATATTTAAATCTTTAGCTAGCTAGCTAGCTAAATGGAAACGATGTTGAACTTAGCTTAGGCATTCGTAAATCGGCTGTCGGAGTGCCGGAGTACATCTGGTTGTTCGTAATGGGCAGTGGACTCGGAGTCAACTCGGAGAATAGTGAATCACACAGGCCAAAACAAATACAGACGTTCCGACCCAGAATGGAAATTTCAAAGGAGAACATACTGGCTGTAGCATTGTTGTCGGAGAAGCCAGTATTTCGACGTAGCATGTTTCCTTAATCTCTGATGACATATCATGGTCATTTTATGATTTAGTACAGTAAATTTGTTACATATAGCTCCTTTAATTTTATTCTGTGTTATAAAATGCAATACAGAAGACTCACTGAAGTAGAAGGATCTTTTACCTTGACTTTCATTAACACTTTAATAATAAAGTCTGGTGCATGACATAATAAGTAGGGGTTCACTGTACACTTATGAGTATTACTATTACTAAAATTTTAATACTTGCATGGTGATAATTAAGAGTATTTTCTCCTTAGGTGGATGGAGTCAGTTACCTTCTTCAGGAAATTTATGGCATTGAGAACAAATACAACAGCCAGGAGTCAAAGGTATAAATGTAATCATCCTTCGCACACTTAATCCAGCTGAACAAAGAAGCGGATTAATTGCTTGTCCCTTATTTAAGGTTAATTTGGGAGGCTTTATTTGTCTTGAACGTTTAAACTGATTGTATAGTCAGAGCCCTGCTGTTAAAGTTGGCATCGCTGTTCTTCCCTCGAGGTGGCGGATGATGAGATTAGCGACAACAGCGCGGAGTGCGTGGTGTGTCTGTCTGATGTCCGTGACACCCTCATCCTGCCATGCAGACACCTGTGCCTCTGCAATGCCTGCGCAGACACACTGCGCTACCAAGCCAACTGCTGCCCCATCTGCCGACTGCGTAAGGATCCATCTGGAGCCCACGCGTGCATGATATCGTAAAGAAACACTGTGTCAATGCCTCAGTCACTACAGTCAGCTTCGCTGCCCGGGCCTGCTGCAGCGCTGCCAGATAATTTGGCCGAGCGCAAAATAATTAATTACTGTAGAGTAACGCGATCTTGACTGCAATGCGAATGCTCTGGCCCTCTCTCTCTCTCTCTCCCTCTCCCCCCCCACCAGCATTCCGAGCTCTGCTGCAGATTCGTGCGATGAGGAAAAAGTCGAGTCCGCTCTCACCCTCAGGCTTCAACCCTGTCATCACCTCCCAGACGTCAGACTCGGAGGAGCACTCGGTATGTGCACTTTGGCTGGGGTTACACGGTTTGCTTTTCAGTGATGAACTGATGGACTGCATGGACTTGCAAAATGGGTGGAGCCATTGGATGTTATCAATGACTCACTGATTTCAACCAGTTCATAATATCTGCCATTATAGTCATGGAAAGCATGGCTACTTTGATTGGTTGACATAAGTCAGTGATTGACAGTGCGAGGTAATCCACCCTCTCTCATCAGTGCCCGTGGCTTCTGCGGTCTGACTTTGTGCTCTTCCCCAGGCCTCTGAACACATTCCACCTGGCTATGAGGCTGTGTCACTCCTGGAGGCCCTCAACGGTCCTCTCAGCCCCTCTCCCTCTGCCCCCCCATTACAAAACGTGACAGGGGGGCACGTTTCTGGGACCCTGCCATCGTACGGAAATGAGAGTCATCCCCAACCCGCCCGCTCTCTCTCACCTCTGGAGCGTTCCATTGACTCCAGCCAGGGCCTGAAGCTCAAGAAGAGTGGTTCTAAGTGAGTGATTTCCGTGCTTCAGAGGGTAACCTGGCTGTAATGTCACCTGGATGTTTTATACAATGTCTTAAAAAATGTGGTTTCATATAGAGGGTGTGTTATGAACAGAAAATATATTTTTCGACAGGATTTAATTTCCAAACAAGTATTTTTTCACATCAGAAAAGGCACAGCATGTTTCTCATGGTAATTTGTCTTGGGAACCTGGCAGGTCCCTTTCCCAGAATTCCTCTGTGCTTCCTGAGGAGGAAGATGAGAAGTCATGCAGCGAGTCGGAGGTCCAGGCATGTCGGAGGAAGATGGTTGTCGACCAGCAAGAGGTAAAAACACCTCGTGTTCTGTGTCCAGTTTCACCATTATATAAATTACTCCTACATAATGTCCTTGCTTTTAAAAAGAAAGAAAAAGGACATAGTTTACAAATATGTTCTTGTGACTTTTCATCGTGTGTCCCTAGTGTGGTGTGACTCCAGAGAGTGAGAACCTGACCTTGTCATCCTCTGGTGCCATCGACCAGTCCTCCTGTACTGGGACGCCCCTGTCCTCCACCATCACCTCACCTGAAGGTAGGGTACATGTCCTGACTGTACTTGTGTAACTTGTGAATAAGACAAGAGCTTGAGTGCTTCAAAAGTCACCAACTGAGTGTGTGTTCCTGTTCAGACCCTGTTAGCAGTAGCCTGGCCCAGTCTGTGATGTCCATGGCCTCTTCCCAGAGTCAGCACTCCCAGCTCAGCACCGATACCCTGTCCTCCATGTCTGGCTCTTATTTGGCCGGGGCGGAGGGAGAGGCCCCAGAGACCCCCGCGGAGAGCCGGGGACCATCCCAGCAGGAGGGAGAGGTGAGTGGGAGATGGACCCGGTGTCTGCTGGGAATGGTATCATCTTCAGCATTTGTCTAATACCGAATTAGTATCTGTATATTTGCATTGGGCTTCCCATGACAATTTGTCAGTAGTTTGTAGCTGATAATGCAAATCATCCCTGACACTTGGGGTAAGTGAGCTGGGATTCCTTTTATATAAATAGATTCAATTTACTTTAATCCGACAGTTTAATAACCTTCTTCAAACTCCTCCCGTGATAGCTGTTAAATTGCTGAATAGTCGTTTTTTTATTTTTTAAAAGTAATTTAAATATGCAGGTAGTCAGTTTTAATGGGGAAAATTATATACTTTTCAGGAAACTCCTGTTGAGATGAACGAACATAACTTTTTAGCAGCAGTGGCAGAAGAGCAGGACTCTGAGGTAAAAAGCACAAGCTTCTTTTTTCACATTATCCCAACTGCCGTTTTCAAAAATCCATTCTGTCTGACACAGTCGATTTTCAGGACATTTCAGTGGTTGTTTGCTTTGTGCAGGGCAATGATGTCACAGAAGAAGACTGTCCATCACCCACCCAGGACCCGGGTAACTATGAGCCCTCAGCTCTGACTGGACATTTGCTGATAACTAATTATTTGTAGGGCCTTCAGTCAAAGCTGTTCGCTATTCACTAGGTTCCCTCATACCCCCGGGCATTAGGCCTGAATGGATTAACTTTTTATAAACTTGGATAGATGGGACAGGATTTAATGAAAGGACTTGGCTCTCAAATTACATACTTACATTTTTAATACTTAATATCCAGTCACGAATGTGGACATTTGTAAACAGAATTCAACTAATATACCATAGTTCCCAGCAATATAAATAGTATTTCAACTGAATGTTATTGCTCTGTTTATAGAAACTAACAGAAATCATCACATCTCTGGTGTAGCTTTCCTATTAGGGCAAATGCTGTATATCAAAAAAGAAAAATCCTGAATGCAGGTTCTGCACTGTTATCAACCAAACAAATAGTTTGCAAAATGTCAATGTTTTGGTCAAAAGCCTTGGCTCTGGATATGGCTTATATAAACAAATGTGTTTCATTTTTCTATCACTTTCAACACTTCAGATTTCTGCTCTTTTTTTGTTCAATTTTTAAGCTCTTCTCCAAGTAAGCAGCTTCACATTGGATGCTATGCATTAAAGAATGCAGGACACTTAATGAAAAACTCTTGTGGATTTTTGAATAACCAGTAAATTTGTGTGGAATAGTAGAATGGACTACACTTATCGAGATGAGTAAAATTCACCAAGCACTTTCGGCATAACAAGAACAAGAAAATCCAGTGTAACCAGGGTTACATTGTGCAATATGCTACCAGAATTCAACAGGGCATTAGTGGATGTCATGTCAAGCATGGGTCAGGGGGTGGCGCCACATCCCAAAAAACAATAAAGGAAATTTTATCAGGGCATAAGAAGTGTAATAACAGCACCTGCTGCTAAAACTGACATTATGTCAATGGAAGATTTTTCACATAAAAAGTTAAAAGACAAGTACATTTTAGTATTATTTATTAGTTCATGTTAATCATTCAGTTTCGCCATGCTCATAAGTTATGCACGTCATTTTTTGCTCTGCTTTGCCTGGTCTACTTAAATTTACCTACTTATTTATTCGTATTTATTTTAAAAGCCTTGTGTTCTGGTTTGCATACAAGACATTATCATGCCCACTCAAAGCTCCCCATGCAAACTATTGTTCCACAGTGGAATAATAGTTTAGCACTATTCTGCATGTGGCTTTGCCTTGTATCAGAAGCACACAGGATTACAGCACTGTTACAAACTGCCTTCCTCTCTCATCAGCTCATTGTCATATACTAACTGCCAATGAAACACTGCATTTCATACAGGATTCGAAAGCTAGATGTGGTGCAAAGGCATCAGACCATGTAGATCATATTTTGTATAATTTATTATTGTTGCCTAAATAGAGACAATATATTGACTATATCCAAACTTGTTACAGTGCCTGTTCGTCTGTGTTCTGTGTTGAT